>BRZM01000020.1:650033-734513 GCA_033238685.1 Lates japonicus
CAGGACACCTCAGTGTCTGCAACACATCAGGTAAAGAGACACGTCTTGATTTTAAAGACAGAAAATGATGATGATTGGTATTTAGCAAACAGGACAGTTCAGTCATTTCCTCAGTGTCCGTTCACATCCTCTGTATGAGTCTATGAACCTCACCTAAACTTTAAAATCTGCTGTTTAGCCAACAGGCATGATTTAAGGTCAATCAAACCATGGAGTAAATAAGCAAAGTTCAGTAGCTTTTAGTTTGTTTCATGCCCATACAGGCCTTCTCTGTGGGCTTGTTCAGTCTATTTCCTTCAGGGGCACACCCTTCAAAGCTCTTTATGTGCAGGTACAGCTGATATGAATGATCAGACAGTGAACGCCTCACTCACCTCCTCTGGAAAGATTTAACATCCACTGAAAGGTCATGACCTCCAACAACAGGGTGAACTGGACCCTGGTCATCCTCCTGTTAGACTTCCTGTGTGTAGCTCTGTACTGAGAGACAGAACAGAAACATGAAGGTGGATATGACAGTTACACCTGGGCTGACTGTAATGGTTGCCAGCAGCCCTTTTTATAATTCTTAGTTCCTGTTTATTCACACATTGATCTCACATTGATCCACCAACATGCACAGTGTCACCACCAACACAATCAGTAAAAATAGTCATCTACCATCTCTGACTTCATCTGTGCTGACTTCAGAAACTAAAGTTCAGCTTTGAGGTTCTTGTTCTTTGTTTAATTCCATGTTCTGTTACTTTATACTTTTACTCCTCTACATTTATCTGACAGCTTTAGTTACTTTGCTGATTCAGACCATTAAAGCAAAAATATCATCAACTAATATATGATGATGCAGTTTATATATTAAACAGCAGAAAGTAACCAGCTTCAACATTAAACTGATTAATACATCGAACATTAATATACATTACATTATACACTGTATGTGACATATACACTGTGAAAAGGCCTGTTCTGTTCAAGTGCTGTGAGGTTTGAGGGTTTGATCCATCATCTCTGATGGAGCATGAGAATCAGGAATTTCACAGCAGAGTCCAGACTTGTTGGTTTCACAGCCTAGTTGTTCTTCATGCTGCTGAATGTGATTTAACCATTTCAGCCACCTTCAAACACAGAGCAGGAAGAGCAGAGAGCAGGTTTCCACATGTAAAAACAGCTGCTTTCATTCAAACTTACAAAGAAAACTAAAGACTAAAAGATGAAAGTTGATGAAAAGGAATCAAACAGTTGATTTAGACGACAATAAACTAAAGTTGTGCGTAAAGAAAGATGGTGTGAAACAAGTGAGTGAAGCTGCTCTGTTAGAAAATGCAGTTTATCCTCCAAACCTTTGTCCATCAGTCACAAACAGCCCAGGGACGGTGCTGACAGTCAATGGAAGAGCTGTCCTCCAACATTAAAACAAGTCAGTCCTCACTCTCCTCCACACATCTGACACTGACAGACAGGTGTGTTACAGTCTGAAAACTACTTTTGCATATTCCTAAGAGGTTTTTCTAATCCCTGGGATCAGATATTACAGCGCCCTGATGGAGGACACTGGAAAACATGTCAGAGCTCAGAGAGGAAAATACCATAAAATGTCAGTGAGTATTTAAAGGCCTCTAAATCCAACAAGATGCAAACATAGATTAACAGGAGAACCTAAAGCAGTGTTTCATGATATTCTAAGGTGTTTTGATCACACACAGTATGAAGCTCATGGTTACTTAGTCAGACTCTGTGCTGTTTTCAATTTTAATCCCACAATAAGAAAAAAGTACAATATCATTTCACTGAACTTGATCTTTGGTATCAGAACTGTAACATGTATTCACAAAATATTTATATTAGAGTTTTAATTTGTTTATCTTTTCCTCTAAAATACCTAGATGTCTCTCTCTCTTGTTCTCAAAAAACAAAAACAACAAATATATGAACATAATTCGAACTGTTGATGGTTTGAAATTCACAAAAACACACACAGACAGTAAAGTATTATTCCATCCAGCACCTCTGCAGGTCCACTCAGCAGTGAACAGACCTGACAACCCCACGATGAAAACTGTGTCTGTGTTTGAGATGCAGGTTGATTGTGAAACATGTGACTGCTGCCAAAAACTACAAGAGCTGAGTAACGGAGAATATGTCTGAACAGTCAGCGGAAGGAAAAGAGAAACTGTGTTTGTTTAAATGTTCACTGTGGTTAGAAACGACCAAAACAAGACTAAAGTGAAACAGCAGCAGGAAAATAGCTGTGAAAATGTGCAGTATCAGCCCTAAATGAATGTTTTTACACCTTCATCGGTTTGTTTCAGCACCATAGAAGAAAACCAGATGATAAATGACTGAATTTGACGTCTGTTTATCTGACTTGTGCTTTTTACAGACGAACCAGAGCTGCCTCTGTTCCTTCAGTGTCGGAGTTAAACGTCTGTGAGGTAGGACAGGAACCACACGATGAACTTCATGAGCTGGAGTCTGTCTCTTCCAAAGAAAAAAATCCCTGCAAAATGCTTTATAATGCAGAAAGAGTCACAGTGAAAAATGTGTCCATTAGATGGCTCCAAAACAAACTGAAGGTCACTTGGTGTTTTCTCCACAGCACATGAACACATCAGAGGATCAGTTAATCCTTCAGAGTCTAGTGGAGAGGTTTGTTCATCTTCAGCTGTTTTTGTTTCCACTTGTTGTGCATATGACATGAACGTCTCCATGTTCACACTCATTTAGTCACAGTGTGAGCAGAGTCTTCATTTTCTCTAAGCAGATTAGAGGAGGCTTCTCCATTCTGGTCAGACGTTGCTTCATTTGTATGTTCTTCAAGTTTCATTTCCCTGCAAACAAAACAAAAGAAAATTTAGCATCAGCTTCTTCAGTATAAAGATCAAATTAACCCATGACAGAAATCCTGATTCCTTCAGTAGATTTTCTGTGTCACTGAGTGAGTTTGATGTTTTCATCTCATGTATTGTGTTAAACTCTGCTTCCAGTCGTCTGACACTCACACTGTGACTGAGATCATCTTTTTAGCTCAGACACCTCTTCATTTCTAAACACACTTTAACTGAGGAGGAAAGATTCACTCATTTATTCATTAAATCAATTACAACATGATCTAGAAAAAGAACCAATGACTTCATGACAACAATATTCTCCTTTAACTTCTATACTGTAGTTCAAAGATTTTATTTACCTGCTCTTTCATTGTTTGACCTCTCCTGTTGTTTTCGGTTTCCAATTTGAGAGAAAACCATCATCATCAATACAAACAACAAGAAATGAATTAAAAAGTTTAGACAGAATGTTATTTTACCTGTTCTCATTTTACAGCACAGCACCAGGAAAACTACTACTGCTGCTTACGACCAAAATGACTCCAACCACTCAACCTATAATGGCTCCAACATTGGTTGAATCCTCTGAAACAGAAAGAGAGTGAGTCAGTTGAAGTGTCCCTGAATGCGTCATGATGGTGTTTTCTGATGTTTGGATGTTTCAGCCTGGGCACAGATGGCTACAGATACGTGTAGCTGCTCATGGTAGACTAAGAGTTCCTAACTTAATGCTGCCCCACCTTGACTTTTCTCTCCTGAAAAGGTGTTGGCTATCAGAGTCTCCAGCATCACTGACTTCACAGCTGTATATCTCATGATGTGAAGATAAGTCCCAGCATGAGGCTGCCTGACTTGACACATTGATCACCTGGGTTGCCTCCACCTCTGACACTGTGTAGCTGATGTCAGCTCTGCTCTGGTTCAGGATGATCTGACTGTGGTTGAATCTCCAGGTGAGACTGAAGCCTGTTATTGAGGCGTCTGAGGCCGTGCAGGAGATTGTTGTTTCAGAGTCTGAAACACTGATAGAAGCTGAAATGATAAAACGCAAAAACTATAAATAAAAAAGTCATAAAATTATAATGTGAAGAAATCTGGATATATAAAATGCTTGAAATGCTTACTTGTTATAAACAAAGTGACTCTCCTCCAGTTTTTTCGAGTGCTGATGGTGCAGATGTAGCTCAGATCAGTTTCACTGTCTGAAAGTATCAGAGAACTACTGATGTTGTAGAGCTGCTGCTCAGTCTGCTGGATGCTGGTTTGATTCTGGAGGGTCAGGTTGGATGGAGGTCTGGTGGACCAGGTGAGATCAGGTTCAGGGTAGATCCCCTCTGAGCTGCAGATGATCCTGTTTCCTACCTGCTCCATGTTGACTTTATTGACTGGAGCTGCAGAAGAAAAGAAGAGATTTGCTTTATATAAAGTTGCTTTTGAAGCAGTGCTGTGTGTGTTAACAGTTAACTGTGGGTGTTTCAGTGTTTTACATGAATTATTTAAAGGAAATGATTTCATGTTATGATCAAATATGTGTAAATGTATATATTCATGAAGTTGATACAGAACTGAAGTTTATGTGTCACTGTGACAGCACAGTGCAGGTTCCTGTGTGTTAATGTGAGAGGATTAAATAACAACTGTATAATTCAACAGCTTTACTAACTGCAGCATCTATTTGAATCAACACACAACTGAGAAACTCATTTTGTGTTTGTGTTTGTGTCTCTCATACACCGTCATTCACTCTCAGGTTGATGAATGAATCATGGGGTCCTTTTGTGGTGCTGGTGAAGCATTTGTATCTGCCCTGGTCCTGAACCTCCACCCCTGTCAGCTGGAGTGAGGCATTTCCTCTGGAGATCTGGTCCTTGAACAGTGATGTTCTGTTTCTGAAGCGCTGGTTCTGGTGTCCGAGCTGGTCTTGATTGTGTAGTAGGAGTGAACGGGAATGTTTCCTGCTACCAGAACCCAGTGGATGACTGGATCAGCTCCGCTTCTGAAGCTGCACGGTAGATGCAGCTCTCCATGAAAAACAGGACACCTCAGTGTCTGCAACACATCAGGTAAAGAGACACTGATCAATATTTAAAGTCTTACCTGATATTTACAGATGAGCATCAGACCTGCTTCATGTTTTTTTTCTATGTTGATTCTGATATTAACAGCAGATAATACATCTTAACAGTCCTGTGCAGTAGCAGAGCTCTCACTCACTGTGACTTAGGGAAATACATGCAAACAGACAAAACACAAACATATTAAGAAGAGAAACAAACCACAGCCTCTTTTCACTCATTACTTTTCCTTCATAAAAGATTTCTAACAGAAAGTAAAACAGTATAAAATGGTTCCAAACACTGCAGGAGTGGAAATGATAGAGATTAAAAACAAGTAAGGACTTCTGTTGCTGCTGCATTTTGTTCTCAGTAACAAGGAAGTGTTATCACCAGGAAATTCAAACCCAAACCAGCTGCAGGTTGTACTACAGCCTCATCATTCATACTGATCAGCTGCTGGAAACTGAAAGTGTTTCTCAGGTTACTGTGTGTGTGAGTGAGACTGTGAATGTCTCCTGACTGGATCTACTGGTTACAGTTTAATATGTGAAGTATTTCATCTGACTGATTATTATGTGGTGAAAAATATGTCTTCACTACTCGATGTTTGACTTCCCTCATAAGACACCTTTTTCTTTTTGTAGGTATTAGATTGTGAACACTGTTCAAACCAACACAACTTTATTTGAAACTGTTTCCACAGATAGAAAACCTGTCGGGATGAATTTTGGGGGAGTGCCTGAAACTATGCACACGACACAGGTCATCCAGATTATTTCCATCTGACTCACTCCACGATCGCCATCATGTAAATTAGAAGTCATGGAGTCAGTTTGAGGAAACATGTCTCTCCAACTGAATCCTTTCGATAAATTATCCATATACCCACTGAAAAACAGGAAACAATTCCACCTTGGCACATGATTACCTCCATGAGAGAGGACAGACATAACATCGCCCCATTTAACCTGCATTGTCTGAAGTTCTGTTCTTCTAAGTATACTTCTAAACACCTCCAGCAAGCAAATTCAGAAGTCATTTTAATGATTAATTCAGTCAAAGGCCTCGGCTGCATCAATAAAACACATAAAAACTGAAAACTATTCATCAGTTTCCCTCAGAGCGTAAATCAGAATATCAACATGCAGTTTCCTTTTAAAGCCCAAGTTATCAGTTAAACATTTCACCGAAGAAGAAATATTGCATTCTGCAGTACACAAGATTTTTTTAGAGAGTTTAAACAAACTGTGATTAACGGGCAGTGAACGTCTCACTTACCTCCTCTGGTAAAAGTCAGCAGAAAGGTTAGGACCAGAACAACCACTGACAAGTTGATCATGAAGCTTACCACCATCCTCTGTTAGATCTCTGTCAGTACTATAGAATTAAATATTGTGAATCCACAGTTGAGTGACGCTTATTTGTATTGAGAAAACCCAGTCTGACCACATGCAGTCTGACTGAATCTGAGCAGCTGGAGGGCTGCTGGGTAATGCCAGGTTCTCATTTGCTGCTAAAATAATCAGTGTTGTGCTTCAGTACAAGTCAACAGAAAACTAGACCGTTTAAATAATTTTGACCCTAGTCATCCCTTCAATGGAAAAAAGAAAACAAACAGTGAAAGTGCTTGTGACAAAAGGTCAAATCCGTTTTATATCCCTGGGTGTACTATTCAAACTGTCAACAAGTCACTATAATCAGGAGCAAAGACAGATGTTGTTCTTGGACTCCAGTCTGGGCAGAGAAGGGCGGTGACCACCTACTGGAATGTGAATGTGAATAAGGGGAAATTAAACCGGGAGATCTGCTGATATGTTGGAAGTACAGGAGTAAAGTTCTACGATTTCCCAAAACCTCCTCTAATACTCTGGTTTATCATGTTCACAAGATACATTCAGCTTCAGTCTGAAGGGCAGATTCATGTTTTGACCAGATGATGGCGCCAGATTAAAAGTAAACAGTACAGTTGTTTGTTGAAGAAGAACCAGAGAGTCGTAGAGTTGATGACGTGTGATTCTCTTTGAAAAGTCTTTAGCAGGAAGTTCTCTGCTCTCCTTTTATTCCTGTTCCTGATGAAGAAAGATCAGTGTAAACACACAGAGGCTCAGAACTAAACATGAATGTCTGAACTAATCTTCATGTCCGTCCCTGCAGCTGATTTTTCAGGCTCCCATCTACATGTCTATACTGAGAGTCATATGGCTAAAAATACCATTACAGTAAGTCCAAGTGATCTAATGGGCTGTGTTACACAAGAGTTATCCAGGACAACAAGTGAAACCGAAAGAAGTTTGCTATCTTTAAGAGGTCATAACAGATAAGACCTCAGGTCAGCCTCAGTGTTTCCGCGGAGATAGTAGATTTATTCAGTGGTGTCACGGCCATTTAACGCCTGAATACACAACTTGTTCTCATTAAAATGTTTACTAACGACCAGGCCTGTGTTATATATTGTGTTGAGCTGTGTGCTGATTGGCTGTCAGGGCGTCAGATCCTCTGCGTTGCAAAATGAACTTTTTATTCAGTTTTATTTTAACAACACATGGTGGCTCCATGATCCCACACTTCCTCACAACCTCACTGAATCAGAGAAATGTGACCTTGACGTTACTGTGTGCAGTGTTTACCTCAGCTGACTGACCACACTGTTTGTTCTGTTGCTCAACTTCTTCTTAAGCTTTTTATCCTCTTAGGAATTAAATTCTGAAAGCATTAGAGCTCAATATGAAAAGACATGAACACAGGTGTAAATAAATATGTTTTTAATCAAATTAAACGTAAACCACAAAGCTTCAATTTGTGGTTGATTATTAAAAAGTACTAATCTAAAATCTAAAACAGAAAACTGCCAGTTCACTTCCCTTCTTGTCACCAAACAGAATCTGTTCCTTCAGTTTATTCTTTCTGGTTCAGTGAATGTTTGTTTCTGTTAATGCTGTCTGTGTTACTATTGTCTCTGAAATCACTGCAGGATGAAACTTTTCACCCAGAGGAGGTGAGTAAACCAATGTTTTCCCCAATACCCCACACTTTGTTCACGAGTAGTGCCTGTTACTGTGATGTATCTGTGTCATAAGACTGCGGACATGTGAGAGGATGTCAGCGCTCAGATGTTTCCATTTCCACATTTAAGCCTCATAGTAGATGATGAGTTCACTGTCCACTCATATGACTTTTTACAGACAAACCAGAGCTGCTTCTGTTCCAGTCCTTCAGTGTCGGAGTTAGACGTCTGATTCTGATGGAACAAGGTCATGAACTTCATGAGCTGGAGTCTGTCTCCTCAAAAAAAAAAAAAAAAATATCCATGCAGAGTACATTGTAGTGTAGAAATAGTTTAGTGCAGAGGATCAAGGAGCAAAGTGTCCTTCATTAATCAGACTGACGCATGTTTTCCTCAAGTGGCTCCAAAACACTGAACTGAAGGTTTTGTTCATTTGACTTCAGGATAAAAAAGAGACAAAACAAAATAAAACTACACTGTAAACTTCCACCTCTCCAGCACTTTGATGGCCGTTTACAGCAGAAATAATGTAGTGAAAGCTTCACACTGTAATGACTGTATATCTGAAGGAGTCAGACTGGGCGACTGTCAGTGAACGCCTCACTCAGAGACTCACTGACTCACAAGAAACAATGATGAAATATTGACAAGAAAAAAGTCTAAAAAACAACAAACAACTACAAACAACTGTCTCTTCCTCTGCACAACATCTCAGAGGAAGAGCAGGATGGTCTTTAAAATATCTGTACCAAAAAACCTGGTGCAAATCACAGTGTGGAAACAGTGCAAAGTGCAAAGTGTCCCTCATTAATCATTAATGGCTGAATAGGTCAAAACACTGAACTGAAAGTTTTGTTCATTTGGCTTCTTGATATCAAAGTTACAGCTCAGCTGAAACTTCAGGTTATTGCTGCTGTTAATTTAACACAGTTTAACAGTTTAGTTTGTGTTTCCTCCACAGCACATGAACGCATCAGAGGGTCAGTTAATCCTTCAGAGTCTAGTGGAGAGGTTTGTTCATCCTCAGCTTCTTGTCCATATGACATGAACGTCTCCATGTTCACACTCATTTAATAGAGTCACACCTCAGGACTGTGCAGAGTGATCTTTAGTGAGTCTGTATTTCCATCGTCTTTGGGGTTTTCTTCATTTTCATGATGTGTTGCTCCATTTGTAAGTTTTTCAAGTTCCATTGTCCTGCTAATAAAAGAAAATTAAGTTTATCATCAATGTTAACTTATAAACTGTAGTTCACACAGTGCAGCAGTTCATTTCTAACACAGAAGATTTACTTACGTTTGGGTTTCATTGTTGTTTGGCCCCTGGTTGCTTTCTCCATTTTGACCTGAGAGGTGATTTGAGTCGAAAAAACATAATCATCAGTATCATCAAACAAGAAATGAATTAAAAAGTGTAGAGAGAATGTTATTTTACCTGTTTTCTTTTTCCATCGCCACACCAGGACAGCTACTGCCACGAGCAAAATGACTGTAACTAACAACCCAACTACAATGCCTGCTACATTCACTGAAACAGAAAGAGAGTGAGTCAGTTGAAGTGTCCCTGAATGCGTCATGATGGTGTTTTCTGATGTTTGGATGTTTGCAGCTCATACAGATATTACTGATAATAACAGTAGTTGCTCATATAGACTAAGAGTTCCTAACTTAATGCTGCCTCACCTTGACTTTTCTCTCTCCTCAGAAAGGTGTTGGTTATCAGAGTCTCCTCAGCATCACTGACTTCACAGCTGTATATTCCCTCATGATGTGAAGATAAGTCCTGTAGCATGAGGCTGCCTGACTCTGACACACCCTTCACCTGCTGCCGCCACTCCTCTGACACTGTGTATTTTACATTAGCTCCTGACTTGGTCACGATGATCTGACTGTGGTTGAATCTCCAGACGAGGCCTGTTAGTGGTTTAGTGCTGGAACCAGCAGGGATTGCTGTTCTCAGAGTCAGATGTAGTTTCTGGAAGTTGAAATGAAAAAAATAAAGGAAATAATAAAATAATATTTAGCTACTTCTGAACATTTTGATTATTATTATTCAGCTGTCCAACTGAGTGCAGGTTGAAAATATCTACTTGTTTTAAACAAAGCACTTCTTCCTGTTACAGAGTGCTGATGGTGCAGATGTAAGCCTGACCTCAGTTTCACTGTCTGAAAGTATCAGAGAACCATTGATGCTGTAGAGCTGCCCAGTCTGCTGATGGGTGGCTCGTCTCTGAGGTCTAGGCGATGGAGGTCCAGGACCAGGTGATCAGGTCTGTAGATCCCTCTGAGCTGCAGATGATCCGAGCTCTGTACCTGCTCCATGTTGACTTTACTGACTGGAGCTGCAAGAAAAGAAAATTCACTTTATCAGTGCTCGTTGCTGTGTTGTCTCTCTGGTATGTCTCCTTTGACCTGACAGTCAAACAGTAAACAAACTTTCTGTTTCCTTAAGGCTCCTCTAAAACCCTGAGAAGCTCCAGGACCAGAAAGTAAACTGCTAAATAATCTGTCACTCCTTAAAATATATTAATTATTAAACTGAGGGAATTAAAATAGTTCAGAGTCCACAAGTTTCACCTGAGAGACAGTGCAGTACTTGTGCTCACAGCCTGACAAATCAGTGCAGATCACTTTTATTACTTTTTATAGACACAGCAGTGATTTTCCAGGCTGACTAAGGAGCAGTTAAAGAAAATATTTCAGCACTTTTTTCCACCCATGAACTGTGTTTTTGTCTCATATGCATGTGGAGCTCTTCTCAAACCTCAGACTGTTTTCACCTTCACAGTGTAGACTGTGTTTTTTTAGGTTTTGCAGTCAGCACACTTTCACTGTTGTTGGAGGTTTGTTGATTTGGCCTTGGCCTTGGGAATGATATCTTATCAGCCGGATGCCTGAGGGAGCTAACCAACAGCAGCATGTGGAAAAAGAAACATGGATAAAAATTCACACGTTGACCTATTACTGTGTATTCACACTGTAAAACATTTTAAGCCCAGTTCAGAAACATTCTGCGGCTTTACTTTGGGCTTTAAATGTCTTCCCTGCTCTTAGTTTCAGGTTCACTGACATGGAAACAAGTTTAATCTGTTACAGTGCTGACACTTGTCTTACGTGTGTGGTTACATGTCACTGAGCAGGGCTCACTCTCAGAGCATCTCCTCCCTCTGAACTTTGACCAAAATGGACTGGATCAACACACAGCTAGTGAATTTAGCTAGAGTTACTAGATATGCACACATGCATGTCTTGCACACATATAATTAGCTCAGGCCTCACCAGACAACACCAACCATCACTGAAAGTGTCCTCACTTCATCTCCAGAATTAAAGATAACCCCAGTTGAATTATTGCATTTTTGATCTCCTGTGTGTCTCTCATACCGTCCACTCTCGGGTTGATGAATGACTCCTTGTTTCCTCTCCTGGTGCTGGTGTGGCATCTGTATCTGCTTCCATTCCTGAACCTCCACCACAGCTGGAGTGAGGCGCTTCCTCTGAGATCTGGTCCTTGAACAGTGATGTTCTGCCTCTGAAGCGCTGGTCCTGGTGTCCGAGCTGGTCTTGGTTGTAGTAGTAGGAGTGGACAGGGACGTTTCCTGCTACCTGAACCCAGTGGATGATTGTCTCATCTCCGCTCTGGAAGCTGCACGGTAAGATGCAGCTCTCCGTTAAAACACAGGACACCTCCACATCTGTGAATGAAGGAAAACAGCAGTGGTGAATAGAGGCTTCTTTAAAAGCCTGATTATTAACATTATTTACCATTAAATCAGAATCACATTTGATTTAAGTGTAATATTCATCCTCTTTTAGCTCAGTTTTTGGTCTCCACCAGCTCCTGAGGGAAATATCTGGCTCTTTAGTCGCTAAACGCTTTGCTATGTTCTCCAGCTAGTAGCTAACTGTGTCTGTGTCAACATACAAAATCAAACTGCATGCCATTTTAGTAGTTCTTATCACACAGGGACTATCCATCATGGGGTGGCTGCGGCTCAGGAACAGCAGGTTGTCCAGTGATTGGAAGGTCAGTGGTTCGACTCCCAGCTCCGTCAGTCCTCATGTTACAGTGTCTTTGGGCCTGATACTGAACCTCCTAACTGTCCCTGACGGCTGAGTGAGTGTGTGTGAATGGAAAATATGCATTAATGCAGCTTTAACATCAGAAAATGTAGAAAAAATCTGCAAAATCAAATCTCGTAGGGGTGAGAAAGAAACAGTTTAGGTTCTAGGATGTTGACTCACAGGATGAATTTTGTTTTTCTAAAGAAGGAAATGTTACAATGACACAAAAGAATTCAGGTGAATGGAATGTGATCAATCTAGTTTCCAGTAAGAGGATAAAAATCTTCGTCACATTTCAACATCAGAACAGATTCATTTTACTGCTTTACTTTTTACATTCTGGTTGAGAACAGAAAAAATATTTTTCCGTGTGAAGGGGAAATGGGATTTTCCCCCCCTTTAAATAAATACAGACACTCAAAATAGTACTCTTTCAAAATGAAAAGTAGCACAGCTCGGTTCACCTCCTGTGTGTTTGCAATCTGAGAGTCTTGAAACATAACACAGAAACTATCTAAGTTTAAACAGTTGAATAAGGTCTTTGAACGCCTCACTCACCTGCTCCTCTGATTAAAGTCCACAAAGACTTCAAGATCAGCAAAAACACTGAAAACCTGTCCACAGCCATCTTGTCAGTGAGTTTCCTCTGTCCGTTCTGAAAAGACTGTAAATCCACCTCAGGTATGACAGAGACACTGAGCCTGTTTGACTACATTCAGATTGAACGTGGCAGCTGAGACTGCAGGCTGTGCTAAGTTTAGGACCTCACTGAAAAAATTAAAAACAACAACCAGGCTGTGGATTGGAGATTAAAGGTTACCCCGTCATAATTACATGTAATTATTATCTCAGTCTGGAGAGCCGAGTCCAACCTACTCTTTGAGGCTGAAGTACAAGCACCCATCTGACCTACCCTCCCTCCCTTTCCCTCTCCCTTCCTTCCTGAGGGTGGAACTGCAGTGAACTCAGTGATCAGACACTTCAAATGATAAATTCACAAGATAAATAAAGGTGTACTTTTACTTTAGCAAGTGAATTTAGCTGATTCCACTTTTTGTACTGGTGTGATTTAACATTTTTGTACTGGTACTTTTACTGGAGTAAAGGATCTGAGTATCGTAATGATATTATCTTTCTTCTAAGGAAACTCAGTGTATGGAGGTAGTGGAGGAAATAAATAATCAATTATTCATTTACCTGAACTGATTAAATACGTGAGGTATTTCTTTCCCTCCACCCAGAGACAGATACGGTGAACTTGAGTCACTTAGTTTCACTGTTACCTGTTGGTGTAGGTTTCTATTGATCTATTACTAACTTGTGATTAGTCACTAGTTGTCAGCAGGAGGCTGTGCAGAGATCAAACAAATCTACCTGTGTCTCATTAACTGAGTTAACATCTCAGTTTGATTTGTGATCGAAGGCATCAGTCTGGTCATACTGCAAATCCCTAAAACCAAAAATGAAATGAAACGAAAAACTGGGTGGTCCCACAGAGCTGCATTGTCTATTCAAATGTTATCAATGAGCCTCAGTGTTTATCTTGACATTTTCTGTCAAAGCAACACAATATACATATTAGGTCACTGGGTTTATAATAATCCGCCACTGGAAAAATCCCCTGAGCAAACTGCACTTATAAAGTTTGTGAAGTGCAGTGTAAACTACTTCTACTATTGTGTTCATGAAGAAACATGATTTGAAGGCAAGAACAGGTCGAACGCTGGAATTTCACGTCTCAGAAATTTGAGTCACACTGTGGGCCACAATTTAAGCCCTGTGTTTTTTCAAACCTGTGTTTTGGCAAATAGCACCATTTAACATGTGCCGAATCAGCCTTTAGCTCCTGTTTGCTTAAAAATGTGATGATTCTCAGGCAACTTCTGCAGTTAGAAGCTGTTTTTTTATAAGTGTATTTATGGACATTTAGTCATGAAAAACCACAGATAATACTATCCTCAGAAACAGTGACTGTCACTCTAATTTTAAAATATGGATTTAATGTTAACTCTGAGGAAGGAGGTGGTGTTAGTGATTAGAACTAACATTAATAACTCAGTTTACATTTATTTTTAGACAGAACGACATACTTACAAACTCAGAAAGTTCAGTGATTAGTCTTTTTAATAACGTTACATTAATTATGACACATTTCTTAGAGAGGTCAGGTATAATTCATGAGACATGATGCCCAGTGTGGCAGTGCAAGACAACTATGGTTTACTCTCTATAGTCTGTGTTGTTCAGTCACAATCAGTGTTTGGGTTTAAATGCAGCAGGGCGGTGTGTGACGTCCCATTCAGTCTGTGCAACAGCAGAACTTGGCTTTTTTGCAGCACGCTGAGCAGAGATCTTCCATTTTCCTTTAACGAGTCGCATGAACTAAATCAGGAGGGAGAGACTGTGAATCTTAGAGCAAGTGGTATACAAAGTCCGAAAACGCTGTATGTCCCCAAACATCTAGAACCAAATGTTTCTCACAGGGTTCATTTTTGACCACTGAGCGATCACCTCAAACTATCCCAACAGTTCAGGTGCTGTCAGAAAGTACCACCCCCCCTGAGCAGGAACTCAGAGTTCCTTAGTTCCTGAAAGGTGTCCTGGGTCTCCTGGCAGAGTCCTTGTGATGGAAACAGTCTTTTAGATTCATCAGGAAACACCGTCAGGGTTCTTCCTCCACAGCTAGACTGTCTGGGTTCACAACCCTTCATGAAGACGCTGAAAGCTTTTAATTTTTGGAGTGCATGTGCTACACATCAGCATGAAAAACAGCAGTTTATCAGATTTTCCTCTAAAATCCAAAAGGACCAAGAGTTTTTAAAGACACCCAAACATGCCCAAGTAGTCATTTGAAAGTCTTTTTTACTTTTTAATACAGTATAGTTCATTTAAAAAAAAGCTCCTGAAGAAACTTTCTGTTTCTCAGAAGCTTGTCGTTCCTCTTCAGTGTGCGGCTGTGTGTGTGTGTTGTTAGTATTTCGTTAGTTCAGGTGTTGCCAGGTTGTTGTTTCTGTTTGTTCTCAGGTTAACTGAGAGCCGCTCTGGAGGCCTGATTGTCTGTTGGTGCCGCCGACATTCAAATGGCTGCTCTCGTTCAGGTGACTGTCTCCTGCCGAATCTGAGAGAAAGAGGAAAATAGTTCCTGGATTAGAGAAATGATGAATGAAGGTCATGAGGCTTACGGGCTGCTGCAGTCACTTCATAGATACAGAACACCCTGTTCTTGCTAGAAGCCCATGAGAGAAGATGTAGAACTATATCTTCGATGGTTTTTGGTTCTTTCTTATCTTCTTATGGATGTCAAAACTTTGAATAAAGCACAGGAAAGGTGTAAAACATGGATCTTTAATGTGCTTATTTGTAACTGTAACTCCTCATGTGAACACCTATAGTGTAGGTGGCACAGTTTGTGAAGTGGTTCATGTTACTTTTACTGCCTTATACTGAGAGATGAGAGATGCAGTCCATACATGTTAGTATCCACAGGCTGTATGCTGTTGTGTGGCTCCATCTAGTGGTTCACAGTTGTAACGTTTTATGTTTTAATGACCAACCTTTGACCGAGTGCAGCTCCGTGACCTCTTCAGGGTCGTTTCTGGGCTTCCTTCCCACGCCTCCTGTGAGGAAAGAGACGAGAATGAGAAACAATAAATTTTTATTTTTATTAAATAAACCTTTACCCAATCTAATGGGTGATGTAGTTCACCAAAACTAACCCACAGTCTAAGAAAACTCTTGTTCTAATTTGCTTTACCGCCTACATTTCCTAGAATGCATCTGTACATCACCCAGAAAACAGGTGTGACCCGGATCTATTTAGTTGTAACAGGACGGACTGGTCAGGGTGTGTTACTGCAGTGGTTTTGATATGAACAAATGGAATCCAAGTTTTATTCATTTCACTGAAGGGATCTGTTGCAGTGTTTTCTCAGGTTTTTAATACTTTATACAGAAATGCACAGATGTTTTCAGGTATATGACTGCAGAACTGAATAAACCTGACCTGATGTGATAGCTGGTACCTGTAACTGAGTCATTCCTGCTGTAATTTCTGCTTCCCCCCATCACAGATTTTATATTTTGAGTGAATTTTTAATATATCATCCCAAACCTGGAGGTTGTGAGTTCAGAGTTTTAACAAAAATGTACTTTTTTTGCCAAACCAAACCAAAACCACAATGTTGAACAAGTCCTGTAACAAAAATGTGCATTTTAATTCATGATATTCATATAAAGTGTATACGTGGTGATGAAACCATTAAGATTAAAAACTTATTTTAAAAATACGGAAGCTTATTTCCACCAGTGGGATGAAAAAAAGATCCTGTAAGTCATTATACTCTCTCAAAATAAAGATGTGTATCGCAAATATAAGAGTGATAAACTTTTTTGTGTGAAAATTTCTAATTATTTTGAGATACTAAGTCATTCTTCATCAAGCTGAATCAGTCCACATCTCCTGACATCCATCTTTACCTCTCATCTTCAGGTAGGCCAGCATCCCCACCAGAGCCAGAACCAGCCCTGCGATCACCAGACCCACAACCCACCAGTAAGACGGCTGGTCCGCTGTGCTTCGCTGACCTGCACACAGGTGACAAATACACACACTTTACTGCATGCAACAACAAACTGGTTCTTGCTTTTGCTGAGTATTCTCACTTGTTAACTGATTTTACATTAACGTTCATCATCGTTTGAAGGTTTAAACGTACTTTTCTTTGTTTAAATTTGTTTTTGCAAGGATCATCTCAGAGGAGATTGTCATTGTGTCATTTATTTAAACACAAAAACACATTCTCCAAAGTTTATGGCTTTGACTTCAACAGAAAAATGACATAATGGCTCATTTATTCAAAATCTAACAAAGCTAAAAGCATGTGTGTGTGTTTGGTTTTGCTCGTGTTATTATGTTTGGATGAATTAAAGGGAGTTTTAACCTAAATTACAACTATTTCCACTGAAAGAACAGTCCCTATGAAGTGGATTATCCAGATTAGCAGGGGTTCTGATCATGGAAAGAGATTTTGCTGCAGATTTTTTAGAAAATAATCTTTCTATACTTGTATACTACAAACCTGTGTCAGGTGGAAAGTGCTGAAAGTGCTTCAGCTTCTCTTTTTGTATAATTAAACTCACTGCCACAAGGGGGAGACAAAGAGGCATCACTTGAAAACTGACTGTTGCACCAAATGTGTATTAATCCACCACAGAAAATAGTCCCCAGTGAATGCACTATTTCCTCCTGTTTGAGTAGTATTTGCTTGAAGTGTCCGGCTGTTTTCTGATACATTTGTGAGGCGTTTTTGAAGATTTATGTCTTTAGAAAGTATCAAAAGATGGACTTCTATCTCTGGATTTGTTGTTTTTATGAGACTTGTCTCGGTATATATGTCTATGTTAAATTATGTCCTAGTATTGCTGCCCTGTGTGTGTGGGACTGTTTTTCTGTTTGTGGCCTCACCGACAGGGTTGTCGATGGTGACCTCGGTGCGTTCGGTGTGTTTGTTGTACGGTATGGAGAACATGCAGATGTAGCTGCCCGTGTGCTCCGAGTGCTTGGGGTCCATCAGGCGCAGAGAGCCGTCTCCAAACGGGACCCTGAAGCCGTCCAGCTCCACGTGCTTGTCCCAAGGCGGCGTGGCGTCGCTGTGCCCCGACTGGCTGTCGTAGGTGAGGATGTGGGAGGGGTCCTCGCCGTTGGAGAAGCTCCACTCGAGGGAGGGGTTGTTGAGGTAAGGAGGGGCAGAGCAGGGGATGGTCAGATCTCTCGCTTCAGTCCCTCTTACTTCTACCAGAGAGGGGGAGTTGTAGAAATGTTTGAACCCACAGATCATCTGGTCTTTCAACACATAAAACAACAACAATATTTTTTATTACCTCTTTCCCTGAGCGAGGCAGTCCACACTGGACCACCGTAGGGAGTTGTGGCTTTACAGATGTAGATGAGGTTAGGTTGTCCGTTCAGCAGTTTGAGGCGACTGTCGACCGTGAACAGTCCTTGTTTGTCGGCCAGCTTGCGCGTCACCGGTCGGAGGTCCTCGAAGGTGGGCGGTTCGGTCGCCCAGGTGACATGAGGAGGCGGGAAGACATTGCGGATGATACACTTCATCTCCTCGTAGCCGCTCAGCCTCGACAGCTCTAGAGACAAATCTCGGATGGGTGCTGCAAACATATACACAGTTCTTACCAAACTAACATAGACTGGAAAACACTTAAATACATGCTAGCTCTTATCTTTACACCTTCAAGGCCTCTATGTTTGTGGCATGTTGACCCAGATGATGACCACCTTCTGAACGCACCTTGCACCTTCAGGATGACTTTTGCGTTGTGTTCGCCGTTGGATGTGTGCACATGACACCTGTAGGTGCCTCTGTCCTTGAGATTACTCCCCCTGAGGATCAGGGTGGCGTTCCCACGGGATATGAGGTGTGGAAAAACGGATGCACGCCCACTGAGCTGTTTGTGGTCAGAGTGCTCCTCGCTGCTGCTGTCGTCGTCGTCGTCATCGTCGTCGTCATCGTCGTCTTTGTGGTCGTCAGTTTTTCGTTCAAACTTGTACACCACCTCGTCCTGTCTGAACCACTCGATGGTCTCCTTGCTGCCGGGCTTGAAGCTGCAGGGGAGCACGCACTCCTCAGAAACAAAGCAGGTCACGGAGACATCTGAAACATAACACAAAGACACGAGGTGAAATCACACTGACGTTTGGTTTTCTTTGATGCAGAGTGATTCAGACAGCTCTTTGTTCCACAACCTCACCCAGAACTGGGAAACAGAGGATGCTCTTGGAGTCTATTCCAAGACGTCCTTGCCTTGCTGAACCCTAACAAAGAAAGTTGGAATGTCAACTGGTGGTACAGCACCAATGATACCATACATGTCCAAGAAGGGTTGAATCAAGGGCTTGGTTGTACGTGGTGTGACGGAGGCTATCTGTGTTAAAATCTTCCTGCACCTAGCCAGAGTCAGAGGTACTGATAAGGTGTTTCTAAGAAATAAACTGCATTGGTTGGGGTGTGTTGTTTCAGGAACTGGTGAGACAGGAAATATGATCCAGGAAGTCCCATTGGAGAAACATATGATCGTGCACAGAGGCTCAGACTGTAAAGCTCCCTGAGGCTGTGATATTGGGCTATATAAATAAAATCCACTTCACAAATTTATCACAGCAGCAACTATTTTATCTTTTGTGTACAACAAACAAGTGAAGTATAGTGCTTACGCCATAAAGTAATCTAGCAGATAGGTGTGCCTGTAGGTATTTGATTGACCAACACAGCGCCTTCGACCAGCTTTTTGTACAAGTATATACTTGTTGTTTTATTTAGATGGTTCAGATTTCATTCTAACAAACAGCTCTGCAGGTTCCTCGGAGGAAACCTGTTAGATTTCCATGATGCTCTTCTCACCTGGTCAGACAAGCCCAAATAAAGGAGGAGTCATACTCCTAACAGCTCCATCTCTGTCACTGTCGTCAGCTCTGGCAAAACCAAACATTGCTGGTTGACATAAAACGTATCGCTATCTATTACTACTGGGAATGTTGCCACCGACACACGATTTCTCACGCTTTAAAACATCTTTGCTTTTGAGATAAAACATGTCAGGTGAACGTATATTCCTTTTGAATTACCACCAAAATAAAAACTATTGGCTGGTCGGTAAATATTTGAGAGAAACACAGAGAAATAAAGTATTCAGGAGAGAAAAAGGATCCCGAACAAATCCTCCATCTTTGATACGATACGATAAACTTTATTTATCCCTCGGGGGGACATGAGTTAATCACCTGTACTGACACTGATATGAAAACAAAGGTTTTTTCTAGTTAGAATAATATTTTAGACTCATTTTACCCTTAAATGTGACATTAAACACATTTATTATTCTATGATCTGGAACAGGAGCGTGACATTAAAGTGGGAGTTTCTCCATATGCACCCTCAAGTTCCCTGTATTGCCACACATCCAGGGTGGAGGAGGGTTAATCATCTGGGCAGTGATGAATAGATTGCAGTAACATTTACCACATGAATTACACAAAACAGGAAATTAAATCTTATTCTGGGGAGAAACATCCTCACACTCTGTAGTCCTCACACGCCTCCCTGTAAAATTGTAAGAAGTAGTGAAGTGGTTTGATTAACAAGGTACCTGTGGCGTTACAGGAGCAAAACAAACACAAACACCTTTGTTTGAGTTCTGTTTTGTAGTTTATCAGAGTAGCGATGGCACTGCTGCCAATATTGGTAACTTGTCTGAGCTTGTGTCTAATAAACTGAATCACAGGTGTGTTTGTTTCTGTTGGGGGCAGAACAAATCTCTCTGGTTAATTTGAATTAATTCATTCATTCATGGCTGCACACCTCACAAAAAAGCTTTTCCTGAAACAGCTGTAGTTTTTAAAAACAAGGGAGAAGGTTTGTTTGTCGGGGACTATTTTCAGTGGCGGATTGATCCACATTTGCTGCTCTAGTGTGTATTTCTAGCAGCAGGACGATGTGTGTGTGGAGTCGAAATAACAACAATGGAGACAACAATGGCTTAAGTGGCACCTAACTGTTGTTTTAAGACAGATTTGAGAAATTGTGAACTGATCCTTTAACAACAATGTCAAAGTGGGCGTTTTCCAGCGTCTGACTTTAGTGAGAAGCTTCAGACTTTCTCACCTGGCGGTTTTACCGTCTGTCATGATGCACCCATCCCTTGATGCTTTCACAACAACAGGACATTTTTTACTACATGTCAAAGGCAGAGCACCTGCTGTGAAATCACTGCCTGGGGCGTGGACCGTGTGAAACATGCCTCTTTGATCCCACAGGTCTCAGTGCTGAATAGACTCGAGCGTTTAGATCATTCCTGCCTCTGGAGAAACTCAGAGAACTCCTAGAAATGTTTGTAAAGCTCGGGTCTGAATTCCACACACCTCCACAACCTCTCCTCAGAAAACCACTTCATAACTCTCTCAGCCCACTCACACACCTTCCTGTTCCTGAGCCAGATCTGGAATCAGATCAGTGGTTTCATGCCAGACGGTATCAGATTATAATTAGTTTGTCTTTGTGTGCGTTGCATGTACACATCCATGTGGCTGAATGACTGGAGGGATTAATTGTGTCTTTATCACCTGGGTGGATCTTTCTTTCAGCACCTTCCTCGCTGACTGTGCCATGACTGCCAGCTGTTCACCCTCATTCTTCTCCTTCTTGTAAATCACAGCAGCAGAGTCATAACTCGGACCTCTGACTCACACCTGTGCGATGCAGCAGCAAAGCAGCCGACGTGTTTACCTGCGTGACGGCCCGGTGATATCACAGACTGCTCCCGTCGCACGGTAATGTGACATTTCGTGCCCTTGTATAAAGTGCTACTGAGCAAACACGGTTTCTTCAAAGAGTGACAAAGTGTGAAACATTATCTTCAAACGTGCAGTTATTTGATAAAACAAACACTCGGCCTGATCCTGTAACTGATAGGTGAGCAGATGAATACTCTGAGTGAGATAACAACTCTCTCTGGAGACAAATCCACCTTGAGTTCAGCTCTGAAAAGCATCGTTATAAAGCCAAACACGTACATCCACATTCTGTTGTGCAGCATGGAGATATGAGCATGTGAGATCCATTTAAATATTGTACTTTTTACTCCACTACATTTATCAGAAGTTTAAGATTAATGTCTCAATACTTATAAAATAATCCTGTAATCTTTAATATCTCAGAGCATAAATCTGTGACCATTCTGCTTAATGAGTACTTTGATTTTTGACTTTAATCACATTTTGTTGCCACTGCCTCTGCAAATTTTAAAGTACTTTTACTTGTAATGGAGTATTTTTAAACTGTAATATTTTCACTTTTACTGGATGAAAACAGAAAGTTGGCCATGAGTTCAGCTTTCTTGGTCTAATTAAAGTTTTTTTTTTGAAGGTGCATCCTGTCAGGATGTGACTAACGATTATCCATAACACATTTCTCCGCACAGATCCATGTGTCTTCACTTAAGTATGAGTCTATCTTTATCTTGGACGTGCAGATTATGAACAAAGAGACTGGGAATTTCACATTATTCCAGGAGGAATAATTTCCTGTTTCTTTTCCAAATTAAATTAGCCAGATTAGAGCTGCTGTGTCCACAGACGTTATTGATAAAGTTGCAGAGTCAAATATTATCTCAGCTGTTAGGAATGACAGTGAGAACTGTGAATATAAGACCAGAAAAGGTTTTCCCTTGACTCCAGCTGCTCTGTCCCTGGCTGTGGTCGGAGAATTTTTCCTCCCTGAGTTCATACCTGACGTCAGGGTTTAATGCCAGGGAAAAATTTGGACGTGTCGTCTGACTAATTCTGGACAGTCCTCTATTGCAGGAAGAAAAAAATCCTGCAATGTTACAACTTTAAGACTAACAGCTTTTTGTATTTCCTTCCCAGACTGGATGGTGTGTATCAGGTTCTGCAGAGAAACCCTTCAGTCTGTTAATCCCTGTGAACGTTTCCCCGCTGACGGATCAGTTGAAGCTGCAGGACAAAGAGGCGTTTGTGTCTTACCTGGCGTTTTGTCCTGCGTGGCAAAGCTGATCCAGAGGAGGAAACAGGCCCAGGTGAGTATCGCTGACATGATTTCCTTTCAGCTAGGTGTGTTTAAGACACAGACAGACACAGACACACAGTTGGATGATGCAGACAGGCCCTCAGTCCATGCTTCTTCCACTGTGGCGATTTCAGATTTCAGTCGAGACTTTCCTGCCCCTCTTCTTTTTTTCTTTTTTTTCCTCCTGGTAGGTTTTTCCTTGGATCTCTCTGGGTGGTTGGGCATCACACACACACACACACACAAATACATACAAGGAAAAAGGAAGAGAAAAAGCATAATTAGAGACACATTCCTGATGATGCTGGACACAGAGATATACAGTGTGTATTGATGAAACATGTCGCTCTGAGGGAAAATTCAAGTTTTGATCCACATGCAGTGAGTGAGAGGATTCATCTGTCTTCAACCTCAAACCTTACCCAAAAAATGTAAATAAAAGTAGTTGCAGCTGGAAGCCTACAGCCTTCCTCTGAAAACCAACAACTATTCCTCTTTTCACCTCTGCATGATCCGCTCTGTGATTTCTTTATGCTGTCCTCCACATTGGCCCTTCTTTTTATCTCTCAGTGGACTACGATAAGTGAAAAGGAAGAGGATCACGTCTGGGATTCATGTACAATAAAAGCCTCTCACGTTATCTACGACACCATCGCTAACGCCAGTAAACTTTAAGTGGGCTTGGTACCCGTACTTGAAGAGTGCAAAGGAAATGTGAGGCATCCTGCCGCTGATAAATCAGTCAGTCGGTACCAGAAAGGTCTGGGCGTTTGAGAACATGCAGAGGAGGAAGAAAATGAGTTTCATCATGAACAGTCTCAAGTGTGGCAGTAGCGTTTGTGTTGTGTGTTTTGTGTTGTTCTTCTTCCCCTGCATTAGAGGAGCTGAGGATTGCCTCTTCAAGTGTTATACACCACAAGAAGCATATTATCTCATATTTACTGCTGATGTCTCTCCGTTGGCTGGCCAAATAATCTCTCTTAGTTACGGAGCAAAAGTGCAGCAGCGGTGGGAGCAGATGTGCTTGAAATGATTAATGACTATTGTCTTTGTGGTCTGAAAAAACAAAAAAGTTTGTCTGTTTTCTTATTACACAAAAACCCTCAGCAGAAACAAAGAGGAAAGGTAAATGTGTGAATAGAGAAATCAATACGATTCTATTTGAGATAAATGTTTAACAGAGAGTAAGTGAACAGCCCAGGGCATGATATGGGATGAAAGTAAAGGCAAGAATTTCTGTTTTATAGCACATTTCCTCACAGCTTAATTCAGTGTTTTTATGTTGGGAAATGCACAAGGTTACATGTACAGAAACAGGTAACATATAGAAGAATATAAGTCAAATATGAGGAAAAGTCAAACACTTTAATGTCTTCTTCCTCTATTGGTAACTTTATTTACTTCATTAGTCCCAGATTATCTTAAAGAAACACACTACATAGGTTTTCCGCATCTAAAACATACAACAACACTTTTTAAGGACGAGAAAATTCAACAATATATCAGATTTGTGCAGGGACACGTCACACACACTCTACTGCTTCATTTAGCACCTGATAAAATTTATTAGTATCAAAACACTAACATTAAGTCTTTGACCTCAGGTGTACTCCATCTTATCTCTCGTCCAGTACTTTACATTAAAATACATACAACATTAATTAATCAGTGAAATTGTAAGAACACGCTGGTCTCTCTCTGCTGCCTCTAAACACAGACTCAAGTTATTTGGCTTATCCCTTGGCATCACACATGAAACAACACTGCTGGCAGCTCAGTAACTGATCCAATTCCTAATTTTTCTATATTAATAACAGTTTTTATTGTTGCTCTCTGACTCAGGTGAACTCTCAGCTAATCCCAGAACCACAGCAACAGTTCAGCTCCTCTAAACAGAATTTTATCAATGAAAATGAGGGTTTTTTTTAAAGTTTCTGTGCAGTTTAAAGCTCATCGGAAATTGGAAACTGTAACAAAACAGATCCTTTCCAGCATCTTTACAAACATCATGATTATCATTTATATTATCTCTAGTAGAAGTCGTAGTTGTAGCATCCTGTGTGTGTTAGATAAATTATAGAAAAGTACTCACAGAAGTTCCTGGACATCAGTGAAACCTCTTGATTACCACAAAAAGTCAACTTTTTATAGACCTATGATATCACGTAGAGTCCTGAAATCTCTGCCATCTGCTAGTGATTTCCCAGGAGATCTGTGTGAAAGCTGAGAAAACACACACACACACACACACATAAAAAACCCAGATACTCACAGTGACTCAGTTCAAATTAAATCCAGGAGGAATGGGAAGAAATGAAGAGCAGAGGAAGAGCCGAGTCTGCTGCACTCCTGAGACTGAGCGTTAGCTCGTCTGGATCAACAGGTTATTTAGAGAATAGGCCTTTTGCATTTCACCTTTCAGCACAGGAGGAGGGTAGGTACGCTCTCACACACACACCCTACAGATAGGTGGAGTTTGGTGATGTTAGCTGATCCTGACACACACACACACACACACAGAAGCACAAGACAAGAGGTTTCCTGTACAGCACCATCAAATGTCAGCGGGGTTTGTTTTCAAAGTGGGGACCTGTTTTAGTGCGCGCTGTGTACCCTGCGCTATGTGCTATATGTCAAACAGTCAGCTGAGAGGCAGCTTGACACCTGCTGACACACAAACTTCAGTAAAGCTCTGCCTTTGCTTTTCCCTCTGAGCTCAGCTGTGTCAAACGAGCCAGTGTAAAAACGTTTACATCAGGAGACTGTCGCCTTTCATCTTTAATTCACTGTTAGTCAGTGAGGTTCACCTGAAGTAAAACAGATGAGTGACTTTTGTTTAACCTGGGAAGTTGAACTGAGGCACGTTGTTGTGTTTTTCAGGGAAGCCCCGACACAGTTCCTCACATTCACACCTGAGAGCTGGAAGCTTCAGGTTAAAGACACCTACAGTGAGTGAAACAGAGAAATAAACTATGACTCAGACTGGAATCGGAACCGTAAT
The DNA here is from genome assembly GCA_033238685.1 of Lates japonicus. Lineage (NCBI taxonomy): Eukaryota > Metazoa > Chordata > Actinopteri > Centropomidae > Lates > Lates japonicus. Next base: position 675,583 of record BRZM01000020.1, read on the forward strand.
GAAGAATCCTTGTTTCCTCTGTTGTTGTTGCTGTTTTAAACAGTGGTGATTGTGCAAGTCTGAGTCTGACGAGGCAGCAGCAGTGTAAAGATAAAAACAAGTCATCAATATCCACACCAGAAATTCAAAGTAAGTTCCTTAATAACAAAAAGTAGAGACGACAGGTTTTGATATTAAGACGTGTTTTGGAGAAGAAAGTTTGTCCTGGAAAGTTTCCCTTTAATCTGAGGAGAGGCTGTAATTCTCCGCTGTTTCTCCCCTGATTCATTTCAGTAGAAAAGACACTGTGAACTTGTTTTCACTCGTCATGAATTTACATCTTCTGTGGCAGCAAAACACGTTACACAAGCCTTCAGAAACTGCTGCAGGTTAAACTGGGCTAATGAAGCACATCTAGGCCTGAACATTCAGGCCACAGACAACCCATAATGCAACGCTCCGTAGAAGTGGATGTTACACTGGTGCTTAGCTTGAATATGAGACGACTGCTGCTATAAATATCGTCTTATATTGAAGCCACAGAGGACTGTAAAACTGTCCTCTTTTAAAACATCACCTACGGAAGCCCAGATGAATATTTCTCGTGTTTTGTTTTCTCAGTTTTTTGTTGGTGATCTCATCATAACAGATGTAAAACACAACACAACCTAAAGGAAATTCCCTAAACTCCTCGATTGCCCAAAAACCAAGCCGAACGTGAAGGCAACACTGAAAATTTTGTTTCTTCAGAGCACTGATGTGTGTGTGTGTGTGTGTGTGTGTGTGTGGGATTATGACTTCCAGAGGTGTAAGGCTCTAGGTGCAGCTGGATTAGACGTAGTTTGCTCCACTCCAGCTCAGATTAAACCTCGGCTGATCTTGATGACCTTTTGTTGTTTGAGCTGCTTCCAAACCTGTGATTCATTTTCTCTCCACACACACACACACACACACACACACACACACATACGAGGTGGAGGTGTGCGATGGCCTCATATAATCACACCAGGTGCCTGTTTTTTCATTGTCCCGCTGAGAAAATCCTGATTACTGATGGATGTGTGTGTGTGTGTGACTGATTGTAGGTTAGTGAAAGATTGCTGTGGCTGTAGATAAGAGGATTAGAGTGGAATTAGTGTCATTCCTCTATCGCTGCGAGGAATAGATTCATATCGATTTTAATCAGAGATTGAAAGATCCACAGAACCGCAGATAAAACATCCAGAGACAGACTGTGTCCGCGAGAGAGAGGAGGAGTGGATGAATAAAGTGGAGGGAGGAAGACAAAGATTCCTGGAGATCATCTCAGCTGGAGACCGAGGAGCTGCTGCTGCTGCTGCTGCACAGATACATGCATGGAAACGTACATATGCATGTGAGAGAAAACGTGCAGAGATCACTCATGCGTTTGCTCTGCTCCTCAGCTGAGGAAACCTCCAGCTGCTGTGGGATGTCTGACCAAAACCACCGGCGCTAGTCCAGCGGGACGGGACAGCCTGGAGAGACCTGGAGGAGGAGGAGGAGGTGGAGGAGCAGGGAGGAGCAGGGATGCTGCTGTTGCGGCGGGGGAACCTGTGAAACATGAAGGTGGACGTGCTGACTTGTCTGACCCTGGCTGCAACCAGCCTCGTTGCCACGGTGACCGGCGGTCGCAGCTCCGGACGCAGGAAGCACAAGGAGGTCTTCCTGGGGGAGAACAGCAAGTTCAAGTTTGGCGGGTGAGACGCACACTCACACACACACACTGATACAGGTTAGTGTACCACTAAGGGAGCAGAGAAGATGATTGAGCCTCTTAAACCTTCATTGTTATCAGGTTGTTTTTGAAAAGGCATACAAAGGGGGCAGGCTGCAGGCTGCAAACATTATGCATTATCTCTTCATAAGGCTGATAGGACGAAATATCATGAGGCCATTAACTGCAGATATTTCAACACATACAGCAGATACTTTAGCATTGTTTGAAGTTGTATTTGTTCTTAGCTCCAGCATCTCAGCCTGCACTTCCACTTTGGTCCAGACGAAATATCTCAACAGTTACAGGATGGGCGACCATGCAAATTCAACACAGCATCTTAACACCTGGTTGTTAGACCAGCCTGTTTCTTTCTGTGGAAGTGAAAATCATGAGCACAAGCTGCAGTTTGGGTGCAGTTCACCATTATCTGCTGGTTCCTGCAGCGTGTGCTCAGTGTCAGGAAGCTGTGATTTCATTTGAATGAACACGTCATGCTGAGGTTCCCACGATTACCTTCCTCTCACTTCTCTTCATATAAAACAAGAAGTCACTGTGAGAGAAAATCTCAGTTCTGTACATTTCATGACACAGTGGCCTTGAAAGGACATTGAACACTTCCACTTCCAGAGTATTTTATTTTAAAGTGAGTTCACAGCAGTGCTCTTCCCTGAATGTTTGCTAAAAGTGGAAAAAATTTCACTTTATGCTGCTCTCCTTGAAGAGGGCAGAAATAAAGGCAGGTTAAAAATGTTCAGCTCGTGGCAGGTGTGCTCCTCAGACAGGTTTTATTTGTTTAATAGGAAAAAAAACTTTCCTGGGCAGATAGAGAAATGAACTATGACTTCAGTTTCGTGAGACTCAGCAACTTGTGTTAGAAAACCAGCAAGTCAAATCTGTCAGAGCATTTCAGCAGCACTTTAAAGCGGGCTGTGATTTGGTTCAAATGTGAGCTGGATCAGGCATCAGTGAAGAATTACTGGTAAATAGCGTCTGGTTGTTAGAGGTGGAGAAGGTTCAGTGAAGAAGAAGAAGAGGAGGGGGTGACAGGAGGTATTGTGTGTTTAGAGAGAAAAGGAAATTATGCAAGAGCATTGCTATATGTGTGATATGAAAATAAAGATCCTGTAAATCATTATGATGATGAAGTATATTAAACTTCACACTATGTTACTCATCTAAATCATCATTTTGAGTGTTTCTCATTATAGTGACGACAGGTACTAAAGACAAATCTAAGATGTGTAGAATTACTTGATAGTTTATATGATTGAAATACATTAAATTCTTGCATTGTAATTGTAATTTCAGACATTAAAAGACTTTATTTGCAATGGCATCTGATCGTCATAATGTCAAAACCAGTTCTACAAGGCTCAGATTTCAATACACTCACCTACACGAACCTCTACCTCTTTTTTTGACAACTTCCAGCCCAACACTACAACACTGTGCCCCTGCACTGGTTCCCAGTTCTTTACTCTGTTGGTACCTGGTGCAAAATGAGCACGTGTTATTTTTCCTTTCTCTAAATGCCAAAGCTGTTACTCCAGTTATTCCACCCACAACCTCGTTTCCTTTCCACTCTGCCTATATTTAAGAGCCTGATTCCTTGTGATCGAATGACACTGTAAATCACAGGCTGGATTAAAATGTATAAACCCAACGCACAAATATGGAGCCTCAAAATTAAAAAGATGACACACTTCACGTTACAGCAGCACGTATTTTTAATTCTTATATTTATTTACAGTAGATTCAACTTTGATTTTTAAAATACAAAATGGAAAAATGTTGGAAATGTTGCAGACAATGAACGCAGTTTCGCTGTTGTAGCGATATCCAACAGCCATGTTTATTACACATTACACAATCACAGTGACTGTCATTCACACATGAACTGGTCATTCCCAGCAGTAAGCGTCTCACTTTTACTGGTCGGTGATTAAGATGTCCAGCTGATAACAGGCGGTGTGTGTGTGGCAACAGTGAGAGATAACAATGCGATACCTTGATGCACTGTGTGTGTCACGGTGCAGATCGCTGTTTGAATAACAGGTGATCTGAGGGACACACACTGATCACAGCAGCTCAGATCAACATTAAGGGCGTCTGTATGTAGTCCTGTCGTGCAGGGCTAGATGAAAATACTTTACGAAACTTTCCATGGGAAGTTAAGCTGAAATTTGGAAATATTGAATTAAGTAGAGGTATATCACAAACATAAAAACATGTTGTTTTGTCCAGGAGACATGTGATGATGCTGCAAACTAATCAAATTTAAAAAAAATGACATTTTGACTTTGATTTATTTACATATTTGTTGTTGTTATTTTAACCAAGATTATGCTGCAACATGTTTCACATTTAACCTGCAATTTGTAAATTCAGTTTATTCCATCAGATGTATAAGTGGACATTTTCTTTTCAGTGTAACGCTAATGCAGCCTGATGTGAACAAGGACCAGAACAGTGGTCAGACTCGTGATACACCTCATTTACACCTGAGATTAAAAATCCATTTTAGGAGTTCAGATCTCAAGCGTGGACAAAACTAACACCAAATTGTAAATGTTATCACGTTAAGCCGTATCTCGATAAAATCGAGATATGGTGCGTTTTTAATAGCAGGTGTAGATGGAGTCAGATACAGGTCAGGTGTAACCAGGTCATGAACACTCTTATAGTTATTATAATTATGCATTGTTCAACAGGCCTTCAGGAGAAAGACATCATCATTACTCACATAAACTCTACAGCAAAGTAGCATTCTGTATAGATTAGACTTGAATTATATTAAATTACTTTGTGCATGTGTGTGTGTGTGTGTGTGTGTGTGTGTGTGTGTGTGTGTGTGTTCAGTAGTGTTAGAGCAGTGGTTATGGTTGTACAGCTGTTGACCAGTAGAAGCCAGGCCGCCATCATCATCATGCCTGACCTGGGGCTTTTTCTGAGGAGGTTATAAAAAGACGGTGTGTGTGTGTGTGTGTGTGTGTGTGTGTGTGTGTGTGTGTGTAGTTCTTCTATCTTTATAAGGACCAAAATGATTTAGAACATAAAGATCTGGAGGAAGTTTGGTTTTATTAAAGCGATATAAGGTTTAAGTTAGTGTTAAATGTGGTTTGTTTTGGGGAAGTTTTAATGTTTGATTCAGGGTTAATTTAGCGGATTACCATGGAAATAGGATTTGGGCTCAAATACATTTTGTGACCTCCTGTCTTGAACAAATGCGTATTATTGTGTGTGTGTGTGTTTATGCGTGCGTGTGTGTGTGTGTGTGTGTGTGTGTGTCCTTGTTTGTTTGTGTCAAGGTGTGTGACTTTTCAAAGAGCTTTTCATCTGTCAGAGAGAAAATCTCAAACAGCTTTTATAAACTTTAACCTCGTGTACCTGTGCACACTTGCGTGTGCATGTGTTGTTACCCCCTCCCAAACACACACACACACACCACACACACACACACACAGTGCAGCATGCTTTGCAGCTGAGTCGGCAGCCATGCTGAAGCTGTAATTTTCTACATCCTGAGAGTGTCGTCTGGTTGGGGTTTCCCGGTGGAATGTCAGACATACGTAGCAGTTTACAGACTTTATTTAACTTTGCACAAACACACTAAACACACTGCCGACATGCTGTTGTACTTTTGCATTCTCTGTAATGTTTTGCTGCAGACACATGTAACATGGCGATCAAGTAACTTTTCAGAAGGTTCGTTCTTGACCTCTGAAACAGTTTGTCAGTATCTCTTACTTTGTTCATCATGACCTTTAGCCGCAAATCGCAGTGCTTCATCAGTATGGACAGGTTTACTCTGTTTACATCAGAGACCAAGCTTGAACTGAGAGGTTTTGATGTAATGTAACTAAGTAAATTACAAATTCAAGATACTTGAGTGTTTTCTTTTCTGACACTTTCTAGTCCACGTGGGAGGAACATTCAGGGGACATTTGAAACCTTCACAGAGCATTGAGATGTTTCCTTTGAGTTCAAGTTCAGAGTTCCCTATTTAAGTTTAAAAACAGGGCTCATGGGAAATGTAGTATAAATTGCCTGTACCCCCATTAGGCAGTGATTTGGTTTTATCAGCCCTGCAGTAGCACACAGAGGATTGGTTTTGGAGCATCATAAAGCGCTGTGTGTGTGTGTGGAGGTGGATAGAACATGCGCCCACATGTGTGCAGCGTGCTCGTGTGTTATTTGTTCATGGAGCCGTTACTGCTTTGATTAAGGTTATGGTTCTTGGCAGGAGGAGACGAAACTGCGAGGAGGAGGGAGGACAGACAGAGAGAGAGAGAGGAAAACCACAAGCTGTTTTCTCCTAATCAAAACCTGCAATTACAGACTTAATAAACCAACTAATCACTCAACACTGTGTGTGTCTGTGTGTGTGTGCGTGTGTGTGTGTGTGTGTGTGTGTGTCTGCAGGCGTAGTGACTACAAACTGAAGAGGCAGGACAGCACCAAGACACTGCTCATAAAAAGTGAACAGCTACTGAGGATCGAGGAGCATGACTCCGCCATGAGACCAGGCTTCGGAGGTCAGACACACACACACACACATGCACACGCACAAAAAAACACACCAAGGCACACCTCATTTCATCTCTGATCCCTGATGATTTAATCCACTCACTCACACATCATCGAACACAGAAAATCACTCCTCGTCACGCTGTTTGATCTTGGGTGGTTTGATGATGATGTGATGATGATGACACTGGGTCACCCCAATTAGCCAGTTGTGCCAACCCAAAATCACCAGCGCTGACCCAGATTACACCATTGTGTGGCGAGCACGGGTGTGTGTGTGTGTGTGTGTGAGCATTAATGCATTTGAAATACAGTAGGACTCTGTGTGCTCACTCAGATGTGATTGTGTGTCCCTGTGTGTGTTTTTGTGGTATAATGAGAGCCTCAGTGTGAGTGTGTGGGTATTGTGTGTGTATTGTGTGAGTCGGGGGGATTCGTGTGCATTAATCTGGATTATTATTCCAGGTCTGGAGCAGATGGAGGGGTGGGAAACAAACTGATGTCTGCAGTGAAAAATCATCACTCCACAATGCAGTACATGCTTGCAGACACATATTTCATGTAAACCCATAATGCAGAATGTTAAACTAACTTTACTAGTGGGCATTTCAGAGGATTAGAATTACAGCAGTGTGTGAATTTATATTTTCCTGTTACAGCTGTAGCGTAAACAGTGAGAAATACTCCGCAGTAATCAGCCAGGAATATTGTCTTATGCGTATGTGATTGGCCGATGCAGTGCTCTCAAGGATCGTGGTCATAAACGCCGATTCTTGGCAGGACAGTGGGACTGTGGTCTCCGGTCTCGCTTGATCACCTGATCCTGACCCCAGGCGTTTTACACTCGTATTTTTGCGACCACAAGAGGTTGCATGTCGAAAATATAAGCGTGCGTTTAAGTTTTTAGAACAAAGGACAATGCTGTCGTTTTCTGGTGATGACAGTCTTCTTTCATTCTTTCATTCTTTTAAAGGGTGAAAATCCTCAAGAAGTGAATCTCAAGAGCTCTTTATCAAAACCAAGACTCCACTCTTCCTCAGTACCAGTATCCTTATGGACAAAATCCCAGAGTACTCTCTGGGTGAGTTCATTACTGTAAATATAACAATGCCTCATTGTTAGAGCGACAATTGAGTTGATTCATTGATTTGTCAAATAAAAGAAAATGTTTTCCGGCAAAAGAAATACCAAACATTTGATGGATTCAGTTCTCAAGCGTAAAGACTTAAGTGTTAAGTCTTGGTCTTACGTTACAGGAAGACTAATATTTTTAGTTTGGACTGTTGTTTGGGACATTGTGGCTGGTTTGACATCTTAATCACAAAGTAGCTCAGTTTCAGTAGCTGTCATGTAAAGTAAAGGAGTAAGAGCACAAATTACCTCTGGAAAGTAGTAAAATAGAGTGAAACAGCACTGGATACAGGTAAAGTTACAAGGTACCTGACTACAGTAGCATGTGAGTCCCACCATTTCTGACCCATACAGCCTCCTTATTTGCCACCATATATCTCAGTCTCCTATGTCCTATACGGTTGGTTGGCGTCTCTGTGGTCCTGCCGGTCTCATTCAGGGGTGGGGGCGACTAAAAGCACCACTGTCTGCCCCACGGCCCTGCGGCATTTCGCACTATAATTTTACACACCGACATGGGAGAAATCTCCACTTTTCTGCCTCAGATAAGCCTATAGCTCTGTGTGTGTTTGTGTGTGTGTGTGTAGAAGCTGAGAATCAAAACCATCCTCGTCAGACCCCTCCGAGGGACAGAGTCCAGAAAATACACCCATCTGACATTTCTTGTTATTTCTTGCACGTGCTCCAGGACTCATTGTGAGGTCAGCCTTCCAAAACACGTCTATAAACTTAAATTAATCCCTATAAGCGCTATGAGCATACATCAAATACCTCGCTCCTTCACGTTGATTACACATCCCATGATGCAAATGCCGTAACTGACGGTTACCAGGCCACTCTTTAGCTGACGGCCTGGTATGTTTAGCCATAACTCCTCACTGTGTGACCTTGTGGCCTCAGTTTCAGGTAACCAACCTTGATTCTTATTGGCAGATTTATTCCTGTCATGGCTAGATTACAGCAGCGTGAATCGCTGCTGATAATAGTGAGTTTTGTTACCGTGGTTTAACAACAGAGGCAAACACACTTTCAAACTTCATATTTTTGCAATGTCCGTCCTTTTGGTTCTGATCACATAACTCCGTACTATTCTTGTTGGTAGTAATATTTTATTACCTGTTTAGTGTCTTAAAAAGCATGAAAAGAGGAAAATATAGCTAACATAGCTAGGTGTTGGTTGGAAAAAGAAAACAATTTACTGTTTAGAAGGCTTGTACTTTTAATTATGACTTAGGGCACAGGTGGATTCTGTTTTAGCCTTTCCATAACAGGCTTGCAGTTCTAGGTCGAGCGGGAAGAACTCTGAAACACCTGACACCAGGCAGAACAGGTAAGCAAAACAAGTTACTCGGTGGCCCAATAAATAGAAACTGTTCAGGTGAAGTCATTTTGGCAGAAGCGACAGGAAAGAACAGCAGAGGCCGACCAATTGTGTATCTCACTGTTGTGATCAGCTAGAAACAATGGATCCTACCATCTCATGCTACAGTTTGCAGCAATTTAAACTGAGCTGTCAAACTGGACCTTGAACACAGTGGCTGCTTACAACTGCAAAAGACTACATCCTAAAGAGTCTGAAACACAGTAAAATATATTGTTTCCAGAGTGGTTGGCTATGACGTGAAACATCGTTGGCTGTAGTGAGTGGGATGCAACATGGAAAACCACTGGTGTGGTCCTTTAAAGGTTAAAAGTCTGTGGCAGGCAGATGAGAGGAACTTTCATTACATTACAGTGTTTCAGTCAGGCTGCCAGTGTTACACATGGCTGCGCTGAGTCAATATGGATTGTGTAGGGTCGGACGTTTACATGTTCTCAGCGCCGCCCAGAGAATCAACTCATAATCCTCTCTCACCTCTCCCTCTCTTTTTCACGGGCGGCGGAGGAGTCAAAATCTGACGGAGGCTGGGCAGGCTACCCTGTTGTAAAGCTGCATTATGCCTTATGACTGCATGAATTGATCCGTCTGCAGCGTTGTGCTCCTGGATTAAGCGACTCATTCTAAAGCGCTGAGCACACAAACATTTAGGACAAAAAACATGACCTTAAAAGCTCCGGTAGACGATTTTATGTCAGTCAGTGAGCTGTTGTGGGTTACCCAAATAAAGTCAGAGCTGGATTTGGTGACTACCAGGACAAAATGTGCTCTTACCGGCCCTGGCTGAGGAGAAATCTCTGTCTAAAATGCAAAACACATGTCTTTGCTGCTGAAGAGTGAGTGGCACTGTTTTGCTGACACTGTTGAACACAAAATTAAGCTGTCAATCACATAAGCTAAATCCAGTAATGACACTGCCTAATACCACAGAGAAAATATACTTGACCACCTGGGCTGTTGCTCATTTTCTTTTGTTGGTGGAAAACAGGCTGAGCAAGGAACACCCGGCCAGTTTCCCTCAGTTCACTAGAACTTGCAGGGCATCTCATTTATATGTAATCCAGATGGTGTGCTTTGCCTGTATTGATTTTGGATTCTCCATTCCTTAAAGGGTTAGACCCAGTTCTGTAGACGGTGTCCAGTTTCAGCCTGGTTCCAGATCTCTGATTTTGTCAGAGACAGGTCTGGTCGTGATAGTCATTTATGGTTTTCACGTTGGTTATTCCAGGCCAATCAGAACTTTGTAGGTTGGATTAAATAATGTACAGAAATAAAGAGACTTCTAAGTCAGAGGTAAAGAGGCTTTACAATTTATCGTTATTTTTTAAAGGTGCGATATGAAAGTTTTCATTATTGCTGCATAACTTCTTGATAGCATTAACACTCTAGAAGAAAACAATGTGCTTTAAGCATCAAACTTTGTTCCTTTGCTCTCTCAACTGTAGAAGCAATGTTTTTTGTTTGCTTCTGTCTCTATCATTTCTTCTACTGAAGTTAGCATGCTAGCCTGTCTTGCTATTACAACACAGGCTAGCTTATTCAGCATCTTCATTTCTGCAAAAATAAAGGAATAAAGTTTGATGCTTTCTTTTAGACGGTAGCTTCCTAGCTTAGCTGTTCATTGCTTTTAGCCATGTAGCACCAGTAAGTTACATAGTTCCTTTAAACCTAGAGAGTTGAAGTTGACCTCCTTTTTGCGTGTCCACATAAATGCCCTCATGCTTTAAACATTCTCTAACTGGGTGTGACTTGGGAAAGGAAAACAGTAAAGAGAGGAAGAGGGAGGCGGTGACCTTCTGTTCCAGGTTTTCCACCAACAGCAGCCCGTTGTCGGGTGATGCTAAATGTTGAGTCTGCACTGGTGGTTTTACAAGGTCGAGCGGAGACTAAAGCCGGGAATGGAAGTGGAGCTTTATGGTCCCGGCTGTCAGATGAGAACTCCATTAAATAAAGTGTTTGGTGAGCTGCTGGGCCCCTGCTGCAAACGTTCAAGTGGAATTAACACACACACAAAAACATACAGACACTTTAGAGTAAATGTTTTTTTTTTGTCGCTGTCCTAAAAAGCGTCCAGATGCAGGTCACAAACAAACCCAGTGTACTTATATATGCTAAAACAGCAGACAGGGCATTTATGGTCTTGATCTTTCAGTCTTTGTAGCATGTTGGTGATGATATTATCATTAATGTCATTATTCTCATTTTGTCTTGTGTACTGTGTTTATATACCTGACATAAAATAAATATACTGAAATATAGAAATAAAATATATACAGAGTCCTCTGGGCACTGAGGTTAAAACTGGTGCCATATCTGTGTCTCCATCATCGTGAAGTAGGTGTTTTCAGTGCATGGTTGGAGATGTAACCTAGATGTCTAACCACATTTAGCCCACTTAAGCGTAGACATATTTTAAAGTGCAAATCACCAAAACAAGCTATACTGAGTAATTGAAAGTTCCAGAGTGGTTGGGAGCTGGTTTTAACTGTTGTAAGCTCTCAGTCTCAGGCTCATTCTGTGAAGTGCATTCCCCTCATTGTTTAACTTTTAACATGGAGAGGTTGATGAGTTTAAGACAATAGTAAAAATCATTGCTGATGCTCTGTATGGTCGAGGCAGGAATAAGGCGTTTCAGTATTGAGCTGCAGCAGTGGATCAATCCTAAAATTAGCTTTGAAAGGACAAGACCACTGAACTGTGGTCACTGCAAGAAAACCCTCCTCTTCCAAGTTTGTCAGGTCATTTTGTTTGTGGTGAAGCAGCAGAGAGGGTGAACAGCTTGTTTTTCTTGGGGTTTGTCCTTTTGGCTATTTCTACTAGCGGTTAAACAAGCTTCATCTGCTAATGAGGCGGATGTAGAGTTAGAGGCGCTGAAGACAGATGTTGATGCTGCGGTGAGTTGGTGGCGGAACAAAGGATGTTGTTACCAGTGTTTGAGGTTTGAGGCCCACACAGATGATGGGACTGAGCTGAGGCTGATATGTGGCGTCCTGGCCTTAAGTTTTGACAGATTTCACTCCAAGCATTTATATATTTTCAGTGTTTTATGTTGGTGGGTTTGCTGAAATGTAAAATGACAGTTGACATTGTCCATGACCCCAGATACACGCCATAGAACTCCTCAGTGCACCCTCTGTACCATTCACTGTCCAACTTGACACTGATTTGCCTTAAGGTTTAGATGCGAAACCTTTAAAACTAATGATGTTCCTCATTGTTGTTCAGGTGCAGCCATCCTGTAGGCATCGGCGTGCAGGTGGAGAGCATCGATAGCATCTCAGAGGTCAACATGGTGAGGAAACGAACGCTGAAACACTGAATATTCAGCTTCTTTTCGGCTTAATCCACATTTTCACTGACTGGTAAACAAGAAAGCTCCTGGCGCCTCCTTTCAAGGCAGAAAATGCAACAGACAAACTGAAAACAACTGTTATATAAAATTATATATTTTTAGATATATACAAACCACAGAAAAAATAAATGATAATAGCTATTTAACTTTTGTGTAGAGACTAGAACCACCTTTAAAAAGTTGGATCTGCTCTTGCAACAGGCTTTCCATTTACTAATAATTCATGAAAATAATCTGAAACTAGAGGGTTTACTGTAAAGAGAAATTAAAGAATGACGGCCTGATACTTCCCTTCATCTGGTCCTGACTCTCATTAGCTCTTTTTCAACTCAACTGGCCACTTACTTAGAAGTGCTTCACCGAGTTCCTCATCCGAGAGATAAATGGTGAAAGAGGAAGGTGTTGTCCGCAGGGAGCCGGACTGGGCAGTGAAAATCTGCATGCTCAGTTCAAACTGGAGGAAAGTTTCTTCTCAAACTGCTGCAGAGAAATGTCAATTCATCCATGTATTTGAATTTTCAACTGGCTCCACTACTAAGAGTTTTGACAGCAAAAAAAAAACACTTTTCCTTCTCTTTTTGTTTTTTCTTTGCTACATAAAATATGAATTATTTACCAGGAAAATGTGTTAGATAAAGTTTGAAACCATAATATTAATTTTTCTTACTTATTAGCCTTATTTTAAGCAAATCAAGCTTTAAAGGCCAATAAACGTGAGATATAAAGCTAATTTCTTTGCTTTAATGTCTGTATCTCGTAGGACTACTGTGACTCTCCACCTGCGTCACTACTGGAAAAGGCAATGGCTGGCGTTTCCGTCCCGCCCAACAACCAGGCGTTAGAGCTCTGCCTGGTGAAGATCTGGGTCCCCTGGCGTCTTCTGCGTCCCTCCCAGCAACTCCTTCATCACGTACCACCATAGAGCATCATGCTGCGGGTTTTGTCGAACATCCTCTACAGCGTCGAGTGCGAACATGGCCTCTGGCGATGATATTCATACCACACATGAAACAACAGAGATTGAAAATCTGAAAATTAGGCAGAGGAAAAAAAGAAAGTTGTGTTCGGTTTTCATGGAAACAACGAGAAAGAATCTGTCCAGGACACGGTGAATGTGGTTTGCAGTGCAGGAGTTACTGTGGTGAAAGCTGTTTTATACTGGAGATGTGTGTGTGTGTGTGTGTGTGTGTGTGTGTGTGTGTGTGTTTCAGGGTCACAGTTACAGCTCTCTGCTCGATGGACTTCAGCAGCTTCCCTCTGGACACACAGAACTGCTCGCTGGAGCTGGAGAGCTGTAAGACACACACACACACACAATAAACATAGTATTGATAAAGATGTGTTCTCAGATCAGTGTGTACAGTAACAAATGAGTGAATAGAGCGACAGCCAAAAAAACCCTCCCTCTCTCTCTCTCTCTGTAGATGCGTACAATGAGAACGACCTGATGCTTTATTGGAAGAATGGGAACGACTCTCTGAGGACGGATGAAATCGTCTTGTCTCAGTTCTTCATCGAGCATTTCCACGCCTCCAGCGGCCTGGCTTTCTACAGCAGCACCGGTCTGTGTGTGTCTGTGTGTGTGTGGTTTAATAACCTCAATTCACACTGAAAGGGCTGAGGTTTCTGTTTACAAACCGATATAGAAAGTAGTTCACTTCTCAAAATTGAACAAAAAATTAATCCTGAGTGTCAGTTACAGAAAATAATACAGTAACATGTAAGTGTGTCATGTCATATTTGTTTTGTTTTTTGTGGTCCGGGGCTTTTTATCAGAGTAATCTTTGCTTTTACTCGACTTTCTTGGATCATTTGACCTCCTCAGGCCTCAGATAAAACAAGGTCAAATAAATCACTCTCTGGTCACAGTCCACAGGCGGATGTAACCTGAGACAACAGGTCACAAATAGACAGTGCGTTGAGTGAGTGTCGTCAGCCAAACTTCATGTCAGACAGTTTGTGTTTGACCCTTTACTGTGAGTCCAGGAAGAGATGGTTTCCCAGTTTAGTGAGGAAGAACTTGACTGTCCTGCATCCAACACCTTTGAGATGAACTGGACTGTGAGCAACTCCCTGCAGTCAGGTTCAACACCTGGTGAAGAGTAGAGGCAGCAGAATAAAGCCAATGTTGTCTGACTTTGTCAGGTTGGTACAATCGACTGTTCATTAACTTCATCCTGCGGAGGCACATCTTCTTCTTCATGCTGCAGACGTACTTCCCCACCATGCTGATGGTCGTCCTGTCCTGGGTCTCCTTCTGGATCGACAGGAGGGCTGTTCCTGCACGAGTCTCTCTGGGTAAGACTCGACATTAACACGAACCAAACGAACAAGTCTCAATACTTTTCTCCAAGTGTCAGGACTGTGTGTGAACTGATTTTTTTTTTTTTCCCCAGTGTGTAGCACAGACATAGACAGCAGGTGCATTTATACAGTGAATATTACCTTGAATATTATGTCTGCACACGAAAAAGATCTTTTTTTGTTCCTTTGCATCATTTTTTAGGTAAATTGTTAGAAAAGAAGTCTTTGCCACTAATCAAAATGATCAGAATAGCATTAAATTAGGACTTTAGAAACCATTGACAGTGGTTTCTAGATGATTTGAAGCAGAGGAATCAGTGGTTTAACTTTCTAAAGATGCTGCTTGGTTGGAAATATTCTTGGTTTGTCATACAAAGTCCAAATTGCTGTTGACCTGCTGACCAGTCTACACCAAGCTTCATGTTTCATTTGAAGGTGTTTTGCTGTGATGTGAAAACACACCTGTGCTTCCTCCTCCTGCAGGTATAACCACAGTGCTCACCATGTCCACCATCATCACAGGAGTGTCCTCCTCCATGCCTCAGGTAACAGCTTATGTTTGTGTGGGTTCACTTGCTTCCATAAACAGGATGTTTCCTTAGAATAAGCGCTTCATTTCTGCATAGGGAGCTGGTTGTTTGTTTCTACAGTAGCCCAGAACGGACAAACCAAACACACCTGAAGGCCACTGTTGGTTCTCATACACACTTAGAAAAGGTCAGGTTTAGAGGAGCAGTGTTCAGCTGGTTGCAATTTACAACCTCACCACTAGATGTCACTAAAGCCTACGCAGAATTTAATTTTTTTATTTTACTGGACTGTTTCACGTCATTTTTTTATTTTTAATATGGTTCAGTTTAATGTCTTTTATTCACCTCCAGTATTGCTTCCATCATTTGCTTACTTTAATTTGTTGCCTCTACTTAATTGTTCACTGCAAAAGTAGTTTTTTAGTATCAAGACAATTCTTCATATAACAAGAAGATTCTGTGATTTAGTTAAAGCCCAAATATTTGCTGTATGGTCTTCCCAAGTTTGGTATAGGTTCCCCAGAATGTACTTAAGATAAGATAAATCTTCCAATACTGCAACACAACAGTGAGCTCCTTGTGTCGTCCAGGTGTCGTATGTGAAAGCGGTGGACATCTACCTGTGGACCAGCTTCCTGTTTGTCTTCCTGTCCGTCATCGAATACGCAGCGGTGAACTACTGCACCACTCTGGAGGAGATGAGGAAGATGAAGAGGGGGAAGGTCAGCACAGAGGACAAAAGGGATTATTACACCACACAGCAACACACTGACACAACAGGGAGGGAATCATGGGAATTACAGGGAATCATCCTTTGCAGCACATCTCCCTCTAGTGGTTAAATACAGGTGTTACACCAGGTCATACATCAAGATGCATAGATGGATTTTGGAGGAGTGTTTGAGTGAATAAACGATGAAGATGATACACAGTATGATCTCCAGCATGTTCTGAATTCTTTCTCTGCCTCTTCAGATCCCGTCCACCTTCAACGCCAGCCAGGCGATGGCCTTCGACGGCTGTTTCCACGACAATGACATCGAGCTGACCCCGTTCCCCCAGATGGCACCCACCCTGACCTCTGACCCTCTCACCACTCCAACCCAAACCCCAGACATTCGCCCCACGGAGGGAACCCGCCTGCGCCGGCAGCGCTCGGTGCGGGAAAACGTGGACCTGCTGGTCAGCAACAGCTACATGATCGACTCGTACTCCCGTCTGGCCTTCCCTCTGTCCTACCTGCTCTTCAACACCATCTACTGGAGCCTGTACTCCTGATCCAGCACCGCAGAGTCTCCACAAACTCTGGTGCACAAGTGTTGAGTCAGAGAGTGGGGTTAGAGGATTCCTCCTCTCCACGGGGCTCCACAGACACTTCACTGAATTAACTCTTGATCACAGGAGCCCACGCTCACACATTCAGCTCCTGCTTCATCACTAATCATCTTCTTTGCAAAAGAGATTGAGATAAAAGCACTCGAGTCCTTCAGCCTGAGTGGAAACTCTCTAACTGTGCTCAGTTTCACCCCACCATTTGTCTCATGGGAGTAGACTTTGGAAAGTAATGAATCCTGATTTGTTTTTTAATAACCTGTACACGTGACTGTTCTTTCTGTGCATCATTACACTATTATTGCTCAACAGCTTTAGTAGACTCATGTTGAATTCCTTAGCTACAAGGAAGTATGAAATTAGGATCAAATTAATGTACGATTTTTTTTAAAAAAAAACATCCTTTTCCTTTTGATGAATGATGTGATTGGAGCAAACCAACAACTCTACATGTAATTTAATTTATTTCTCAATAAATTTTGTAAGACTGGCTGTATGTGCCCATAGATATTCAAGCCAGTATTGTGAGGTTGGGTTTTTTAATATATGACTTTGCTGATTCCAGTGTATTTTGATTCCTTATAGAAGTGAAGAAAGGTTGAGATCATTTGAATATTAAAAACAATTGAAGGCCTCATTGTGGGATTAAATCATGACTGATTAAATAACACTAAATTAACATTTATCTGCATTTAATTCCCCTTTTTGAAATTCCCAGAAAGTAATTTCAAGTTGTGCAATTTCATAAACCTGATTTTCAGCAATATCGACCCTTTGAATTTTTACTTTATTCATTTTTTTAGGTACACAAAAAATCGGGAAAACCCAAGATACAAAAATTCAACAATAGAAATTAAACTTGCAACGACAGGAATGAGGTAAAAAGAGATATAAAAAGCACAGAATCTAAACAATATCAGTACAAAATATGAGAAATATAAAGTGTAAAATACAATTAACAAGAGTGCAAAATAATTTAAGCGCAAAAAATAAAATTTATTTGGATCTAAAATGCACAGCTGCCCTGGGGAAATTTTAAAAAAAGGGAATTAAATCGACTTTAACTTAGATCACGTTTGGTGACTTTCAAAATAAAGTTTAGTTAGTATATCACAGGATTTTTAGGTGTAATCACAATATTTTAACCATCAGTTTCCATAGCAACTGCGGAGTTTGTGTACGGTAGGGGAAGTAACGTTAACGGGCAGGTGGACGCAAAGGAAGAAAAACACCACGAACAGGAAAAAAGGCAGAAATCCAGTGTGAGCCCGGCTCTGACAGAGAGGGAAGGTGACAGGTGAGTTCCGGTGTCACGGTCAGCGGCAGTAACTCGGGACAGAGCCCGCTTTTTACACCACGGAGCTGGGCTACGTTAGCATCAGCCGTTAGCCTCTTTAACGTTATTGTTTTTGTTCGATTTATGGACGTTAGCTAACCAACGGTAGGTCGGTGGATAATAAAAATTTAGAGGCTCGGTTGGCTGCTGCTTTTCGCCTGAAATGCCGTTCACACAGCGGGAGACAGGAGGTTATCAGCTCGGTTAGCTTGACTTTTACTCACACAAGTGTGTTTGTAGCGTTTCCTCGGCAAATAAAGCTAAAGGTTGTAAGGTTTGCTACCGAGAAAACTGCCTAACCTTACCGAGTAAACACCGGGACAATCCTGCAAGGTAACACAACACATTTTATTGTTCTCTAACTGGAAGTGTGTCTGCTAATGCTAATTTTTTAATGCTTTTGATGGTAGATTAACATGTTTTGAGTGTTAAAAAGTTGACCTAGCTTTGCAGAGTTTGTTAGCAAAGTGCTAGCTAGCACTTAAAATCAGTTAAAATCAGTTAGTGTCAGGAAAGTTTGACCAGTTAAATCTTATTTTTGTCACATTAACCAATTAGTTACTGGTCCTGTGATTTAATTTAACTAAACCAGATCAGTTAATATTAACATGAAGTGATGCAAATCTCATCAAGGTCAATAACAGTTTTTAAAAAGCAGCTTTCGGCAGTTTAAGTACACCTAGCTAAAACTAGTGCAATCTAATGCAACAGTCCTGCAGTTAATCCTCCTCTGATGACGGTTATAATGTTCAGTGTTTAGTAAAATTGTTTTAAAGAGGCGTTGAGTGTAGTGCTGCTGTTATTTAGCCTCCTCACTGATATAAATAAGGTGGACAAAACAATAAAAATACCTGCAATACAATTCAACAACACCACAAACTGCAGCCTTCAAAATGACCATGAAGTTGAAGCAACACTTTCAAAACAATGTAGGATTTCCTGCAGGATTTCTGTATAGTTTTAGGTAGGTGTACCTAATAAATTGAGAACTGTTTGTTACATATCGTTAATCTGGAGTTGGAGGATTTGCAGTAGCTCAGCTGAGAGCTACTGAGGTTAGTCAGTGTTAAAGGCGTTGAGAGAGCTCAGCTGTGTGATCAGTGGATATATGAAGTGGAAAGTGAGTCCCAGTTTCTTTCATCCTGTTCAAATTATGATGCTTAATTTACTATGAAATTGCTCAACAAAACCGGGAAATATTGTGACATACAGATGAGCAGATCTTGAATTATTGCTTGATTTTAATCTGTTCACATTCAAAAGCAAGATGGATTATTCAGTTTGTATTTACTCTGATTTCTCCACTACTATATTATGAATTATGAATCTTGTTGTAGACAGTTATGGCCTGAAGATTTGACGGTGAAAGTTGTTTCTCCATTTCTGGACTTTCTCTGTTGTTTGGTCTTGGCTTGTATGAATTTCTGGGGTTTTGTATAGTTAAATACAATCATATAATGATTAAAACTTGCTGTAGAGGAAACGTATACTCTCTGAACAGTAGGTCTCAGTCGAGCTGAGACTCCAAGAATGACTGAAAAGTCAGTTCATTTAATCACATTTTTTCTTTAATGATCCTCAGGTTAACCTGGTGATTTTATTTTTGATTTATCAATGAGTCAATAAAGTGTCAGAAAATAGTCGACCACCAATTGTCCAAAACAATAAGCAAATAGAAGCTGATGACTCTGTTGCTCATCCTGCAGTAGGACAGTTGCAGTTTTAGTGCATATTGAGCAATCTAGTTGTTGCTGTGTTCCCATCATGCCAGCTGGTGTTGTGACTCATTTCCTTCTCTCCATCGCTCCCCCTGCCAGTCTCCGTGGTGACCATCGACAGCAGCAGCACTTGTCCCGTACAGTTACCCACCAGCCCGAGTCACATGACGTCAGACCAGTATCCACTGTGTCCAGCTGATCTTCAGGTGCAGTTAACGGTGGGAGCGCTAAGCCCTGGATACTACTACTTCTACCAGGTACTGTAACATTAATCTCACTACACACACACACACACACACACACACACACACACACACACACTATCTGTACACAGAAATAGCGGTTGTAAAAAAGTAATTCTAATTATACATTTTTTATTTTTAAAAAAGATAATTGACCCTCTGCTCTTGCGTCACCTTGGAGCCAGTGTTTCCTGTCTTTAACTTGTCCACAAAGACAGAATAATGTGACTGATTGTTGGGGCCTGGGCAGCCACTCAGGCGTGGGAGGGGGCAGCTGAAGCAGGGCAAAACTGATGTAAGTGAAACGGAAAGGTGTCAGTGGGAGGGAGAGAGAAGTGAATGGTGGGATGGGTAGAAGGAGGGAGGAAGGGGGAGTTTTAGGGAGGGAGGAGGAGGAGTGGACACTGCGCTGTGATTGGTGGCCGCCAGACCATGTGCTGACCCCTCTCAAACTGTAGCCTAACTAGGGCTTCCACCTACATTCATACACACACACACACACACACATAAAGTGGAGTGCAGCCCCCTGTTGAGTGGCAGGGACATGTGAGCTCCTTCACATTTGCTATTCTGGGCAGGGGAGGGGAAAAAGAGGGAGGGAAAGGGAGGGGGCGAAGCAGGGGGGAGTAGAGGGTCTTTTCTCTTTCTGCATGTGGCTGAGCCATCGTGAGGAGCTGCTCATGATTTTGTCTCGTGTTGTGTAGGCTCTTGGTGTGTGTGGCCATAGCAGTCTTTTGTTTTATTCCCACTCTAGGCCGGAGAAGATGGGCTGCTGCTTTAGTAAGGAGCTCAACCCCGGCCAGCAGAATGAGAGGAGCAGTCTGTTACAGTCCCCGCTCCACGATGGGCTGAGTGAGGTGACAGAGCAGGTCAGGCAACATGCTGCGGCCGTGGCTCAGCATGTGAGCTTAGAGGAAGAGGAGACATGTGTGCCAAACGGCCCGGCCCAGAGGAAGCCTCTAGAAGATGAGAGACATCCGGAACTGGACAGCAAAGTTTGTACAAAGGTCGCTGTGGCCAGCAGGGACAGCACCACGGCAAGCGAGAGGGATCTTAAACCAGCAAGCACTGACGAGGAGAAGGAGGCTATTATTATCACAACCAGCACACATATACATACAAACACGGACACAGAGGCAGGTGTGGCACACACTGCCGGGCCCAGCTGTGAACCAGCTCCCTATATGGAGGTGCCCACACAGAGTCCAGTCAGACAGAAGATTCTGGAGAATGCCACTCTGAAGGCGTCATGGTTCAATCAGCTCCCAGAGGAGCAGAAGTGGCACAAACCTGTGAGCTCCTGGTCAGCTCCCGCCAGGTTAGCGTCTGCTGACCGCCCAGGCAACGCCACAGAGAGTGAGGTGTCAGGAGACCAGCCGCCGCCGATCGGTGCGTGTCAGGGGACACAGCCGGTTTCCCCCGAAGCTGAGCACAAGGATGAGGAAGGCGAGGAAGTGTGTGTCGTCACAACACTGTGTCAGGGCTTTGAAACGAGGACCCAGAGCTTCTACAGCATATGTTCCATTGACGCCGATGACCTTGAACACGACCACGATCACAGCCAGTCCCAAACAGCTGGAGCAACACAGTCTCTGCACACAGCTGAGGCAGAAACAGCTGCTCTGCCCTGCACGCTGGAGTCTCCTCTCCCCAGCCAATCACACACAGACGCATCTACAGTCTCTGACCAGACACATGTCACAGAATCTAAAATGACCAGCCAGTCACATGATGAGGAAGCAGCTTCTGCACTGTCACACACTGCTGAACAGTCCTCCGCCATCCTGTCACATACACACTCTAGTACTTCAGTCTCAGCAGAGCAGACCACCTCACCTCCACCTGTTGCTTCTCCACTGCTGGTAGACCCCGTGTCTGACCCGCTGCCTCCACCCAGCAGTCAGAGAAACGACGAGGACCCTCAGGCGTCCGTATCACACGGCCCTCAGCCTGAAGATCTGAATTGCCAGACAGCTGCAAAGGATACAGATGAATCCAAGGCTGACATGTCGAGTGTGTGTGTGGAGAGTGAGATTGTGAAGGGGCCAGAGGAGATAACAGTCACAGAGGAGTGTGTGTGTGGGCAGAGTGTGTGTTCAGAGGAGCAGAGTGTGCACTTGGAGGACCACAGCGCAGCAGAGGGAGTCTTAAATGCCACAGAGGAAACAGTGGCCGACTTCCAGGAGAGAGAATTAGATCAGAGTGTGGATTCTGAGCTGAATCCTCTGGACGATCATCTGCATGAGTCTGACCTCACAGAGACGCACATTCAAAGTTCACAACCAGCCACTGAGTCTCCTGAGCTGGATACTTCTAGTCAGAGCCCCACTTCTTCAACGCTTGACCTCAAACTGTTGCACAAGGAGGAGAGTGATGCGCTGCCTCTCTGTGGAGGACATGCTGAGGTGGATAATTCCTCTCTGCAGAGCCAGCCCATCCCTGTGAGTATCTACAAAAGCCACAGTGAGGAGGGTGATGTTGTCTACAGCAGCACAGCAGGAACAACTCTGACAGAGGTGTCGTCAGTCTCCACCATCTCTGCTCTGTCATCACTGCCCATTGAACTCACTGCCTTCTCCTGTCACACAAATTTGACACCTTCCTCAGATTTAACTAAAACCACATCCCCCCAATGTGACTCCATCACGTCTGACAAATTAGATGTTAATTCAAATGATCCGACATTTGATCTGAGCAGCGTTAAACCTTCTACTCAAGATGCTGAAGAGTCTGAGCTCAGTGATTCCAGGTTTGATCGCTGTGACAAACAGATGGACGGCTCTGATGTGAAAACTGAAGGTGAGCCGGTGTCTGGCTCAGACGAGCTGTTCCATGATGTCCTCATGAGCGGAGATGACAGACAGGCAGCCAAAAAAACAAACCCAGAATTTCATCACAGCAGTAAACACCTTGAGGGAGGTGATGTTACAGACGATTTAACCGAAACAGGCCAAAACACCTCTCACTTAGAGACGAGTGATGAAAAATGTGATGTGCACGGTGACAACTCTGTAGCTGTAAATACAGGCATCACTCTTCAAGACCCCGAGGACCTGGAGAGCAGCATAAAGGATTCAAGTCTCAGTCCTCCCACACAGCCTCCTCCTACTGAAAACACGCTTCCTGTCATCACTCCCTCCACTCCTCCTCCTCCCTCTTCCTCATCTCCCTGCTTGTCTTTGGAGCAAGGTGAGCAGAGTTTTTCAGCTGCTACTGTGAGTGAAAGCAGCCAAATCCCAATGAAGGTAAATCCACCAGAGAAAGTATCTGTGTGTGAGTGTGGGGAAGCAGTGGCACAGGTGACTCAGTTTTATCCCGTCTCTATGCCAGTTGAGCACAAATCTGCAGGTGCATTACAACAGCAGTCACACAGTCCTCAACCGTCCTCTGAACCCACAGAAATATGTACCTCTGATGTTTGCTCCGACTCTGTAAACCCTCAAGCCGATGTCAGCCTGCAGCATGACGCTGCTGACTCTTTACCTCAAGCTGGAGATTCACCAAATGAAATTCACCTGGAGGGAAGCAGCGAGGTTAAGCTGTCAGAGGAGGAGCTCCCTGCAGAAACTCCCAGTATCTCAGCTGCAGAGACACCGTCTGAAAGCGTCGAGGTCCATGCTGATAACAGTGTCTGTGATACACATGAGATTCCTAATGACTTCAGCTGTCAAGATGACAGGTCCGTGATCACAGTGGACCCAGGTCAGATCGATGTTTACGCCTCAACTCCATCTTACGAGATTCACTTCCTGGGTCAGGAGCTGCCGTCAGCTGCTGATGAGGGAGAGAGGGAAGGAGGGATGAGGGAGATGGTGTCTGAGCTGCTGGGAGAGGACGCAGACTCCTCAGTCTGTCGCCTCTATCCACATCCCTGGATCAAGCTGGGTCTGGAGCCCAGCTGCGAGGGGTGGGCTCAGGGGGCGTCTGAGACCCAGCCCAGTCAGGACGAGAGCAAACTGGGCACCGACGCAGAGCAGATCCCAGCGTTGGTCTCAGAGCTCCAGCCCTCCATGGCTCTGCTGGGAGCCTACCCCTACAGCACTGTGATGCCTCAGGGATCGTGTGTGTGGGACTGGCACACAGATTGCACTCAGTCTGTAAGTGTTGGCTCGACATATGAGGTGGCTGGGTTGAGTGAAAACAGTCAGTTTGATGTGACTCTGGGAGGAAAGAAAGACTGGAGTGTCTTGTTAGATGATACTGTTTATTTATACATCTACAAACTAAACAGAGTGAACAGGTCAGGACTTCAGTTATTACTGGAATGAAGGTAGACTGAGTCTTACTAGTGATCATTGTTCACACACATGTCCTTGATGCTTAGTCACAGTTTTATAAGGTAAGAAATGATGTAACAGTGATAATGCAGGTACACAGACTACAGAGGGCCTGTTATCTGAGAGAAGCCTTCATTGATGAACTGTCTCTGTTCTCTCTGCCTCTCATGTTTTGGAAAGAATTTTTAGAAGTCCATCTGATTTAACTTTTGATTTTAGATTAATACTGTGCACGTTTGTGTCTTTTTTCATCTCAGGAACCAGTTGCTGCTCCCAGCCTTAACCCTGATGCTGAGGTATGGACCAATCACAACTTTAACATCACTGGCACCGCCTACCCTCAGGCTCAGCAGCCATGGCTGCAGTTCTCCAACAATCTGACCAATCATGAAGGTAGGCTGCTGTCACCTTCACCTGGACCCCTGAGCTAAAAGACGTGTACAGTCCCCCACACTCTTACTTACTGATGACGAGTGTGTAAATCACAGCATTAGTTACTGGATGTGGATGCCTGCATGCAGACTGTGGTTATGATGTGCTGGTGAGATGTTGTGGGGTTGATTTTTAGGGTACGTGCCAGAGTTCCAGCTGGAGAACATGGGCCTGGTCGAGGCTGTGGCTGATCCCAGCGCACTGGAGTACCAGACACTGACTGCTGAAGTACCTGTAGTTAACGGAGAGTCCAGTGACCCACCTGTCACAGGTAGGAATCTCATTTAACTGTAATGTTGTAGCACAGCAAAACCACTATTAATGTAACGACTGTGAGCTCAGATGTGGTAATGACATGTTTCAGTTTCAGATGAGATCAGAGAAGAGCTGAGGACAGTTCTGGAGTCCTGCCTGACCAGGTCACAACTCACAGCACAATTTCTTTTAGTCATGTCATCAAATATTTAGATGATCACTGATTGTGATTATGAACAATACAACATGTTGCTGAAGCATCTTTGTCCTGTCAGGAAATTAATACAATGTTGTGTCCAACATGTGCAACATGACATAACCTCACCAGACCCTCTGTCCCTCCACAGGGAGCACCTGGGCAGCGACCTGTACCTCAAATCTCAGATGGACAGCGACCAGTACGTTTCCATCGCAACTCTAGCCAGTCTCGACAAGATCAAGAATCTCACCGCAGACCTGGACCTCATCTCTGACATCCTGAAATGTCAGTGTTCATCTCTGTACATCAACCTCTGTCTGCCATTAATTGTTTAAGTTTTTATTCAGGAAGGTTCCATATGATATTTGGAAAAGATAATGATCAGGTTGTACAGACTGTAAGTGTGAGACTGATGAATGTGGCTTATTGTCGTATCTGAGACATTGTCCTGTTCCCTCACTGGATGGCAGCTCTGCCTCTGGTCCAGGTGGCTCCATGTGGACAGAAGGTTCGGCCCAGACAGAGTCGATGTGTCGTCATCCTTCGTGAGATCCCTGACACCACACCTCGTGAGGCAAGAGTCCACCGCCTACACCAACACAACCTAACTCCTTTCATACTCCTCCCCCTCATGGCAGAATATTTATCCAGTAGCTGCTGCTGTAGATGGTACTAGTTGTTGTAAATGGTAACCAATCACCGTGTCAGTGTGTTTAATATTACTGTTGTTGTGCAGGAAGTGGAGGCTCTCTTTGACGGGGAGAACCTGCCCAAGTTCCTGAGCTGTGAGTTTGTAAGCAACGATAACTGGTTCGTCACCTTCAAATCTGAGGCCGATGCACAACAGGTAGAATACAGCCGACCAATACTGTGATGTTCCTTAAAATAATCACTGAAGATGATTTATTGTTTTCAGTCCAGAGATTGTCATCAGAAAAGGCTACAAAAAAAGTGTGTAGTTTCTATGAATTGAAGACAAAGTTACTCAGACAGTGACTTATTATCTGTGGGTGTCTTCAGGCCTACAAGTACCTCAGAGAGGAGGTCCGGGTGTTTCAGGGAAAGCCGTTAATGGTAAGGATAAAGGCTAAAACCATGGCAGGGACTACCTACGCCCCCAAAAATGGCTACAGACCCGCACAGCTGGACCAGTGCGGCAATCATTACGGCTCCTACTTTCCCCCAACCACCTACCAGCAGCCCTGCCCCACCCACATGCCAACACAACCGCTGTACGATTTCACCAATGAGATGTGGGCTTCAGCTGCGTCAGGTTACCAGAAATGTGCTGAGGTGAGTTCTTGTTGTCAAAAATACTTTGAAGGATGACCACACTTTATTTTATTTTTTTATTTTAGTTGTCATCAAGCTCTGTTTTTTCCCCACAGTCTCCATCACTGAATGATTTCATGAATGGATTCACAGCAGCTTCTAACTTCAAACCTCACAACCCACACAGGCCGAGGTAGCTACTCATCATTCTGCCTTGCGTCTGTTGTTGTTTTATGTGATTGTTATAAGAAAGGAACCTGATGTGTACCTCCCATTCATTAGCTGTGACAATACTTTTGTCTTCCAGGAGAGGTTCGAGGTGGTCAAACTCTGGAGACCGTTGGCAGGTCAATCAGAATGACTCCTCCCTGTCGACAGAGCAAGTGTCAGGGGAGCGCTCCTCATCCCCGATGAAGCCCGGTCGAGGGCGGTCGCGGGGCAACATGCGCCGTCAGAGCAGAGGTGGAAGGACAGAGCCCAACAAGCAAGAGGTGTCGCTCACCTCTGAGCGGGGCAGGTAAGAACATTTGCAGCTGAGATGTGGCACCTTTACATAATTACAATCGACTACAAAGGTGCACAGTAATATCACTGCTCTGCTCTGTGTCTCTGCTCTGAAGGAGAGGAAACTTCAGCCAGAGGAGGAGAGAGAACCCGAGGTCATGGGAGAAATCTGCTGGAAACAGTCGTGTATGTCGCTGCTGAGCATTATTACTGTTTGTCAGCTTCATTCTGTTGAGACTGCATATTGACTTTGTGTATGTTTGTGTAGAATCCACCGAGCCAGTCGCCTCCTCGTCAGCCGTCTCCTCCTCTTGAGCTCGGCCTGACGAGCTTCCCTCCTCTTCCTCCAGCAAACACTGCCATAGCAACTGTACCTGCAGCTAACGGCAACATCAAGGTAACTTTCTGTCTGATGTTGTTCATGCTCAACAAGGTAACAGAGTGTGTATTCATGCTTAAAACCCAGGCAGTGTCTAGTCCCAGACACACAGATATACCTGCTCTGATGGCTGAACTGTCTTTTGATCATCACAGGGTCCAGTCAAAAGCAGCAGCCCCTGTGCATCACCCACAGTTTCACAGGAGCCTCAGCCAGTCTCACAGCAGTAAGTAATCCCTGAGACAGCAGCTGGATGAAGATTTAGTTCTGCTCTGCTTCATTTTACATGTAAATGTTTCTCAAGGTTCGTTTACTGTTCCCTTTCACTTATACACATGATTGGATCTACAGCCACAGCACAAGTCCGCTTTTTCCCTTTCAGATATTTCATATGTCGTCCAGTTGTCATGGTGCTGGTTACGGTCGGAGCTGTGTGTACTGAGATTGTTCTGCTTGTCTCCATAGGAATGTGGAGGAGAGTGCAGAGACGACCAGTGAGGCCAAACCTGCTCAGCTCACACAGGAACCAGTCACAGTAAGATACTGATCGTTTGCCCTGTTTTTATTTGAGAGCTGCTCTGTTTGAAACAGAATGTGTCTCAGTCTGTCCTGTATTATAATACGTTGAAATACATCTGAAATTTAAATTGAATTGGATGGAAGGAAGGAAGTTTGGGCAGGACTGTAGGATAGCTGTTAGGTCCCTTTGGTCTTTCCATGTTTAATGTCCATCTCTGCCCACATCTGACAGTCCCACCGAAACATGAAGCCGAAAATACAAACATTTACAAAACTACGCCGTTAGCGTTCTGTAGGCGGAAGCTGTGACAGACACTGACCCCCAGCTCGTGCTCTGATTGAACAGGAGTCCAAAAAGCCCAGCTACGCCGAGATCTGCCAGAGAGCATCAACCAATGAGCCGGCCCCACCTGCTGACCACGCCCCCTCAGAGGCAGAGCACATCCTGACCTATCCGGGCCAGCACTCCGAACCCAGCTCTGTTACCACGGCGATCAGATAAGATGGAGAGAGACACACCTATGAATTTTTTTTCTTTTTTCTTTTCTTTCTTTTTTTTTTCTTATGAGTGTCTTATAAGCTGAAAGTGTATTATTGTATTGTCCTAACTGTACAAACAGGCTGCGTGTTTACTCTGTGTGTGGTATAATTCACTGTGCAGGAGCATCATTAGCATGTATCACACTGAGTACCAAACACAGCCTTTAAATCAACTCAATTTAGGTCTGGATCTGGGAGCTGAACCCCTGATAAATACTGTTTGGGGGGAAGGGGGTCTTGCTGTGGGCTGGTTTAGGACGGTACAGGCTGGTGTGGGTCCGGGGGGCATTAACCACTCAGGATGTCAAAGCCAACTTTTCAGCTTTCAGACAGGAAGCTGGGAAGAATCTGTAAATGTTGATCTGCTACTTTCTGTTAGTTTTCTTTCTTGGTTTGTGGTTCAGGTCAGTTTATCGACAGCCAGGTTCCCGTTTTTTGATTTATTCTTGTTTTGCTGATGGCACTGGCACTTCTTACCCGGCTTTTTCTGTGTGCGCTGGACGATTTGTCGCTGTACAGGACGTTCTGCCATGATCCAGAACTCGAATTTTTTTTTGGTGGTTTTTATTTCCATACATCTGTGTTATGCTTTCGTCTGCAGGGCCTCTGTGGGCACACATGATGCTTTTTCTCTAAATGTTAGTGCTAGTCACCCAGTTTGTTTCCATTTCAGATGTCGGTGAGATGTCGAGGCTTGTAATGAACCAAGGTCCAGTGTGTGTGAGTGAGTACTGGGAGCATCACACCTCTGTATTGATTTGATCTTTCTAGTCGAGGAATCAAATTGAACTTGAAAGTATGTTCCCCTGAGAACCACTGAATACCAATCCTTTATCTCTGCATGATTTTTTTATTTCTTTTAAGAATTTAATTTATGTCGTATTTTTATTTCCGTTAGACAGGAGTGCTTTTGTGTGTTAAAGCTTTAGTCTCACCTGTGTACGTCTACTGGACGAACCTCGGTGTCACGGTGTCCGATGTTTCGGACCCAGGTCGTCCCACAAAGGGAAGCATGCTTTTGGCTGGGTGGGGTAGTTAGTGAGTATCCATAAGCAAACACTGTTTCAGCACAAAGAACTTGAACTGTGTTTGAGAACTTGAATTTGATTGTATTGAGTCCAATGTTCTTCTGTTTAAAACATAAAATTTTAAATGTAAAGCAGTTTGTCATGGAGAAAGAGCAGGTGTGGCACATGTTACTTTGTCTGTACAGATGTACATAATACTGAACAAATATTAAAGAAGTGCCTTTGAAGTTAGAAATGTTAAGTTTGTTTTATTTTACAGCCTTTTCAATGATTTATTTTAATTCTTTTCCTGTATACATTACCATGACTGATGCCATTTCAGACTGTGTGTACAGTGACGGAGTCAGAGCACTGGACGTCCTCCTGTGAGCAGACGACAGTCACGCCCTTGGTTGCAGTTTCTTCCTCTAACCAGCAGGTGGAAGCTGAATCACACTCTAACAGTCATTACTCCATTATGTGGCCTCACCACTTGTTTACAATGAGGATGATTTGATTCCAGGAGGGCTATAGGCCTAATGAATGGGCCGGATAATACTAATGAAATACAGTGTATTAGAAGGACAAATTGATGCTCACATATGTGTCACTGCTACATTAGGCCTGTTCAATCATACCAGACTTAATTAAAGGCTGCTTGACCTTAAATATTAATCACATTATTCTGAGGTTTAGTTTCCACATGCAGATGCTGAATAAAGAATGACCACATTAAAAGGCAGAGGCCGGCGCAGCAGAGAGGACGGGCTGTAAAACAGGAGAACATCACTGACCAAACATTGCTTCATTAAATACAACTGTGTATTAACATAAATCTTTTTTATTTTCTTCTTTTATTTCTCTCGCCTGATGAAATCCAACTTTACACATTTATAAGGAAGCCTCTGCTAAAAACAGGAGAGCAGATGTTTGTGTAGCAGATATTTTCCTCTCCTCTCCATCTCACATTTATCATGTGACCCTTTGGTCATATGACCCTAACCCGCTGCTCACACGTTCATGCATCAGTGTTAATAATTTCATTTAATTTATCTTCTCCTGGGTGAGTACTTCACTTTTCAGTCGTTTGTTTCTGTCCTGTAATGTTAATTAAGTAGAATTTTAATGCAGGACTTTCACTTGTAATGGAGTATTTTTACATTACACCGTTATGAATCCAATCATTATAAGAATCACATTAGAAAAGAGTAAAAACTTCTTGGCTGAGTGTGAACAATTTTCCAGTATTAGAAAAGTACAGTTTATGTATGGTACATTATTCTATAAGAAGATTTTACGTGTGAAATCTTTAAATGTCTGATAATACTATACCACTATATTCTTAATTATACAGCTTCAGCCAATGTGTTATTATATTTAAGAGCATTTTTAAGTTAAAACAAACTTGATAAATACCTTTTATTTATGCATTTGTGGGTAAAAGTGAAGGATCTTTGCTTTTATCTTTAATTTAAGTCCATAATTTTAACCTCCAGCAGTTTGATTAATAGTTTTTATTTTACATTTGTTAGTAAAAGTGAAGGTTTTTTACTTTTCTGTTGATAAATGTTGCCCCAGGTGTAATTAATTGCGGTTAAACTACACCTTCTCTCTGTGCTGTAGGTGTGGTTGCTCGCTGCGCCCCCTGCCGGTGATGGCCGGCGCCGCCTCCTCCCCCCCCTCCCTCCCTCCTCCTCCGTAGAGTCACGTGACACCAGCGGCAAGAAGCTGCAAACGGCGCTGACTCGGAGCCTCATCATCATCATCATCACTACCACCACCGCCACCACCACAACCACCGCAGCGGCAGCGTAGAGAGCCGACCGAGCAACCGGGGTCTTTACCGATTCGAGGAGCCGGGCGCCATGGCGGGCCCCCGTTAAAACGAGCCCCAGATTTATCCTCTTTGTTCTCCCCCTCGACGCCTCGCAGTCTTCACGCGCCTCCGCCGAGGAGGGGCCGCCGAGGAGAAGCTCTCCCTTTCCGAGCGGCGGAGGAGGAGGCAGGAGGCAGGAGTAGCAGCAGCAGCAGCGGCAGCGGCGGAGGCGGCAGCAGTTGAACCGGGGAGCTGTTCTCTACGGCACAAGCCGAATGGCGGACCGCGAGGCGTCGCCGATACCGTTGGAGATCCGAGCCCGGCTGGCGGAGCTGGAGCTGGAGCTGTCAGAGGGTAAGGAATTAATAAAAACGGGGCGAGAAAAGCGCAAGCTCCCCCCCCCCCCCCCTTCTCCTCCTCCTCTTCCTCCCTCTCCTCTTTCCTCTCGTTATCCCGTTATCTCATCACCGCCACCATCATCACCACCACCACCATCCACACCGGGAGCCTACCTTACTGACGGAATCTAACCGTTCATTCCTGCGGCCCCCTCCTCCTCCTCCTCCTCCCCCCCTCGTCCCCTCCCGCTCCTCCCATCCAGATGTTTGTCAGGCAGGGACCGGCCCTGGACAGCTCTGTGTAGCCGGGAGAGGGTGAGGGCAGAGCGGGAACACACTGCGGGATTCGGCCGCTGCTCTTTGTCTCCGCGGCGGTGATGTTTAAGAGGAGGGGGGAGAAAAAAAACACCCAACCGGGCCCGTTCGCCCGTTTTGGGTCCGAAAACCAACCGGTTGTTTGACCTTGAGATGTTGACACAATCATACCTGTGTGTGTATGTGTGTGTGTGTGTGTGTGTGTGTGGTCGGGTTTAATAATAGCATTGCGATGCAACGCTGCGTGACAGAGCAGCACACAGGGGCAGTTCGGCTTTTGATGCCCGTGATCTCAGCCTCCTGCTTCTTGTGTTTTCAGGCCTGCGGAGCAGCTGAGGATGAGGAGGATGCTTGGGAACATTTTCCTCCTCCTTTTTCCTTCCTCCACACACACACACACACACAGATGCAGCAAACACTCACTCCCTCTCTCTCTCTCTCTCTCTGTGTCTCTGTGGGCCATTGAATCTCAATCACAGCAATCCACCCTGCTGTTATTTCAATACATCTCAGACAGGAACAGGGCATTTCTGCCTTATATAATGGGGATGGCATATTTTATTCATACAGGCTTTGGAGGGCCTACATTGTGAGGGAGGAAGCCTAGATACATGCTGGATGTGAGCCACCTTGTTGCCTGAAGTGTGCGTTTATTGTGGGTAAATGTGAGCTAATGCGATGGACGTGAACGTGGTTTTAAAAAATCAGATTTTTGCGCGGTCGAAGCTTTTCCTCGTCCGTCACTTCTGTCAGGGCTGCAGTGAAACTTGCCTCACCTGCAGTGATGTACTGTCACAGGATCTCCAGGACGATGTAGGAGGATAGATGCTGTGAATTCAGGGGCAGATGTTGAATAATTTAGCGTGAAAAGGGTCAAATGTATTTCTACATGCAGACAATCAGAGAATCTGCAGCTTTAATCCCCCAAAAAACATCAGACCCAGCCTTTGAAACCTCCGAAAGCAGTCGAACCTCGACACATCAAACCGTCCCGTTCTCTTCTGATCAGCCTCATCATTCATAAAAGCCTTTATTTTCCCCCCACTGCAGCAACACACACACACACACACACGCACACTGAGGTGAAACTGTGGCAGCTGCAGGCCTATTGGAGCTCCTAATCCAGCCGAGAGTGTTTATCAGAGCAGAACCTGCTGCTGGCAGATGTTATTAATGATGGAAACGGCGGGAGGAAGTGGAAACGTCACGGCCCGAACGTCAGACAGCATGAAACACTCCAAACACTCAGGTGTGTGTGTGTGTGTGTTTAGAGGACTGACAGGGTTATTGGTGGATCACAGCAGGACGGAGCCTGACAGGCCTCCTGATAGTGTGATGGACGTGTCGGTGTGTGTGTCTGTCACTGAGGGTGAGAAAGTGTCTGCTGTTGGTTTGTGTGTTGATCATTTAGGGAGTGTATGGCTTTGTGTGTGTGTGGGTGTGTGGTCATTACAAAATAAAAGCGTGGCGTGCTGCAGATGAGGCTGTGTAAATGGATGGCATCTTTTCAAAGAGGCTTAAAATCAGACAGGGAAGAAAAACAGCCTGATTTAGTCGCTGGATTTCAGCTTTTCTTGGTGTTTTTTGATGGTTAAAGTCATTTTTAAAGTAAAAATGCAAAAATATTCTTCTGAAATGTGAATAATTTGTTCGTTTACTTGTGTTTTTTAATAATAGCAAACTGAATATCTTCAGGTTTTGGACTTTTGGAAAACAAAACATTTGAAGATAAATCTGCGTTAATAATGGAAATAACTGTCACTTGTGTATAAAACAAGAGAAAGGCAGCAAATCCTAACATTTAGCAAAGTAGATTAGCGTGTTAGCAAGCAATTTTTCTTGATAAATCTTCATTTTACTGCCCTAACATCCAGAGAAGATGTGAAGCAAAGATCCAGATGTTTAAAGCATCTTGATGTTTATTTCAAGAACCATCTGAAGCTCAGAAACAGCAGCAAATTCTCACGTGAGAAGCTGAAAAACAGCAAATGTTTCAACAATTTGTCATATTTTTACGTTGTTCATGATGTTTTTGTACTGAACAACATCTAAAATAACTTTAGAGACAGTTTTAAAACATTAGCTGTTTGAGTGAAGCCTGAAAATCCATTTTTGATGAATTGATCCTCATTTAACTGACTAATCATGTCAGCGCTTCATTACAAGAGGTTTCAGGCAGTTTTAGAACCTAAAACACACCACAGTTCAACAGAAAGTACAGGTGAGGGAGTAAAACAAGTATTCTCCAGAACTAACAAAGACACCTGCCTCCAAATAAACTGCATCTGAGCCATGACTGTTATTGAAATGCGGAGCTACAATTTACTGTCAGATTTGATGGGTAGTGCTGCGAGATGAAACTTTTCATTCTTCGTCTCTGAGAAGACGGCGACCCCACGCTCCACCTGTTTATTAGATAAACTCAGCAATCAGCTGAGCTCTTGCAGATAAGCCTCTCTCCTCCGCTCCCTCGCTTAGTGTCGCCTAAATCACATCATCTCTGCCGTATTACTGTGACCTCTAGGCATTAAGGCGCCGTTCTCGAGCGTTTGGAGCATTTAGCTGGCGCTCTCATGCAGAGTGACTTGCAGATGGGACAAACTGAGCTGTCGATGGACTTGTCGGATGTGGATCTGGAAGCCTTCGGTTGCACGACGGTCGCTTCAACTGCTGGTCGAGGAGCTGGTGAACCTCAGCGCCGAGATGTCCGACAGACCTCGAAGTAACCTTTAAATTCTCACGATGAAGCTGTAGTTGACTGTAGCTGGTGGTTTTTCGGTGTGTTTAATGTCCTCTGGAGATTTTCTTGTAGATTGTTTTGGCAGAAAGGAGCAGGAGCAGGGCTCGTGTGACGCTGTGGGATCAGTCCAAGGTGTGAAATATTAAAACTGTCTGACCAGGAGAAACAAAGAGAAACTGATTTAAAATGAGGGAATGTCCACACATGCATATTTCATCAACAAAGTGCTGCTCAGGTGTGAATCTTTTCTCCTCTGCTAAATATTTCACATCATCATATCAAAGCTTTTTTTTTATTTGTGGCTTCCCCTCCAAACTCTTGTAGAAAATGCAATATTGCAGCTTCTATATTTTCCCTCTTTACCAGTGCAGCCCTAGTTTCTGTGTGTGTACATACATAGACAACAACAACATGCATCTGTGGCCTGGAGCGGTGCATTTCAGGTCAGTGTAGCCTTGTTTTTCTGTATCTGCAATGCCTCACGCTGCAAAAACATCACCATATTTTAATAGGGAGGTTCATGAATAATCTGTGATTAATTACTCTATGTTGATCAGGCTTAATGAATGAAACTATGAAGCTGCTGCAGAACGTAGCTTTACAGAAGAGTTTCCAGTGTTCTTTGGTTGGGAAATTAGATGTTTTATCAGTAATGTTACCTAAAATCTGGAAGTATAGATAACATACATGTAAAAGTAAGGCTGTATAAACACAGCAGAGTCAGTAGGGATCCATTTTAGAGGCACTCAGCTCTTCTTATAAGCAGTTTAGCGCTAAGTAGATGTTTTAAAATCAACATTTGTACTGATATGAACCCACTGAAGCTGCTCTTAAGGTTTGGATGAAGCTTTAACAGTTTGATCAGTCAGTCAGAGTTGGTCCACAATGCTCATTTAACGAAAGAAGTCAAAGTTCTCAGAAGTCATGCAAGTTTACATCAATTTAATGCAAAGATTAGCAGATTAATTGATTAGTCAATTGTCAGAAAAACAATTATTTTGATAATCGAATAATTGCTTCAAACATTTTAAAGCAAAAATGCAAAATGTTTGGTGTTTCCAGCTTCTCAAATGTGAGGATTCGGTGCTTTTCTTTGTCATATGTGATTGTACACTGGATATCTTTAAAAAGAACAACAACCTGAATGTGTTTACTCTGGCTTTGGTAAATTATTAACTGGAATTTTTCACAATTTCCTGGCATTTTCTAGACCAAACGATTAATTAAGAAGATAAATGGTAGATTAATCCAACAGTTTTTTATATTCTGTGACACATTTGGGTCAGAACCAGACAAGTACTGAGGAGTGATAATCAATAATATAGGCAAAATTTGATGGAACAGGTCCTCAGAACAGAGGCCATGTGGTTTCCGGTTTAAAGTCGGAAGCGAACCAGTGACAGCTCAGTGAGCAGTGCGTTGGTGTGTTATGAAAATAGAGCAGCTGTCAGTCAGTTGTCGTGCAGCCTGTTTGAAATGACGTCTGTCTCAAGTCGATGCCTGTGGAGCCTCATCAAGTCCACAATGAGCAGAACTGAACCGTAGGCTGGGCCTGTGGGCGTGATGCATTATTCCACTGTTCACATGAGAAAACACAAATAAAAGGCTGATTGACTGAAAATCAATATCATCATCTTACATCACGAGGATCATGATAAATAAATCTCGTCTTCAGTCCTAGTCATAAATTCTTCATAAGTATTCAACACCCATCTCCCAAAGGTGTTTAACCCCTAAAATCCCCTAAGGGTCCACCAGAAACCTCCTGAAGGACTCAACTAGACTCCCTGGCTCCACAGACTCTTACTCTCTGCTGTGGCCATGATAACTTAGGAAGAGGGCAACAGCTAACGACTATCTTCAACACTGACGCATCACTTCTCGCCCTGATGCCGATGACACCTCGAAAACAAGCAAAGTGAAGCACAACATGTTTATGTCAAGAAGTTCAGGGATGTTCCTCAGTGTGTGTGTGTGTGTGTTTGACAGTTTAACCTTAATGCGATCAGAGTGAGGAGTGGGAGTGGAGGTGTCACTCGTGCTGAAGCAGTGAATGGGTTCGACGTCTAATTTTGATCATCGATGAACAGTTAGTGTCAGTTATTGAGTGGAAACAGCTGCTGCTGGAGCTTCACCATCAGATTATTCTCCAGAATGATTGATTGATTAAATGTTTACTCCATAATGTGACAAAAATAATGACAAATTGGCAGGTTATCAGAACAGTAATGGCATCCAAACTGAGCTTAACGATTAATTATTCATCAAAATTGTTATTGATACATTTTCTACAGCTCAACTATCTGCACAGCTCACTCTGCCTTTTATCTAGTATCGATTATTTTTTATGTAAGCATGCGACTTATGATAATTACAGGCTGCAATAAGTGGAGATGGGTATCAGTCATTTGGACATTTAGTCATTTTTTAAGGCAAAATGCCAAATATTTGATGTGTTTCTCTCCCAAATACGACGGTTTTCAGTTGATTTCTACTTTCCATGATTGCAAACTGCAGTATATTTAGATTTTGGGACGTCTGGTCAGATAAAATAAGACATTTGAAGACGTTACATAATAATTAATCGTGACATTAATCAGCTCTACGTGACGTTGTACTGTACTTCCACTCGTGGCATCTTAACCCACTGAACCACCGGGACGCCCTGGTTTTCTGCTTTTTCTGCCGCTGTGAACGTGACACTTGGCCTCAACTGCAGCTGTGTGTATATGTGTGTGTGTGTATATAAGTGTGTATATGTGTGTGTGTCCATGTGGCCCCTGGCTCTGCTGTGGACACATGCGCTGCAGAGCCAGCGGACGCTCTGCAGTCCACACGGGTCCCTGCATGTGAGTGTGACAGCCCAAGGTCCCAACGCATGACGCATCCTGCAGTCCTCTGTTTGTGTGTGTGAGAGTGTGTGTGTGTGTGTGTGCGCGCCTGCTGGAGGTAGATTTGGTTACCATGGTGGCTTTGTGGGTGGACTGGCTGTTTATGATGATGTGATAAGAAAGAAGAGAGAGAGAGATCAAATAAAAGCAGGATGTTGAGCAGAGGAGAATCCAGCAGGGAGGCAAACTGTGAGAGAGGAAAAGATAGATCGATAGATAGATTGATAGATTTAGATTTAACTATTATATAAACTCTGGTTATGAATCTGCACAGTCATCTCTCCTGATCGACTGGTCGATCGATTGATCGATATGCTCTCATGAGAACAAATTGGTGGGACAGTCACCTGTGTTAATGTCATGAGGAGAAGAGCTTTTCATCAATACCCCACTGGGATGAATCCATTCTTATTGGTGGTGGTGGGGGTGGACAGATTACCTGTGAAAACACACTGCTAGCTCTAACTTGTTTAACGTTTACTCCAGACTACTTGACACCATGTCAGAGAAGTCGTCGGCGTGGCTGTGTGTTGTGTTGAGTGTGACGTTTATAAACAGCAGTTTGCATGTCACAGCACTTAAAGCTGTAGGCCTTGTCTGTCAGGATGCTCCGTCAACGTTTGTGTTTAAAGCTTGAGGCTTTGACTGTGAACATATCACAGTTTTCAGAGTTTCTTTGACAGTTTACAAGTCAGAATTTAGATTTAAGCCAGCAACTATCTGATCAGATATTTGTTGCAAACTTTTAGTTTATCAAGTATTGATGCTTGATACCCAGTCCAACATATTTCCAGTAGCCTCAAAAGAGCACAAAGTGTCTTTAAGATCTAAAATAAATCAACTGTAAATGTCAGTTTTTAATATCAGAGCAAAGTGTTTCTTAGCTACCACAAATGATCTGAAAGTAAAGAGGTAGAAATCTATTACAGGAGACAACAGGAGGAGGAAATAGACCAGAATGCAAAGCAGCATAACAAGACAGATTGGGGGTTTGAGTGAGAGGTGCAGGTCATTCTGGGAAATGTAGGAAATGGCTGAGTGGTGCAGGAGTGCAGGCTGAGGGAGAATCTGGCTGTTAAACATGAGAACATGTGAGCACAGAGGATTCGGGATAACAAATAATCCACGTTGTATTCAGGTTTATGGAAATCTGGCACGATTAGGCGACAGTTTACTGATTATTTTGGCATTTTTTAACAACTAAAATGTCCTCACATGTGACTATTTGGTTGAGAGCAAAGTAAAGACATCCACTTGGGCTTCAGGAAAGTCAAACAAGCATTATTCATTTATTTTGTGACAATAAAAAGTAGTTGTCAGTTCCTGCTCAAATGGAAAATTGTGAAAAAATAGTGGAATTCTGGTGTCTTGTGATAAACTGTCCTGCAAAGGAAGCATGAGTAGAAAATCAGGAGAATGTCAGGCACGATGTGTTTACCACAGACGACATCGCAGGTTTGTGGCGAACCTGCCGAAATGAGTTTTCAGAGAGTTTTTTAGCGGCACTGAAAGCTCAGACCTTTTGGCTACACAATCTCAGCGGGCGGAAAAACTCCAATCTGCAGTCGGCCGCTATCGATTCTCTCTCAGCTGTGTGCCATTAAAACAGCCGAGTGTCAGGGAGCAGAGAGGAGAGGGAGCGAGGAGAAGGAGGAAAGTAATTAGGGTGCCAATACAGGCTGGTAGACACACACACACACACACACACACACATCACAGACACAAACATATGCACTCACCCAGGCAGGTATCATTAGCCCACGTCTCGCATCTGATGCTCCAAATCCAAGATGGCTGTCTCAGGCCTTCTCCAGGAGAACCGTTGCTAGGCAACTCCCTCCCTGCTCTGCTGCGCTGTGAGTGGAAGATGGCGTCTCCCCACAGACCGTGCGTGTGTGTGTGAGAGAGAGAGAGAGAAGAATGTTGTTATGCTGCGGTTGATCTGAGAAAAGGCCTCACTCTGATATAACACACACACACACACACACACACACACACAGCTTTAGCAGCACAGATGAGCAGATTGGACCCAGATGTTCTGGCCATTCTCCACAGTCAGATTGTGAAATGCAGACTCTTCTCTTTCTCTGTCTTTCACTCTATTTTTAAAGATCTGCCTGTGCACAAACAGCTGCATCTATCCATCCACAGCTGCGTCTGTAAATGACATTCACTTCATTTTGTTTAATGCAAATAACTGAATACAGAGGCTTTCTCCAAACGTTAATGCACCGTTACTTTTTATTTCAGCAACTATAAAAATGGAAAAACAATTAAACAGTAATTGTGGTATGTCAGTGTTTAAGGTGCATTCCCACCGCAGGAACGTTCCCCTGGGAACAGGAACCTTTTGAGGAACTTGGTTCCCCTACTTGTGTTTCCACCGGAGGAACCGGGGTCTGAATTCAAGGCTGTTTTACCCCCAGAAAAGGGGATGGGGGTCGTACTCTCTGAGGGTTTGGGGTGGGGGGGGTGAAGAGTTGAATGTTACTGATTGGTCAAGTACAGGCTTTGTTATACATCCAGCATTTTTAAAAATCTGTCCTTGGTTTGGTTCTGCTCCATGAAAACATGGATATCTGACACTTTGCTTTCCTTCCCTCTGTTTCTCATTCAGTCTCTCCGTCAGACACTCCACAGCCGTTTCTGCAGCAGACCTGCTTCCAGATTGTCTTTTTTTGTGTTAATTCTTATTTTTGAGTTTTGAAGACACGGCCAGGCTGTGGAAAATAAATTGGTAACACTGTGTACCCAGAGGAGCTGTGTGCGATTTATGAACTTGATTTGTAGTCCAGAGACTTCCCCTGGATTATATTGTTTAGGAAGCTGACCAAAAAGACGTTTCCCTCCCTAGGAAGTGACTGTTGGAAACTGGACTCACTGCCATTCTGGTGCAAAGTCTGAGATGTGTCAATATTTGTTTGCAGACGTAATTTGTTTGCATGCATAGATGCACAACTGCATCTGTGCCCTCAATCCATGTGGCCAAAAAAACCAATCTGTGTGCAAACAGCTGAGTTCATCTTTTGGCAAATTGAGTAACGGACTCATCACTCAGGTGGGATCATTTCACTTATCTCAGATGAAGCAACAAAAACAGCTTGAAAATGAAGCAGCAGTAAATAGAACTGGTGATTCAAGATGTGTGAAAAAAGTGAGCGTCTTTCTAGGTTTAAGAAATGCTGCTAGAAATACACACTAGAGCCCCAAATGTGGATTAATCCGCTGCTGAAAATAGTCCCCAACAAATGAACTGTTTCTTTCTGTTTGTTAAAAACTACAGTGACCAGCTGACCGAGCTTTTTTTTAAAAATGAAGCGACATATTTGTGAGCTGTTTTTAGCGATTTACGTCTTTAGCAGGAAAGTCAGAAAGCACTGACAGGCGGAGTAACACATTTGTGGTTTTGCTGAATGAATGCTGACTTGTTTTGTAGCATATTATCACACCAGCGTGCTCAGGTCCTCGCCCTTCTTTCACAAGTGGATTTGATTTGGTTCCCCCTGTTGTTGGTG
This sequence comes from Lates japonicus, assembly GCA_033238685.1. Taxonomy (NCBI): domain Eukaryota; kingdom Metazoa; phylum Chordata; class Actinopteri; family Centropomidae; genus Lates; species Lates japonicus. The sequence continues at coordinate 716,149 of BRZM01000020.1, forward strand.
AGTTAAACATCTCTGTGGCAATCAAATAAGAATCAGTAATTAGCCAACTGGTGCAAGCCAGTTTAACAGCACTTAATGAGGACAAACAGGGAGGTATTAGCTGATATTAGCCCTGCTGCGAGGACCCTGGGGTTGTGTGATTGACAGTGGTCGGTGTGGATGGGCAGCCATGGAGAAGCTCATTACAATCCCTGAAGGGGGTTTTCACTGCCTAGGCAACCACTCACGCCCCCCTCTCAACACCAACACCACCACGAGTCTCTGCTGTCGCCACTTTACTGATAAAACGTGAGCTGAAGGTGTAATTCCACTCGTTTATCATGCAGTTTGACGCTCTAGGACTTATCTAAAATGAAAATAATTTAGTTCATGAAAGCTCATGCATTGAATGTCTGTTTGGTCTTTCCTGTGCTCTCCTGAGCACAGAAGAAGAACAGAGGGGTTAGTATCAGTAACAATCGTTAGAACCATGGTGCTGCTATAAACAAAAATCCAGGCTTTTATTAACGCAGAGCATTATTTTAAGGATTGTTTAGCACCAAACAGGTTGCCAAAAATATGAATACATTTACAGAAGAATCAGAACTTTGAAGGGGCCGAGTTTGACCTGAACACAATAGGAGGGTTAATGTGTAGGACCATGGGAACCTACGATCCTGGGAACATAGATATGCTCCCCTCTGCTCGAAGACATTCGTGGTACTCCCTGCCTCCTGGTACCCTTCCCCTTCGTCCCTCCATTGTTCTCTATCCTTAGCTACATGCTGATCATCTCTTGGCTCTCTTATCCATCACCCTTCTCCACAGGCTCATATCTGGTCTTCCCTCCTCCTGTTTACTTGTGTGTGGAGGAGTGAGTCCATCCTCTTTTACTTGAACTGCAGAACGGCAGCAAAGGTGGAGAGAAAAAACTGAAGAGGTGATGCTTAAAGGAGCTGTTTGTAAGTTTTGCTATGGCGACACAGCTAAACAAAAAATAGCATTAGCAGGTGCAAGTTCAGCATCAAACTTCATTCCTTCACTCGCCAAGAGTTTCCTCCAGTTGCATCTACTTCTATCACCTCAGCTCCGACACGTTTCGTCTCGATTCACTGCGGTCTGCCATGAAGAAGTAGCACAGCTCCGAGGGTTTATTCTAACCTCTCATCTCCCTGCAAGAATCTACATTTGGCGGCAGAGAAAACTTACAAATAACCCCTTTAAGCTTTTGCAGCGCTCACCAGGTGTTGGTGTCCTGAAATGAAAAAGCAAACAAAGCGGAGACATGTTGTACATCAGACTGTTTCTTGCTTAAGTTGGTCATATCTCACGCTTTCAGTAAGTAAGGTGAAATAAAAGAAAGAAATGTACTTCGTAACATTATGGCAGCAAGAGAGTTTGACTGTTGAACTGAACAAACCTTCCATTTATTCTTGTTTATCACATTCTTCATTTCCATCATTAGTCATCGCATTATTTCTGTTCTGTTGTTTCAGTTATGTTTTACATTTTTATCTTTTAATTAACAGTCTAGACAGAGACATTAAAAGACTGGGAGAGACAGAGAGGTTGGTGTTCAACTGAGGGCGATGTACTTCTGTGGCGTTTGTCCAACAAGCCACCACCACAAAAAAAAAAGATTTCAGCAACACATAAAACATGTTTTTTTAGATGAACTTCAGGACAAAACCAGCCCACGCAACCATCACTGGCTCTCTCACTCTCTATTTATCTCTATCTGTTTGCAGGGGACATCACTCAGAAGGGTTATGAGAAGAAGAGGTCCAAGCTGATCAGGGCATATGTTCCACATGCTGGAGGTAATTTAGCAACCTCTGACCTCCCCCCCCCACACACACACACCCACCCTCAACCAGCGTATTCCCACACCACTACTAGAGCATCGATCTGGTATCATGACAAATACAGTTGCGCGATGATACTGTACTCTACTCTATCGATTCAGTCTTCAGCCGCCGCCATTAGCGAATGTAGGTTAAGACTCCCTTGAGCTCAGCTTGGGCCTGCTCCTCTGTATCTGTATCCGAATGTGCTGTAGTCGCTACAGTCGCTCGCTGCCTCCACACACACACACGCACACACACCGGCCCCCGCAAGCCTCACTGCAACTAAAACACACACACATCCATCACACAATCTGGTGTATCCTCGTCATTTATCACGGGAATGTAGCTTTAGTGAAAGCGGGTCACGGGATGCTGAGAGATGTTCTGTCAGAGAGCAGCGATGCAACTACCACTTTATTATAATTTCATTTTCTGTTTTATTTTATTATTGTTTTGTTTTATAAAGTCAGAAAAATGTGATTTTTCTGCCGAATCAAATCATCTCCATGTTTGTTTTTCTTTTTATGCACTGTATCTACTGCTTTTGTCAAACGTGTATGTACATATATGTGTGTGTGTGTGTGTGTGTGTGTGTCTGTATATATATGTGTGCGTCTGTCCGCCTGCTCGCCTGCTCACCTCTGTAGGTATGGAAGGGCCCATGTCTCACCGGGCCCCGCTCGGCCCTCCGTCTGCCGCCCGTTTCCACCGGCGGAGAACCTCCGGCACCAGAGATGAACGCTACAGATCAGGTACAGAAACAAATTTGTCTTTTTGTGAATTTGATAGTTTGATAGTAGCAAGTCCACTTAATTAACAACAACACACACTAATGATAGACTCAGTAATGTGTCTGTTTGCACTATTTTTTTTCTGTCCTCGAGCTGAGAAGCACCTGATGTAGCTGCAGACTGCAGGAGGAAGTGTGGGCATAATCCTGTAGCTGTCTGGATGTCTGATGACTGATGCTAGTATTCACAAATAAGCAACTTTTAATGTGATTTAAAATGTTAAAATAAACTGTATTTAAGTAAAAGACTCAGTCACATTAAACACCGACCAACACCTTGATAATTAGTTCCATAAACTGATATTTAGCTCCTTCTATTGAGGTTTAACTGAACCACTGTGCTAACTCCTGCTTCCACAGGTGAACAGAATCAAATCAAATCCAAATAAAAACACACACATTCAGTAAAACCTGAACCTCAGCCTGGAAGATGTGGTCACTCTCTCTCTCTCTGTCTCAGACGTCCACACCGAGGCCGTGCAGGCTGTGCTGGCGCGACACGTGGAGAGGAAGGTGGCGGTGCCCATGCCGTCCAAAAGGCGCTCGCTGGTGGTGCAGACCTCCATGGATGCATACACGCCTCCAGGTGACGAGACACACACGAAAACACACACACACCTGTGTTTCTCTGTTCAGACTCTGTGACCTGATGAGGTATAAAGCTACAGTGCAAACAGTCTCAGTGTAAAAGCAATTGAGAGTTAAAAGGTTGGAGGAGTCTTGATAATTTCCCTTTGACTTAGAATAATTGTGCGATTTACAAAATGCTTGGAAAGTGAAAAGGGGACACACACACACACACACACACACACACACACACACACACACACACACACACAGACACACTGTGGTTATCTCAATGAACTGGGTTGTACGTACTAAGCCTAAAATGTGACCCCAGAGAGGCCGTCCTGTGCTCAGACAGGATTACGCTGTAATGCCATGTCTCTGCTTCTCAGACGTTTTCACTCATTTTCACCAAAATCTGCAAACACGCAGCATTTTCCGAGGCATGCAAACCCTCTGACAGATTTACAGTAAAAACAAACCACAGACAGCTGTGATGTTGCAGACAGAGAGCTACTGTTGATGTGGCCTGCCACTGAAACTGCAAAACCCCGATTATTAACTGTTTTCAAGTTGAAGTTTTGGTCTCTGTAACCACAGGAACTTGGCTGAAGTTGACCTTTACCTCAAATATGAGCTCATTAGATTGAACATAATCAGAGTTGATAACATGAATTAGATGCTGATTGAATTTTAATGAAGGAAATGTAATAACTTTGTTCGCTGATAATTTGCTTTTTAACCTTTGAGGAAATTCTTAAGTGAACCTGACGTCTCCCCAAAGGCTCCTGAATGCATCAGAGAGCGCTCTTATAACATTATGAAAACTGAAATGGAAAGTAGAAAGTATCTGTCTCTTATGTTACTTAAATGTAATATTTAAGCTCCTTGTGCCTTTTCCTCTGTGCTCACATGATTATCTCTTATTTAAAGAAGCAAATTCAGTCTTTGTGGTTCTTTTCCGATGCACAGCCTGAAGCCGGTTTTAACTAAATTGGTTCTTGTGGCTGTTCTGCGTAAGCTGACTAATTATTGACATTTCAGGGTCTGTGAGCTCAAGAGCCTGTTGCCTCTGCCACTTAAAGGTCGTAAAACATTCAATGGTGAAAAGTGGTGACGCTGCTTTACTTTGAACCATTGTTTTTTTGTTGTTTCTTTTTGAGCTGAGATAATTAAATCTGTTTGTTATTACCGGGCTCAGACGTGGAGCCGTGGTCGTGTCGAGGGATTTTTTTGGTTGAATGACATGTTGAACGTCTCTGAGGATTATAAAAAGGGAGGTTTAACTGTCATGATGTAGTATTATTGTTCTCTTTATATAATAGTGCTTACTGACCCGGTGCTTACACTACATGGCCAAAAGTATGTGGACACCCGAACATAACAACCAATGCTGTCCAACTTGAAAATATTTTCATGTGTAATATCGATTCCACTGAATCCAAAAGGCAGATATCTGCAGCAGTATTTAGCTCAAGTTCTGATTAAACAGGTAGTTTTACAAATGTTTTAAAGCCATGCAACTCTATCATTTTTGTGTTATGACTACATCTCCTGTAAACCTTTGTTTTGCTGGGTTAAAGGAACAGTTTGACATTTTGGGGAGAAAAAACAACACACTCTCTTGCTTACAGTTAGGTGAGGAGATTGGTACCACGCTTGTGCCTGTAGGGTCACAGATAGCGGCTGGTTAGCTTAGCTTAGCTTAGCATAAAGACTGAAAACAGTGGGAAAGCACCTCTAGCACACTAAATCTTGTTTGTTTAAAGGTGCTATATGTAAGTTTACCCACCAGTCTGTCAGAAATGCTGCAAGTTCAGCATCAAACCTTATTCCTTTACTCACCAAATGCTGTTAACTCTTGCTCTTCTTTCCCAAAATGTTGAACTGTTCCTTTAATTTTGTCTCTGACCTTGACTGCTTATGTGTTCATGTTGTGTGAAAGTTTTCTGTTAACAAATAATGGCGGTTACTGACTCTCACTAGGCCTGTCCCCCCTGTGCTCAGACTCGTCGTCGGGCTCAGAGGAGGAGGCGGGGCCGGGCGACGACATGTCGGGCATGGAGCACTGGATGAGCCGCCCGTCCCAGTTAGGCCCCGCCCACCTGGGCTCCACCTCCTCCTCGTCCTCGTCAACGCAGAGCGGAGGCAGCGGCAACGCCGGGCGGCTGGCCGACTCGCTGGCGCACACGCACATCTCGCACCTGGCGCACACACACCTGGGCCAGTCGCACCACCAGCAGAGCCACCTGTCACAGTCACACCACGGTAAGAGTTCACTGGGTTGTTTGTGTGTGTTTATCCTGTTTGATGTGCATCTGTGAGGCTTCTTGAGTAATCAGGTCTCCATGTAATTAAATTGTGTGTTTTCATAAACGTGTCCTGAGAGGAGGGTATTAATTAAAGAGTTAAAGCACAGTAGGTTCAGTATTTGCAGCCATGTTTACCTGTTAGAAGCCCCTCCCATGAGGTACAGCGCACACAGCAGCCTATACATAGCAGCTTTATTATTTGGCTGAAGACCCATAAAGTTTTTGTGCATAAATTAGTTTGTGCTAATTTAATTAAACACTACTTTAAAGCATGAGAGCACATTATAAACTGGTCATTCTTCACCTTGGAAACAAGCAGTTGAGAAAGTTTTTTATACGTACCACATTTTCTTCACCCGCAGATGTGCTTACAGTACAAGCCAACGTGGACAAACCGTCGTAAAATACTCACAAATGAATGTTAGCACATGTTAAAAATAGAAATTTGGACATCTGCAATTCCATGACAACTGGGCAAACATCTGTTGAGGAAGACCATGTGATATGATCAAAAGCTGCAGAACAGCTACAAAATCATGCAAAAATGCAGCGAATGCAGCTGATTTTTATTTTTTTATTACCGTACTTGCATCTTCTTCCAAATGTCTTCCCTCTGTCTCGTGTCTCTTGCCCAGTATTTAGCATTCTTTGCTTTATTTATTATGTTTTCTACTTGCCTTTACCCCAGTAATCCTCCCATGTAGCCTCCTTTCTACTTAACATTCTCAGACATGCTACTTTATTGGTTTTACCCTCATTTTACACCTGTATGTGTGAATCCAGGTATCGGCCACTTGTCTCTGAAGAGGAAGGGAGCTCTGAGTGTTGCAGAGAACGGAGGATCTCTGCGACGATCCTGCGAGTTTGGATCTGACATGCTGTGGCCCCCGCCACTGGAGTCAGACGGTAGGTCCAACCCAGAAACTAAAAGTTTCACCTGTCGCAGAGTCTCTGCAGCCTGTGGAAGTGTCTTAACCAGGGCTGTGTTTCAGCCAGATACTTGTTAGAATAAGTGTCACACACGGTTCACAGCACACATTTATGATATCGATTTTGGGCCAAAGTCAGACAGAAGAATGCACTGATAGCTCCCAATAAATCAGATTTATAAGAGGAACATTTTGATCTGAAATCAAAGAGATCTAACGAGTGCTCTGACCTCGGTGAGCTCTTTTGATCCTACATCGATGAAAACGCTCTGTTGCTAATTTAAGGATATTAAAAGTTATTGACAAGCTTCTTGTAATAAAATGAAATGATTTGTTGTTTATTTCTGGAGATTTGTGTCGAGGAAACGAGTTAAATGTGATCTTATTTTGTTTGGGAAAGCTTGTAGACATTTTACACTTTGCGTCATAAAATGTGCTTTATTTATTTATGAGTATTTAAATGAAGCCATGTTTTGAAACAGGTGTTTTATTGAATAGAGGTTCAGCCATGCCAAGGCCTCATACTCTCGTGTGTGTGCCAGGGATGTGACCCAAATTAACTGAAAAGTCAAAACGAGCATCAAAGCATGGCTAATTGACTATAGAGGCAATAAAACAAGGCCCTTGACAAACTACAGTGATAAATATGAACAATGAGTCACCACTGGCTGTTAGTCTGTTTTTCTGTCTGCCTCTCCCTCTGTGCTCTCCATCTGTCTGCTTCACTGTCTCCCTCTCCCTCCAGAGAACCACTCAGCCCCCCCGGATGTGACAGGCTACTCGTCGGACTCGTCCCACTCCCACACCGAGCGTCACCACATGGCCAATATGGGAACCATTGCCAGGAACACACAGAAGTACGGCAACGCGGAGCGCATGGAGACAGGCGACGGTAAGAGTCATCGCCGCCGTCGCCGTGTGAAACGCTGTCACACCTTTAGCCTGCTCCCAACTGGAGCCTCTGAATAAAGATACTGAAGACAGTCGCATAAAAATAGAAACTCTTAAATCAGGAGGTGAACTCAAATTGGACCACCACCTTAGAGAACTGACCAATTACACTGAGTCTGTTGATATCACTCCCTTGGATGAACAGATTGGACTTTTTTTTTACCGTTTATTTTTTTTAAGGGAAGCTGACAGAGCACCTTTGTTCTGAGAGCAGTTCAAAACAACCACAGTCTGTGGTAAACAGCATTTCTTGAGCAAGCTGTTTCTTGTTTAGTTCCTTTCACTTGGAAGCCAATCTTCAGATTTGGACCAGCAATCTTCTGATCACAAGCAATACTCTAGTCTTATTCTTCCCAAACGTTTAGGTTTGTACAAGGTGCGATCAAAAAGTTCTGAGACTGCGTCTATAACAAGCAAAAATCCTACCTGATTTAAACAAGTGAAGTAGTCACCTTGTGCAGCGATACACTGCGCCCAACGCTCCCTGGAAGTCCTGTTCTGTCAAACACCGTCTAAAACTCACCCTGGATCTTCTCCGCTGTGTCAACCCTTCAGCTTCAATTTCATTTCGGGGAAGAGGCTGGGAACCAAATCCAGCTAGTAGGGCGGTTGGGGGCGACGCTTGCATTATTTTAACTGGTTGCTAGTGCGACGCAGTACAGGATATTTGCACCGAATATCCTCCCTCAGACGCCTCAGAACGGTGCAGTAGAATTTTGACATTGACAGTCAATTCGTGGTGCACAACCCTGCGAATTTCAAAGAAAATGATGAGCCTGCTCCTGGTCTAGCTCCTCACATGTTGCACCTTCCTCGGTCTTGGAGTCTGCGGGCTCTTCCACTGCGAAGACGGATGTTTGGTCTCTGGGTTGTAGCGTGGAGTACCGACTCATGAGTGTTATTGCTCATGTGCTCTGCTGCATGCACATCACCGTAGCGTGTTCGTTTGCAGCAGAAATAGTCTCAGAACTTTTCGATCGCACCTTGTAGGGTTTATTATTGATAATTTATGAGGACTGTTTTAAAAATTGTTAAGGCCACCACTTTTTTTTTTTCCTCCACTGTCGGGCCCAAAAACATTACCCTTGCCCCATGTGTATGTCTTTTTGCAGGCGTCCCGGTCAGCAGTCGTGTGTCGGCTAAGATCCAGCAGCTCGTGAACACGCTGAAGCAGCCCCGCAGACCTCCGCTGCGAGAGTTTTTTGTCGACGACTTTGACGAACTTCTCGAGGGTTAGAAACTATCTCTGCATCTCCATGAGTCATATTTCTGTGCAGTATGTTATCCAGTCTATCTTCATACTTGGGAGTCGTGACGGATTCTCTAAATGTTTCCTGTAATAACACATATTTACAGCACAGCAGGATAGTTACAGTAGGTCTGCCATCTTGGCTCATCACATCATCACTCCCCGCAGCATACGCTTGCATAGAGAAAAAGACTGGGGAGTCATGAGGAGAGAGCATCTTCCTCACATGGGACTACAAAACAGAGCCTGCAGGTGGATGCCTGGTGTTGTTGGGCTGAGCAAAAGGTACATCAGCTGCAGTGAAGGTTGAGGGATTTTGCAGAGCAGTGAAGCAGTGGCACTTGTAGAGCAGAGGGAGATGTATTTATAGCTTGAATAGTCCTCTGAAATGGTGGCAAAGATAAGAAGCACGATGTGCAGGCAACAAGCACAGCACTTTTACTCTGTACTAAAGGTTTGCTCTTGTTACACTGTAATTAGTAAACTGCAGGAACTGGAAAACGTCCTGTCTCACTGTATGCAGCTGCACTTTTCAGTGTTTCAACACCTTGATGAATTAGAGATTCCAGACTTCATGTTCCTGAAGGGCGTAAAGAGTTATTTCTTCTCTTGAGTTACCAGTGGAAATGATGATTATATCTGATGATGTCTTATAGACTCAAAAAGTTCTTCACCGAAAGGAAGGTTTTAGGTATTTGAAATTAGTATCACATGAATTGAGCCTGGAGATCTTTGCAGATCATTGATGCCTGTCTTCTGTTTGCTCAGCTCTCACCATCTGGCCACGCTTTTCATCTTCTTTGTCTCTTCGTTTAGTCTGTAATTATTGTCTTTAGAAAACCGCCTTTCATGCTTTTCTAGTCCAGCTTGGATTTACGTAGCGGGGTTAAAGACGGCAGGTGGTCTGCAAGATAATGCTGAGCTTAAAGTTTGATGTAGGTTAAGATTCCTTAGTTTACTCTGGATCCATGTTTTGTGATAATGGTCAAGTTTGTCTCTGCTAAATCCTTCTCTCTGCCGCCTCCTCTGAGGCTCACTGCCGTCTAAACTAAACATTAGAGGGAATCAGCTGTCCAGAGTTTGCACATTCCATTCACAGTACATCTGTGTTAATAACAGGTACACTTAATTAATTATCATGTTTGAGTGGTGATTACAGTCCAAGAAGTTGTCTCATTTTACTGCTCTGGCTCAATGTTTCCATGTGGTGTTTTCAGCAACAACTCCACAGCAAACAAACCGTGAGCAGTAAAGGTTTGTGAGCTGCACACTGACGCCGTTATCTGTCACCTCATCTCCAGTCCAGCAGCCGGACCCCTAATCAGCCTCGCCGGAGGGGGCGAGATGATGCTGGGGCAGGGCGAGGCGCTAGTATTACGCACCGGCCCTCCTGGAGGCGGCGCCCAACGCTGGGGAACCATATCTCAAAGCCCCTGCCTCACCCAGCCTGGACAATGTGTAGGAAGCCCCATGTGTTTCCTCCCACAGAGCATGGTAAACAGAGCTACAAGTTTTCACGTCATTGATTTGAGAAGCAAAACAGATGAAGAATTACAGCAGACACACCGTAGAAGAGCTAGACAAAAAAAAAAGAAAAATTTAAATATACAAGGTGATCTGTGCACCGTGATTGTGGTTGATAGGCAGATACAATACTTAAGAAACAACTTTTTGCACTAAAGACCTGAATTTGAGTCACACTGATGTCTGACAAAGGTCCATGACCAAAACACTGTGTGTCCTCAATAAACTGAACTGCTAATAAATAAAAACAATCCTCCAAATGTCACAGGACCGCCCTGACCGCTGATGGTTCTGAATGTCGCCACCTAGAGCAGTTTTTTCTCCTTTATCGACTGTTTGTCCCTCAAATAGACGGCCCGAAGAACAGACACACCCACATCCTGTGGAACCCTAGCCCTCTCCCTCTCCTCCTCCTCTCTCACACCTCATATCCTGTGTCCCACTCCTGTAGGAAGCTGTATTCTCGCAGCATCAAGCTGGCTCGGCCAACATCCTCCACAACCGGGTGGTGCAGAGCCTATAGCGACCGTTACCGGTGAGCTACACTTTCCACTACCCAATGGCAATAAGTAGATTTCTAGTTTCACAGCTCGCTTCACTGCAGCCAAAGAGCATTGTAAGGAATCGTCACCGTGCCGACCTTTTGGTAAGGAGAAAACCTGATCGCTATCATTTGTTGATGTGTTGAATTCTCTGATGCTCCATTTGTATTAATAAGCGAAGGGACAGATAATTTACAAGAGGCTGTCCCCTCCCTCTCCTCCAGGTAGCGGCGCAGTGTTTCTGCAATAACGACCCAGTGGCTCTCACATGGTGGCCTCTCACGGCTGCCTGCTGGCTGAGGTGGTTCGTCCCAGAGTAGCCACTTAAGTGTACTATGAAACTACCTGTATGTCCGCTACCGTGTCACCACTGTGCTGCACAGTAAATCTAAATCCGCTTTTTTATATTATCTCTCTCATCGGCAGTTTGCTTTAGTTTTCAGTTTGATGATGGAAGCTCATTCCTTCAGGATTAGTTTTCACAGGAGGGCTGTACTTATTTTTTTTTTAAAACAAGACCTTTCTGGTTTTGAAGCCACATCTGTTTTTCACCTCAGCCCGAGCTCCTCATTGGTTTCATCTCCAGCTTCTGGTTTTGCGCGGACGCCCGTGATGCTGCGACTGCCCAGGAACTGCTGATCTTGAGTCAGTTGTTTGCTTTTGCAAGATGTAGAAAAATAACTTGTCTGAACAGGGAGCAGAAAACACGTCAGACACTCAATATTTTTGACACGTAAGAAACAAACCTCCTGGCTGCCCTGCTAATACGGGGAAAACTATAAAGTCACTGAAGGTTACAGCAGTTGATACATCATCCCCTGGGAACAAAACGCTCAGTGATGGAAGCTAGTGTTGACAAAAAGCTTTCTGAAGCACTCTGTATTCGTAGTGGCTAGCTTTTAGCCACAGAGAATATTATTTTAGTTCGGCTGTTTCTCTGTTCGGTGGTAACATGACCATGAATGGTTTGGTATGGTTAATAGCAGTTGATGATTGTAGAAAAAGCTTTTTGGTTTGCCGGCCGGTCAGCCTCTTTGAAACCTCTTCCTCAGCCTGCATTCTCGTGCTGCGACTTTCATAAATGTGTTTGTGGTGGAGAAATGGCGGCAGTAGTAAGCAAGATTTAATTTCATACTAACACTAAGCGCTTGTGTGCACACGGTGTTTCTGTAGAGGCAAGTATCTAGTTAACCCTCTCTGTTGAGCCTTTGCGTAAACGCTGGTTCTTTAATGCTTAATAACGCCTCATGTAAACAAGTATCCAGTACTCTTGATGGTCGAGTGGTTGCAGCGCCACCAAACGCAATATCCATGGTTCACCCGAGCTGACCAAGGGATGTCACACCCTCCTCTCCTGTTCGGCTTCTTCACTGAAATGTTGAAAAATAATCTTTAATTGTACAAACATGAATTACTGATCATGCTTTTATAGGGCATAGTGAGCAGGTCACAGGCGGCCCTTTGTGTCCAAAACACTTTTTCAATGTATTTTTCTTAGCAGATGGTCTCTTAGAGCTAGTGACAACAAACCAGAGGAAATGAAGTTTGTTATACAGTTGAAGATGTATATGTGGCTCTAAAAGCCTGAACTGAAATGTGTGCATATCGAAATTAGCCTCCAGTCCTGTGGCCATCTGCAGGTCAGAGCACTCAGTGGAGGCAGAGATGATCGGGATGATTATGAGGATGCCGGGCAGACCTGCACCTGAAGACTGTTTTTATTATCATCAGCATTAAACCGGAAGAAATTAATTTTGTTTTCTGGATTTCTATGAAGAGGCAAGCCTCATTGGTGTGTTTCACCAACAGACTACCGGCAGCCAGCAGATTGGATTCCTGTTGGGCAGCTGTGAGTGTACTGTATGTCAATTTTACAGTGATTGCCACACAAGGGTCTGCCCAAGAGTGCAACAGAGATCCCACAGTTCAAAGGTGAGAGTGAAAATCATCAATCATGGTAGGGGTAAAGGTTTCAGAGTCGGGAGGGCGGCCTGTGTCGGTGAACATAATGAGAATGCTGAGGAGGAAACTAGACTAAAAAATAAGTTATTTTTCTGCAGGTTGAAAGACTTGTGTTATTCATGATTTACTCACAGGATTTGTCTGAGATTAACTGAAGGCAAGTATGTTTATAAAAGTTAGAAGTAGTAGAGAATTAGTTATGGTTCTTCACCCTTTCTATTATTCTGGGTGAAATGACAACAGCTGCCTGTCTTGCTTTGGCTTTGAAATCTTTCTCTCTCTCTCCTACAGGTCAAGTTGTTGTGGGTTTGCAACCGAGTCGAAGTATTTTCCAAACCTCCCAGAGACTGGTTCCCTCACACTAAGCAGATGAATGCATACTGCTTACATAGAGGTCGAAGCACCACACGCACGCGGAACACACAGCACAATGTCCTCTTTAACAGAAGCTGACATTCCTCTGGTCACCATCAACCGCTGACATCCTGTCCTCCTCTGAGTTAATAACGGATGTAACATTTTCCTCCATTTTCTGAGACTTGTTGCTAAGCTTTGCTGAATAAATTCAACAGATGAATCCATATTGAACATACCTGTTTGTTACGACCTGATTGACTATTCATTATTTTAAAGAAATGCCAGTATTTTATGGGTTCAGCTTCATAAATGCCAAGATTTAAGGTTTTATTCAGTTTTGAGATTATTGTGCATGAAAGATTTTATATTATATCAAAGATGAATATATGATCGTATTTGAGTTTTAAATTGTAGATCGACAAACCAAGAAATCCAACAATGTCACAAAAAGACTGAGCATTTCATTGGTTCTTCCCATATTTCAGACCAAATGATTAAATTAGAATTTAGAAATAATAGTTGTCATTTTAATACTGCTCTGGAAGGAGTTTTATTTATTAAATTCGTGCCTTTGTAGTTTGGCCTTAGATTTAGCAAGAAAATTTACTGGGGGTTTGTAGGATCATTCATTTAGTGTTAATTAGCTTTATTGAGTGGCAGTGGTTTAGGAAAATACCTTTAACAACCTGCAGACATTTTAAATAACTCCACAGACACCGACTTTTAAGATGACAGAAAAGTTTCTGTCTTTTCACACAATGACCTGCCTGTTGTTTTCCTCTCAGAAACCTGTAAAGACGGCAGTGTTGGGATTAAGAGGACGAGGATCGCTCTGCTCACACTGCCAGGTTTCACCAGTCCTGTGCAGCTACACTGAGGTACACACACACACACACACATAAACACACAAACTCACCGAATAGCAATTTAATACCTAACCTCCCTCTCTGTCTGCAGCGGAGACTACAGTGGACCGCCCTGGACTTTTTTAAGAAGGACGGAGTCTGTGGCAATGGCCCCACTTGTAGATATCTGAGAGGCTGGGAGGCCAGGACCTTCATTTTCTTTAGCTCACCTTTAGCTAAGTGTAGCACTGATTAGTCAAGTAGCTGCTTTAGCAATCCTGTATTGATGACAGATTGAGGGCATTTTTCCAGCTAAAGTTGATATTATGAAATTTAAACCTGCTTGAAGCGCAGTACAAAATAAGTGAACAGCCTTTCAGCTTTAAATATTGTGTTATTTGTAAAATAGCAGAGTGGAGGAAGAGAGGATGTGATCAGCGTGTCTCTACTCAAGGATGGTAGAAGGTCAACCTCTGTCAGATCCAGAAAGTCTGCTGCGCAGGCTGTGTTATTACTCAGCCCACATTTCCAGTCAGTCAATTCACCCATTCACCTGTCTGTCAAATAGATTAAATGCTAATTTCCTCTGTCTGCTGGTGTGTGTGTGTGTGTCTGTGTGTGGATCTCCTCTGCAGCCAAGGTAGTTTGTGTGAAGTCCGAGACATGCACTGGGCCGCAGGCCTACAAAGACCAGAAGAAGACTTCCACCGAGTCATGAGGCAGGGCTGATGATCAAACCCTGCAGGCTGCACTCGCCTCCAGCGCGCCTTTACCAACGGGGAGTTGAGGTATTAGATAGAGAAATGCTGTGGAATGATGGACTCTCTTGGGACTTTCGAAAACTGGGTCGCTATGGAATAGAGTTAGGATGTGTCCAACTAGAAGATTTCAAATATAAATGTTTAAACCTAATCTATAGAGATCGAAATATAAATGAACAGGTGCTATGTCACTTCAGTTCACAGTTTCAAGTAAAGAAGTTATTTTTCCTGCTTTTCCCGTATCTGAGTAATAAGCTCAAAGCCACTGTCCTCTCACCGCTCCAGCAAACAGCATGTAGCTAAGGAGGCTGGAGATTTAGAATTAGGAGTCGGCAGTGAGAGCAAAAAGTCAGAAACTGTCATCTGACTGTGCTCTGCCCCTATCACCTCCCCAGCAAAAAATACATCATTGTAAGACACGTGACACAGCTTTGGTTTACTTTTCATTAGCCACCACAAACTTTGTGATCTTAATGTCTGAGCCTTTATCAAAATGTTCAATTGATTTTTCCTGAAAGGGCACCATGGAAAACCACAAAGAGCAGCTGGAAGCTCAAACTGATGGATTATCTGTACTAGAAAGAAGGGCGTCAAAGAGGCAAATTAATTATTATTTAAAACAATGAACCATCCTAAGGTTTTTTAATAATGTCTAGGAAGCTGTCTCTTGTGTGACCACTATTGTTTAATTCCTGTGCAAGAAGGCTAGGGAGTCAGTAACAGAAGCCCACACCTGAACAGCATTTGTGACAGTTTGTACCAAGTCCGCCAGTCTCCTTCCCGCGATGCCTTCTCAACGCCTTTTCAGACCAGGCAACAGAGGGTGAGGCTCATCCCTATGCCTAGCTCCCCCAGAGGCCCCTCATAGTACTAATCAGATAAAATACATACAGGACATATGCATGCTCCAACCATTTATATATATAGATTTATAAACGTATGTATATAAATAGGATTATCATAATATAAATTTACACACACACCTATAATCATATATATAAACAAATTCAGATAGAGGAGGATGCACAAATGGAGCCACTTAAATAACTGATATAATTGTAGAGCAAACAACACAGTGCATTTATCAAAGAAGCCAGAATTTGAGCTGGAAACTGACACTGAAGCAGCAACAACACAACTAAGCTCCGCTCAGCCTGAGTTTTCCTCTTGGGCCCACCTGGGACCTGTGAGCCCATCTCTGCAGTATGTTTGAATGGCTGCTGTTATCTCCTTCCACTCCTCACCTAGTCTCCGGATTTCGTCCTGTAGGGTCAGATTGGCTTGAGGCGTGGACCTGTGTGTGAACACGGTAAGTGCAGGCTTGGTCCAGTCTGACTTGCAAACAAACCAGGACCGCATGCAGAGGTAGCCTGGGATTTGTCCTTCCACCAGTCCTCTCCTGTCTAGACAAATTGGTTCTCCCATTCAGGACCACCCAGGCTGGATCCAGTGTCTCTGGCCTATATCCATGTGGTGTGTAGTGACTGCAAACCAAAACCAGATTTTATTATACTGCACCTCCCAGATGGCTGAGTGTCATGCAGACATGGCAAGAGTGCTACAGCAAAGTCTCAGGGGCCACGCTAGTGGCTGTGTTGTGTCCAGGCCAGTGAGGATGGCAGCCAGCCCACGGAAGTTCCTGGCTCATGGAAAATTATTTTACGGGGGTGGCTGTGGGCCACACAGAGGAGCGCTTCTGTGCTCACACTGCAGTGATGTGGGTGTGTCACATACCAGGAGGTACGTGGTCCATAAATTCCAACCCAGGAGGGTATCCAGGTAATGACTTTCTGTCCTCCGACCACCATTTCTCCACCGGGAAGTCAGTAAAGCACTGGTCCCTGTCATGGCAGACGACTTCTGAAATATCTGCCAGGTGATGACTGCAGAGACAGGTTTTAGAACCCATCTAAACTAAGATGGTATATTTCAGCCGTGACACTGTAGCCATAACGTTCACTCTCGTAATGATACATCAAAACAAAACCTTAACACTTTGATAAATGTGTTTGCCTCTATCGTCCATGCATGACAGGCTTCATGCATGTGGTGTTTGGTGTCTCTGAACCCCTGTCATTTCATGGTTTCAGGCAGTTCAAGCAATCGTAGAAATTATTTTGGCATGGAATGGCTACCTCTCCTTTTCATCATCGCCCAGCGCTCGGAGTTTCTCTCTCTCTCCTGTCCTCATGTGGGATTGAGCGTAGTTAAGTGGTTTATGCTAAATTTTCAAGAGCCTAGTGCATGAAGAAGAAGAAGAAGAAAACAAAGACGGAGAGTTTTCATTTGGTCATATCCATTCCTAATGAACTCCAAGTTTTGTCTGCAGGGACAGAGTCTCAGCAGAAGCATCAAGGTAATACAGGACATAAAAAAAGCTTAGTAGTTACAATACATCATCTGTCTAGTCCTAATGGAAAGATCCACCGATACCACTGAGATGGTTACTGTATTGACATTCCTCCACTGGAAGGTTAAAGTCCTGTTTTAATAACAAAAGCTGCTGTTAATGATTCTAACATCTATCCAAAATATATTCTGTTTATCATCAGAAGAAAAACAGAGGAAAGGAGGAGAAGAATTTGTTTTAAAAGGATCAGATTTTATTATGTTTGTCAAAGGTTTATTACAGTGTGTTTTAGCCTGTTAAGAATCTGTAAGTACATACAACACTTATTACATATTTAAATAATAAATATAAAACTCCAGTTATTTTACTGTTGAAATATCGAAACCTGTGGTTAACTGTAGCCTAAATCGCGAGTTAAACATCCGAAACATGTTATTGCAGAATTCCTATAAATAGAATACAGTACAGCCATTTTACCGCATTTCTTTAACGCTTATTTTAAACCCTTATTTGTAAAAATATATGTACGGCCAGACATCCTTGTAACGTGCTTTAACATTGAGGGGTTTCTGCAGACAGGCAAGGTGGAAATTATTCTTGGTGGAAAGCAAAAGAAGAAAAGATATTCTGTATACATTTAGCTACAGCATGTTTGCCCAGAGTTGAGGAATGTGTTAGGAATCTACAGAAGTGGTGAAGGTCTGTCTCTTCTAATCCATAAAGAAGCAGTAATCTGCATGAGGGAACGTAAACCCTCATGATCAACACGGAGGCTTACACAGCTAATCGTTAGATCATTAAAAACCCAAGCCTCACTTAGTGTTCGCCACAGGAACTGCACCTGCCGCACCGAGGTTAAACAACTTGTCAGCTTTATCAAAGGTGTCGGAAACTGAGAGTCACTTTTCTCCTACCTGCTGATTTTCTGTTTCAAAGTCCTGAAGTATTGAAGTAAATTTGGTTCTGTGGAGACAGACTATAATCAAGAAACAACCCGCTTTAAGTTTCAACAGACCAAACAGTGCTTGGGAGGAGAATGGTTCATGTTAATACTACTTTTCCCCTGTGTGGACAAATAACTTCGGCTAAAATAGGAGTTTTCTCAAGGGAAATAGAGTAAATTAAAGAAGTTTCTGTATTTCCCTCTCTGTGTGTCTCTGCTCAGCCCAGGCTTGCGTGTGTGTGGTGAACTCAGAGGCGCCTCGCCTTGTCAGACGGATTAAGAGATCGCAAGCAGTTTTGCTGGTTCACGCCACCCTGCACCTCCACGCCCACCAAGATGAACAAGTATTACCTTTGAGTGGAGGTCCGACTGAGATGCTGGTGAGGGTTCCACAGAGGAAACTTTTGTTTAACCAGAAACATATGGTATATCACTACCAGACTGGATGGAGAAATAG
>BRZM01000020.1:734603-1040905 GCA_033238685.1 Lates japonicus
GGAGTTTGTGTAGAAGCTCAACACCTGAATAGAAAACACTTGCTGACAGTTTGTGACTGTTTTACAGCATAGTCAAGGGTCCATCTCCTCCTCACGGCCTTCCTCCATACTTTCAGACCAAAGGGGCTGAGGGGTGAGTCATTTGTCCCTGCGCATAGCTCCCCGAGAGCCCTCACAGTATTGTCAGGTAACACACACAGACACATGCTTAAGTACCACTTTACATACACAGATTATAGAGCGCATGCGCCCACAAACGGGACGCACAAATATGCAAAAGCGCTCCGCCATACACTACTTATGCAAACACATCCACAGAGGCACAATCTGCAAACACATAATCACATATACAGCCAAACAAATTCACACTGACAAGCGAGCACACAACCCCTGTATCAGGAGGGATGCTGCAGGCGGAGGCGACCTTAATGAATCACAGCAATCAGAGAACAAACAACACAGTGCATTATCAAATAGTAAGTGATAGCGGGCTGAAGTCAATGCTGAAGCAACATGGCACAAATAAAGTTCTCAGTTTCAGCCCTGAGTTTTTCCTCTCGAATTCACTCTGTAGGACTTCGCAGCCCATCTCTGCAGATACAAGCTGTAATGGCTGCTGTTATCCTTCCATCTTCACAGACTCTCCATTACTCTTTGTCCTGGTTCTTTGGGTTGTACGTTGTTTGGGGTTGTTGTGTGGACCTGTGTGTGGCATCGGTAGAAGTGCAGGTTTCTGGTCTGTGTCTGACTTTCGTAAACAAACCAGGACCGTGCTGCAGAGGTGGCCCTCGATTTGTCTCCAACCCAGTCCCTCTCAACATATTGAAGCATTGGATTGTCTCATTCCAGTGCTGGTATTCATGTCTCTGCCTGCATCCATGTGGTGTGGTGACTGCAAGCAAAACTGCATTTTCACGACATTTGTACCCTCCTGCTTGATGTGACTGAGTGTTTACAGACGTGAAGAGCGTGTTGTTGATCTATGTGGGTTGCTGCTGTGTGTTGTATTTATTATTGAGCCAGTGGAGACAGCAGCCCAGCCTCCGGGTCGGGCGTCCTGTCCATGTGCAGGGTCTGAGCTCAGGGGTGGTCAGGGTCGACACAGAGGAGGCGTCTCTCGGTGCTCACGTGCAGGATGTGGGCTGCGTCACACCAGAATGCGATGTCCATAAATTCAGTCCCAGAGGAAAATCCAGGGCTGACTTTCTGTCCTCCGACCATTTCCTCCACGGAAACAAAAAGCACTATCCTGCCTGTTTTGGCTGCCTTGCTCAAGCGCACTCCTGCAGCTGGGTGGGCAGTGAGGCGACTTGGGAACCCGATCTAAGCTGAGATGGTGGCGTTATTCTGCGGCGATATATGCAGTAACGTTGTCAGCGTGATACGTAAAACAAAAAACTTCCTGCTGATAAATGTGTTGTTTTTGTGGCTCTCGTCCGCACAAACACAGGCTTCATGCGCGTATGTTCTTGTGTTCCCTGAACCTCTCTGCTCGCTCTCTCTCTGGTTTCAGGCAGTTCATTAAATAAATGAAATTAGTTTTAAGGCTGTGTAAATGTATAGCCTCTCCTCTCATCCTTCGTCCAGTTTCCCGGAGCTCTCTCTCTCTCTCCTCTGTCCTCCTTGTTGACTGAAGCCCGAGTTAGAGTGGCTTCTGGGTGCAAATTTTCAAAGAGCTTCAAAAGCATGAAGAAAGAAGAGAAAAATAAAGGCGGAGGTTTTCAGTTTATTGATCATTTCATCAGCTCAGTTTGTCTCTGCGGACAGAGTCTCACAGAGTGGTTTTTCAGAGTATACAGGACATACAAAAAGCTTTTGCTTGTAATACATCATCTGTCCAGGTCTAATGAAGATCCCACCGACACCACTGACATTATTACTTGACATTCCTCCACTGAAGGTTTAAACCTGTTTCTAATAACAAAAAGCTGCTGTGGTTCTAACACTCCATCAAGCTTATATTCTGTTTACTATCAGAAAAGAAAACAGAAGCAGGGAATAATTCTGCTCTAGCAGCTGGGATCAGTGGATTTTGTCATATTTTACTTCAAAATACTTATTAAAAATGTGTTTTAGCCCCGTTAAAATAACTCTGTTACGCCATATACTAGTTGCCATTTAAATAAGTAATAAATAACTTCCAGTTGTCTTTACTGCTGAATATCTGAAACTAGTGGTTAACTGTAGCCCTAAATCATGAGGATTAAACATCAAAGAAAATATATTGTGGCAACTTATATTGTACAGTGTACATTCTTTGCATTACTTTATAGCAGCTTATTTTACAACCTTATTTTGTAAATATACTTCTGTTCGTACATCCTTGTAAATGTGTGCTTAACATTGGGGGTTTCTGCAGAGCAGGTACAGTGGAAATTATTCCTTGTGAAAGCAAAAATAAACAGTGATATTCTGTACATTTTTAGCTGCTAGTGCCGCATGTTGTAGATAGGTGAATGTAAATAGAATCCACACATATGATGCAGTGAGGTCTGTCTCTTCTAATCCGCAAAAGAGAGCATTAATCTGCAGAAGACAGTGTCCTCGTTGATGACTACCGTCGACATACAAAACTCGCCCACCTAGTGTTCGCCACAGGAACTGCACCTGCCGCACCACAGAGGTTCAACAATCTGGCTTTATCAAAGTGTATTCGGCTGAGGAGTCTTTTCTCCCTGTTACCTGCTGTGGAATTTCTGCTTTATAACCCAGTTACACAAGTAACCTGGTTCTGTGAGAACACAGACGTTATAACTACAGGTTAGAACAAACTGTTTAGCTCAAATGCTTGACCGAGCAGTGCGTTGGAGTGAGTAATGGTTCTGTTGGGATCATCACTTCTTCCCCGATGTGACAAAATAACTTTATTAAAATAGAATTTCTCTTAACAAAGGGAACAGGAGGAAATTCAAGGTGTTTCTCTTATATTTCCTGCCTATCTGGTGTCAGCCCAGGCTTGAGTGTGGGTGAGCAATCTCAGCTCTGTCAGGCGGATGGTCGGCCCGAGCTCCTGCGTTTGCTCCTGCGCCACCCGGCACCTCCTCTTTGGCCTCACGGCATGACCAAGAACACCTTTGAGGTGAGGTGTCCTGGCGACATTATGGAAGGGTTCCCACAGGTCTTTTTGCGCTTTAGAAACATAGCTATATATCACTGCCAGACTCCATTAGGAAAAACAGGGATTTTACTGGGCTATGGGAGCTGCCTCAATCTGTTAGTTTGTCTGTGTTGTTGTGTGGCACTTTTACTTATAGAAAGGATCTGGATACTTCTCCCACCACTGAAAGTCACACAGTAACACAAATAAACTAAGAGATTGAGGCAGCAGTATTCCAGCAGCTCTTTTTTTTTCTGCTTGGTAAAATTGACGTTTTTGTCAATGGAGTCGTGCCAGCAAAAAAAGAGCTGTTTCTGGTTCTCAAAATATCTGTCTTAGCTGTTGTTTGTGCTAGTATAGCACATCGCTGAGATTTTTGAGCTCGTAGAATCTGAATAAAATGGGGAGGTGAATACCTCCCAGTATCTACTTTGCCATCATGTATCCACTTTATTAAGATAACAGTGGCATTAACAATATAAAGTCATAAGTTAAATATCAATTTTGGCTCTGTCATGCAGCTCTAGCTGGCTGGTTGCCATGGTGATTCTGCAGCTGAGCATACTGTGTGTGTGTGTGTGTGTGTGTGTGTGTGTGTGTGTTTGCAGTTTGGTGAGCTCAATGAGGTATTGGCGATACGCCCAGCCTGCAAACTGTATTTGACCTACGTCTTCATCGGGCAAGATGGGCCGGACTCATCGCTGGTGGCGTGAGCGGGCTTCGCGCCAGCGACGCGCCGGTCGCCTGGCGCTAAGCGGTGGGTGATGAAGTTTGTCTGAGAGCAGGTGAGTGTCTCACCGAGGGGGCGTTTTGATCGCGGTTGAGAGTCAGATAAATAGTTTTGCGTCGGTTCCGCCGACAGCAGTTGAAAAATAGTAGGCGATCAGATCCTGCTTTGTTACTATCACGCTGATAAATGAACTGCCTGTCAAATCAGTGAAACAATGGTGGATGATCAAAGTGATAATAGAGTGCAGTTTAATTGTGTCCAGCCCGAGAATTAATGCCACATGACGGTCTGATGGCGTTCTCTAGACTATTTAAAACCCTTCTGATTCATTATAGAAACGCTGAGGATCTTAACATGGAAATGGATAGAGACATTTTTAATGCAAGTTTGATGAGATAATAAGGTCGCAGTGAGGTTTAGAGGGCAGGTGCATTTTAGAGCGTGTCAGGTCAGTTCACATAGAAAAAAGAGGCATGACATCAGGCGCATGGTTCAGAAAGGGTTGTTCTTGGTCTCTTAATTAATCATGGGTGTGTTTTGGTTTACACTGTCGACCAATCAGAGGTTCTATTCTCCTTTAAAGCCAGGTGTTCTTGCCGTGCTGGTTTCAAACTAGCAGATTTTCTGCTTCCTCCTCAGCTGATCTCTCCTCCAATTGGCTGATCTCTCCTCACTCAGCTGATCTCATTTGCTTTTAATGCTTCAAGACAGCAATGCAAAACTCCCTGACACACCTCAGTTTAAGGTGTCAAGTGCATCTGCTGTTTAACCAGCGTGGAAACTGCTCGATCTAAACTGGTAAAGGCGGGCTCTGCGGGTTAGTCTGATCTTTTTCACGCCTGTGTGTCCATTGTTCTGTGTTACATTTTATGTTTTATCAGCCAGAGTTGAAGTGCCGTCTGTTTGTTCCTGTGCAACACGGTTGTCTGATATAACATCCTTCCCTCTCTCAACCGCACATTGTACAGTTTTTCAGTAGGTGATGAAGTGAATCCAGGAAGCTTACCACCATCAAACAAACTCTAATCTCCATCTGCAGCGGGCCTCCAGCCAGCAATGAACCTCTAACGAATAAGCGTTCACGGTTCCAACGCAGTGATTCTTCTGCCCGTCAGACCTGTTTTAGTCCTGGGATGACTCACCTATGTTAAATAAAAACCCTCACTCTCCAGTAGGGGTTTCTGCTTCGTCTAATTTAGTATTTTTTTTTAAAAACTGGGAAGAGCCTCGGTGTGGGTATCATTCATGTTTGGAGCTGCAGCTAACAGATATTTCATTATTTTTACAACAGCTTCTCAGAGCCGCGGTTGTTTGATATGTAGCATTTTTGTTCAAAACAACTGTGGAGAAAATGAACCGAAGTACTGATGTTTGTCCTCTGTCCCCTGCAGGATAAGCGGTTTTCTCGTGGTGCTAAGGGCGAGAGGATCGTGGTACCGTGGCCGAGCAGGGCCCACGACTCCACAGAGGAGGACAGCTTCCAGTGGATGAGCGGCGTACTGCAGGTGGGTCGCCTCTAAGACTGGTTCAGCTCTGAGATGGTATAAAGCCTGTAATATTTAGTTATATAGTTTTATTAAAATGGTCTTTTTGTTATTAGACA
Source organism: Lates japonicus (assembly GCA_033238685.1). Classification (NCBI taxonomy): domain Eukaryota; kingdom Metazoa; phylum Chordata; class Actinopteri; family Centropomidae; genus Lates; species Lates japonicus. The sequence continues at coordinate 740,034 of BRZM01000020.1, forward strand.
TGCATATCACTACAGACTCCATTGGCAAAAGGCGAGGGGTTCTGAGCCAGAACACAGGAGCTGTGGGTTAGTTTGTGTTATTGTGTGACTTTCAGTGGTGGAAAATGTTCAGATGCTTTACTGGAGAGTAAGTGCACATTAGCACAAGCACACTAACAGATGGAGCAGTGGTATCAACAGCTCACCTGACACTCTAGCAAATTACTGTTTTTTGTCAATGGGTCTGGTGTCTTGGAACAGAGAAATAAAACTTTAAACTAAAAAGTCTTCCTCTTTAATAAAAGCTCTGTCTCTGTAGGAATCCTATCAACATAATATATTGTCAGACACACTTGAATAACAATCTGAGTGTGTGGCAAAAACCAGAACTTTAGTGGACGTACTTTGACACTGTTCTTGATCAGTACTGCAGCAGTCCCAAAGATGTTTGTCCCTATCAATCATTTAGACCCAAAAGGCCCAAATTAAAATGAGCAGCATTTGGAGAGATCACATATATCAACAACAAAACCACAGTTTTCAAAATCCCCGTCGATGATGAAAATAACTCCTCATCAGCAGATAATCCCCCTGTCCTCTGAGCGTCCTCTGTCTCCTCCCTCCCTCCCTCTCAGGCCATAGACAGTATCCACGGGGTGGGTGTGTTCTGCCTCGCTCTGGTCCCGGCCAATACGCTGCCCAAGACTCCTCTGGGCGGCATCCACCTGTCCGAGATCAAGCAGCTGTACCTGGAGGGGGGGCTGCACCCCTACAACGTCCTCATGTGCCCCCACACCTGCGTCACCAACCTGCCCAAACCACGGCAGAAACAACCAGGTGGGGGAGAGAGAGTCTTGTACTATAAACAGCCTCTGTTTGACTGCGTGTGTGTAGATGTTAATGTGTGTGTGTGTGTGTGTGTGTGTGCTGCAGAGATCGGACCTGCCTCTGTGATGGTGGGGAATCTGGTGTCAGGGAAGAGGATCGCTCAGGCCAGCGGCAGAGATTTGGGACAAACCGACGACAACGACCAGGTGAGACACACACACACACACACACACACACACTCACACTCTTTACATAAGACCAGGAGCAGTGATGTAATGATAAATAAAATCCTGCGTAATCTCTGGAAAGGAAACAACCACCCATAAACATGATAAATAAGCACAGGAATGAAAATGATTTCCTCAGAAAATCAAGCTCTGAAATGTGTCAGTGATTTAAATAAGATTAAATTGATGAATAATTTTCTAAACAAAGAAATTCTGAATCAATATAAGTTTCTCTGTTTATATAGTTATAAGATAGATATGTGGTTTGGACTGTGGTATAAAACAAAAGACCTCTAAACTTACCATTGGTTTTCCAAATTTATTTTAACATTTAGGGACAAATGATTAATTGTTTCTCATCAGTTTTGGATCCAGTGCTTCTCCCTTTTTTGATGATAAATACGAGCAACTATGGGTGGAGACTGTTTCCTTAGTGGCATATTTTAGGCTCTATACGACTTAACGATCTCGACTTTCCTAAACTGTCCGATCGCTATTGTTCAGCAGATGAAAAGGTTTCAGTAAAAACCTCCTTCCAGTCAGTTTGTGTGGCATCAACAGGTTGTTTCTCACCTGCTTGATTTCCACGGTCTGTGATAATGATTTAAAACACTTTAAAGTGTTGGACGGGAGGCAGGAGGAACAAAATAAAGCACTATCAGCAGCAAGATTTATTTACGTTTTAACCACATGGCGACCAGTGTTGGATTTTTATGTCTCATGTCTGGTTTGCGTTTTCGCCCCGGTGTGCTGATGTTAGTTGGAATTCTGCCATTTTACAGCCCTACTCTGGGCCTGTGAGTTTAAATCAGAAAGATTAATGAAAGAATCACATCTCAGAAGCGATAAAACTGGCAGGATTGTCTGATGATGCGCTGTGTTCTTCAGTCCTATTCCTGTCTGAGGGTTTGTTCTGCAGTGGAAATCAGACCACGCAGACTCGTCCTCTACACCTATAGCTCCGGGTAACACACACCTCACAGAGAAGATCTGACTGTTTTCTGTCTCTGTCATATGCTCCTGTTTAGCTACTTCAGTGCGGACTGTTGGAGTTTAACTGGGTTTGACATCAAAATTTTGTTATTTAGATTTTCAAAGGGTTCTAAAAAACAAAAGAAGAGTGATGCTTTGTTGTGCAGGTTCATGTAAACCTAAGCATTTGCCTGAAATACTGAGAACCTCTCTTTCTTCTCCAGAGTGGTGTCCAGCTCTCACCTGTCTGCAACTGGCTGCACAGTGGGCGGTACTTCTGCTGGTGAGAGGAATTCGCCTGGAGACCGTGGCTCCGATTACCCCACCAGGTCAGACGCAGTCAGGACGGCGTTTCTAGATCTGACAAACTCAAACCCGAACACTCCACCTCTGTCTCACTGCAGGTATAGACCTGATTGCGGCGTTCTAAGCTTTGCACGCTAACGGGTTATAAGTGCATCTCTACTCAGGGCATATAAGCTGCACGTAGGATGATCGTCGAGGTCAAACTTCCTGCTCAACTACTTCTTTTTCTCTGTTTTATCCGATAAATAACCACCTCCTATATCTCTCAGATTCGATTCATCTTCTTGTTGACCCTGACTGGTCATCTATGCTTCTTTCATCCCAAGATGCCTTCGTGAGACATCAGAACTAGCCTCCTATTCTGAACCTGGTGCACAGCCTCTCTAACACACACAAACATGAAACCTCTTGCACAAATCCCTCAAACTCTCAACCCAGGCAAAGTACCTCACAGAGACATAGGGGTCAGTCTGTGGGCTCGATTACTCTCTTCAAGTCTCTTCTTCCTCCTAGGTTTGGCTGGTAAAGTAAGTGATCTTGTGTTGTGTGCACCTGGTATTTCCTATTTAGAAAGGTCGTCCCTTTAAACAAAACGTAGATCTCATGTATAATCTATGATTTCAAGTGTGAGTTCAACGGGGTCAGTGTTTCTAGAATGGTGTGTGAACAGTGCCTCGTTGTTAACAAAAGTGTGTGTGTGTGTGTGTGTGTGGATGACCTGCAAGAAAAGGCTCCAGCTCTTAAGCCCACCAGCCCTGGCCTGGCCTATCTGGACTTCAAGCGTGTCTCTGACCCATGCTGAGGCAGGTTCAAATTGGCTCAAGTTTAATCCTCAACCCGACAACACCAGCCGCTGGATTGCTCCTCATATTTGACCCTGGGTTCTCCTCCACTAGAAATTCAGGTCGAAACAGGCAGGCGTCAGACCTGTGTGCCAACATAGATTAGAGCCATCTTCCCAGAGATACATGTTAACGGCTGTGTGGAGCAGAAATCTGAGCAGGTCTGTGAGCAGTAACAGTGTATTTTACAAACTGTAGAAAACGACACTAAGAACTTGTCTGTATTTATCGTGTTTTATAGTACTAATAAAAACCAGCAACAACAATCTGAGCAGAACTTCATTAATAACTGTCCGACTCTTCCATCACATACTGTTGTCTGTGTGTGTGTGTTGTTGTGTCTCTCTTCCCTTATTCCGACTTTTCCAGATGTCCCACAATGCCGTTGGAGCCTTCTGTCGGTGATTGAAGCTGCAGTGTGAGCTGTACCCATGGGGAGGTGGCCATCTGTCTGGATCCATTTTCTGACCTCGGCTTAGATCCTCTGTCTCTACAGGTTCAGGCGCAACCTTTAAGTGTCCCCCACCTCGCACCACCATTAGATATGTTTCTATATGCAAAGAGGCAGTCCACTGGTTGCTATTGCAGTAGTCGTGGTTTGGTGTCACCTTTTTTGGCTGTGTGAATTCTCTGGTTTGAAATTTCTTCTGGAAAGGAAGAAATACTAATCGTGCTCCTGTGTGGTTATTTTTATATCACAGAAGGTTCGGTCCACGTTACACTCACTTCATGATTTACGTCTGAGCGATAAGTCTGGTCTCCTTTAATAACAAAAGAGCGAGATTCTGCAATGTTTATCTGTGACACTCTGTGTCTGAAGCTCCACCGTCATAAAATCTTAAAACTGGTTCCAGATCTCAGGGTCTGGCTACTTTTAAATTCGGCTCCTGCAATTCTATGACTTGGCGAGAGCGAAAGCTCCATAACAGGCGTCCTGCTCGTCGCCAGGCTGCAAATCACTGCCGGTGTAGTCTCTCCAGACTGCCTGGTTATATAAAAAGAATAAATGTTCATTTTATTGCGCGGTATTAAACAGGACCTCGGTAAGCAAATATTGCAACCGCAACAGATCCCTCTGATGCTACTGAGGTGGGTGTAACCAATAATATGTCCTCCAGCTGTATTATGGTTTTATTTGTGTAGGAACATTTTTTTTTAAATCTGTTGTGAATACTGAGGAAACTGTATTTGTCTGCAGCGTGTACTGGGCCACCAGTCCATCCTGATCCCCCGATTGGGCTGGGTCAGCAAGCGCTGTAAACGCTGGCCGTCAGCCAGCTGAGGTGCGAACACCTTCTGCTGGCGTCACTGGAGCTCTGCACCAAAAGACTCGGCTGGGCAGAACAAAGGTCAGCAACACCCGACCGACCTTTCAAATACAGGAAATCTTCTGGGAAGCCAGGAGGATTCTTTTACCTGCATGAAATTCAACTAAAAAATCTGAAAGAAAGCTAAATGTCAGGTGATGAAAACCTCTTTTTTCTTTTAGCAGCTCATTATGTTACCAACTGCCACAAGGCAAGATAATCTGTCCACATATATAACCAAGAAGATCCAAGTCTTTGACCACTTTAGCATATGGTGCTTTTTAACATGATATCAGACATATCATAGGAACAAAATAAAGTATTCCACCTCAGAGCTACAAGTGCGCTTAGCGACCAATCTCCGAAAAATGAACAGAGAAACAGTTTATAAAGACCACTAAAGACAAGCCAAGGAGCCATTACTGGAGAGATCATGTCAGTGTATCAGCCACTTGCTCAGATAGACAGTTAATCTCAGTGTTTCTGTCACTGTCACTCCACGTCTCAGTTTTGGGACGGCATTTCCGCTGATCTGTTCTCAAACTGCTCCCACTGAAATCTGGTTTTCCTGTTGGAGCCGATAAATCTTTACCACAACTTGTCTTTTAGCTCGTGGTTACTTTTCCCGGAATGCATCAGGTCAGGTGGACTCAACACTTGCCCTGTAGCTAAATACGAACAGTGGGATAAACCCACAGACCAACTGACTTCACTCCTCCTCCTCTCCATGAGGCGTCTGTAATAAACTCAGACTGTAGGAATACGTCTGAGTGCTGGACGCCCCACAGATGCACTCTGATTCAATCACTGATGGAGGCTGCAGAGTTAATTTTAGTGATTATCTGTCTTAAAGTCTCCATGGAGACTGAAAGCTGAGCGCAGAGTGAAAAGCAGAAATGTTCTTTTTTATTTCTCGACACTGACACAACACACTCCACAACTCTTCAAATCTAAACTCACACTGTCTCAGACCTCCATGTGCTCAGATAACACCCCGTCTATATACCGTCAGGCTGATTACCTGTCCGTGTGCGGGCCTGCGTGGTGGTGGCAGAGGAGAGGCCCAGGATGTCGCTCACACACTCCTTCTCCAAACTCTTCAAAGACCTCGGCCTTCACCCGCGCTCTGTCAGCACGGCCTTCGGCTGCAGGGTCAACCTGGCCATCTGCCTGCAGGTAGAAACACACACACTCGACCTTACACTGTGTTCTCACCTCTGTACGACTACATCACCTGTAGTTTTCAGCTTCAGTTTACATCATCCACGTGTCAAAAATCAGAAATAATTAGCATCTTTTCTACTCCTACTTGTTTACTTATTCTCTGGTTGCATCAAATCTAAACTTTGCCAGCAGAGTTTCCAAGTATTTCTGATTATTTTTTATTCGTTTCTTTGTTTTTCTTTGTTTTATTTGGATGCTGAAGTCCAGATTTATCCATGTCCTTTCTCTCTACTGTCACTGTCAAATAAAGATGGAAAATACCCCAAAAATAAACTTAAAAAAACACAAAAACACAATCAGGAACACACCAAACCAACAGGTGGGGATGTAACCCTAACTGTAGATCCAATCAGACGCCTGAACATGAAGTTTAGTCATTTCAGCCTAGAAACTAAAAAAGAAAGAAATACATTTTAGCAAATAAAACTGCTTGTGTTTAGACATTTGTGGCCCAACTCGGTGAAAATTGGTGGTTTGGTGTCCAGCTAGTTTCAGCACTCAGGTGATTCTGACATTTCAGAGCCTGGTGCACTGTGTCTGCATGATTGGCTGCAGAACTTTGGACTGGTTCTGTGGCCAATATGGACATAGGGCCTTCATGTCGCAACCAGAACACTTGCAATTAACCCGTCATCTTTTTAATTGTTTCCTCCTCTTAAGCTACCCTAGAATTGGCGTCACGTTTCTTTCAGTTGGAAGTTCTCCTCTGATCTGCAATGGGTCTGAGGTGAGTGGCTGGTTAAGATTCGGCATAGGAAGTTGGCTCAATTTTAGTGTGCATTAAAACAAATTCATCACTCCTGGCTATTTTTGCCTCTTTGGACAGTATTGCATGGTGTAAATATGATGTGAGAGATCAAAGTAAAAAACGAAATTCAGCCTTTGACGACGCGGTGGGAATCCTTGCTGACGCACAACACACTGTGAGACCATTCAGAGACACAAGATGAATAAAATGATATGCGATGAGCGGAAACTGAATGACAGAAGGACTCCGGGTATTTCTGCTCCGGAAGCGTGCCCTCCCATTTACTGAGTCCAAAACAGACAGACGGCAGCAGCGCGGTAGGCTCACAAAACATCCCGGTCTCCTGGCTCACGCCACGCGCCTGAATAAGAACTTCAGGTTTCGACCCTGGCGTCTTCGTCAGATTTCCCCTTCTGAGAGAAAACGCGCAGATGGTGGACGTTATCAGCTGCCCTAAGGAAGATAAGATGCTGAAGATGCCATCTTAACATGTTCAGGTGTCCTGGTGAATCAGTACCGTCTAAAGCCATTTATCTTTCTGCTGTTTCAGTGTTAAGCTAAAGGAGAAACCGAAATGTAACCCCAGACAGAACGTTACTTTCCTGCAGCCATTTCATCAAGAGCAGGAATCATTGAGCATGTATGCCCAGCGATAGTAGAGTTTGTGATGAGAGACAACAGATTTTTTTGCAGGCGTTGGAGCTCTGTGATGTAAACAGCTCCATTAAGTGGTGTAGGCTCCAGATGAAGACAGGAATGGGACAGGATCCCACAGAGTGAGCTGGAGAAACCAGCAGATGGAGGTGGCTGGGTCATTCGGACTGGGAGGTGCCAAAAGAGTCTTTACAGTTTTGTAAATGAGTGCAGTGGTATAGCAATTTAAGATAAATATAATGACCATGGGTGTGTAAAGAACAGCTGTTCTTTTAAAAGAATGAAATGTTCCTCTGTCCTGTGTCCTCTTCCTCTCCTCTCTCCATTGCGCTGACCGTCAGGAAAGCGTCCTCCGCTTTAAATCGTCTCCTTGCAGCGAGGGGAGGCAGGTCATCTGCTGACGCGGCTCGCCGCTTCCTCACCTCAAATCTGCTGCTTTAATTCCAGGAGCAAATTGCTTTGTACTCATCTGATCGCTGAGCAGCACTTATTCAGTTTCATTACAGATCTCTTAGCAACTAACTGAACTTCATCAGCGAGGGTCGGCAGGAGCACAGACAGTCTAAATATATAACAGTGCTAAGCCTCAGAGGCGAGAAGAGAGGATAACTGTCAGAACAAGAGGACGTTGCGACGCAAACACAAAGTCAGTCCACGCGTATATCTGTGAAGGAAATAATCAGTTTCTCGAAACCAGTCAGTTGTTGTTCAAGAGGAGACTTAACCAGAAACATCATTATATATCACTACCAGACTCCACTGACGTTTTGCTCTACAATTGCTGGAATATTCCTGCCTCGATTTGTTAGTTTGTTTGTGTTACAAACCTCTGATTACTTCTTCCACCACTGGAAGTCACACAATAACTAAACACACTAACAGATGGAGGCGGTAGGTGTTCAGCAGCTCCTGTTCTACTCGGTAAAATTTCCCGTTTTTGTCAATGAAATCTAACAACAATGAAATGAACCCAGGTTCAAAATCTTGCTTACTTTTTTATTATTCTAAATGTGTTTGAACATTGTTGATGTTCAATAATGTCAAGACAAGATGGTGGACAGTAACACATATGTGTTGCTGAGGTAAAACCAGGGCAAATCCTGCTGTAGGTGCAGCACATTAAGCAGACCTGTCCGATCTTTTCTTGGGAGATGATGGGGCTGGGCTCTTCTTTGCGCTGACACACACTGAGGGGAGGGCGTCATGTTCAGGCTGGTCATCCGATCAGCCTGCTGTTTATTTTGACTCACTGAAGGTGGGAGGAGGAGGGAGGAGGAGGAGGAGGAGGGAGGAGGAGGAGGAGGGGAGAAAAGCTTCTTTACCTGCCTCATTAAGTAACAGATGCAGCTGAGCTGACACCTGAATTTAAAGTGTGACCACGTGTTAAATGTAAACAGCCTCTTGTCTCGCACTCGCTCAAATCAGAGACTCAGAGTGAAGCAGTGACGCAGCAACTGATTCTTCTTCTTCTTCTTCTTTTTATTAGATCCTACCTGGAGTTGAATCATTATACGTAGCCCAGAGGCCAAAGGACCGCTGGGGAGACTCACACACCTCGGAGAGGTGTGAAACCTCTGCTCTTTTACTTTTCTCTTTCTCTCTTTCTAGCTTTGTCTTTATCTCGTTTCCTAAGTTTTTTCTTTTCCATTTTCTCTTTCTGTCTCTTTTCTTCATCTTTCTTTTTCCCTTGTCTTTTTCTACTTTCTAGTTTGTTTCTTTTCTATCTTTCTTCTTTAGTCTTTCTTTTATTTCCCTCTGCCTCTTTCTGTTTCTTTTCTTTTCTATTTCTTTGTCCTATTTCTGTTCTTTTCTTTCTTTTTTCTTAATCTTTCTGTTTTCTTGTCTTTTCGTCATTTCTTCCTTTCGTCTTCTCTTTGCCTCCTCTTTATATCTTTTATTATTTTATTTTCTTTCTTTTTCCATTTGTTCAATTTTATTTTCTTTACTTTTCTTCATTACCTTTAGTCTTTTATTTCCCTTGGCCCTTTACTCTGTTTTCTTTTCTTTTCTCTATCTGTTCTTTTCTTCTCTTCTTCTTCTGCTCCTTTCCCTCCTTCCTTCCTCCTTCATTCTCTGCTCTGGGTGTTCTTATTCTTCAAATGTCGGTATAGGAAGGACTTGATTTTGATTCTCGCCTCTCCACTCTCTCTCTGTCTCGGTGTAGTAGTACCAATCCGTCGTCCACGGTCTTCGCGTTTCTGCCCAACTTTCTGTAAGTCTTCCTCCTGCAGATTTGAGATTTTTAGCGCTCATAGCGACAGCCGATTTTCTGGCGGTTACGGCGAGGGGTCCTCAGTCTGATCACTTCGGCCAGACTCAGTTTGAGACACTCAGCAGGCGGTCTGGGCCAGGACGGGCTACCTGAACTTCCTCACCCATACGGAGCTCACCGGCGCCAGCGAGTTAGTCTTTCCTGCCTCTCTCCCCCGTGGTCCTCACCTCGTCCTCTCCGGCCTGCTGCAACAACAACAACTCTGCTTCTGTGTTTTTCAGAGAGACACGATGCTCTGTTCGTGGTGGGAGCTCTGGAGGAGGCATGGAGCCTGCGGGGATGAGGTACCATCCCATTGAAACATCCGAGACCCTCATCACGATGCGCTGAGGCATCTGTGGGTGGTAGGTCCGGCAGGGTCTGAATCACGTAGACTTGCTTGTCTGCAGCTCTGTCCGGGATATTCAGTATTTTTTCGGCCTGTATTTGGCTGTAAGTGATAAGGATATATATTAAACATCACTATATATCAGTGCAGACTCCATTATTAAAACAGAATTTTGCCAAGCAGAACACAGGAGCTGCTGGAGCCACTGCCTCCATCTGTTGACATTTGTGTTGCTGTGTGACTTTCAGTGGTGGAAATAAATGGATACTCTACATGATAAAGTACCACTACCGACACTGCCTCAAGGCAGGAATATCCCAGCAATTTGCAGGTAAAATTCCTGTTTTGTCAATGGAGTCTGGTAGTGATATGAAGTGATGTTTCTGGTTGAACAAAAAGTTGTAATAACAATCAGAGGGTTTAAAAATACCAGTTAGTGGTTGTAGAGGTTTGCTGCCCCGGCTAGCAAAACAAACAATGAAACAATCAAGTGAAATGGTGCGTAACTACGTCAGCATGGGCGTCTTCCCTTGGACCAACCTGCTGGTGGTGGTGGTGGAGCTGGAGGGCTCTGAGCAGGAGGCCCTGGACCTGGTTCCCATGGTGACCAAGGCGGTGCTGGAGGAGCACTACCTGATCGTGGGCGTGGTCGTGGTGACGGACATCGGCGTCATCCCCATCAACTCCCGCGGCGAGAAACAGCGCATGCACCTCCGCGACGGCTTCTTACAAGACCAGCTAGACCCCATCTACGTGGCCTACAACATGTAGCCTGAGTGTGTGTCTGTGTGAGTGTGTGTGTGTGTGTGTGTGTAGGGGAGAGAGAGAGAGAGAGCGAGCATGCGTTTGTATGCCGTGCGTATCGCCGTTGTTGTTCATTTATTTCCCAAAATCAAGATGTACTGTATTTTTGAACCTGCATATGGTGTGGTCTTAAGTCGTCCGTTTTCTTTAAAGTCGTGTTGTGCCGGTTGGTTGATTGATTGACTGATTGATTGATTGATTGCTCAGTGGTGGTATGACCTTTTTTACTTTATTTTGTTTTATTTTTTTTTACACCCCCGCTCAATCTCGTGACCGTTACCAGGAGCTCGTCACTGTAGAAAGCCTTAGGGGAACACTGTGTACGGGGCGGCAGCTCCCTGTCGTTTTTCAGAGGTTCTAGGAGGTAAAAGTAGAGAGAGAGAAAAACACTAGAGGCTGTATCTGACGTCATGTTTTACTGGTCAATCGAAAAATCCCAGATCTGTGGAATTATTTCAATTAGAACAGGGGCAGCCAGATTATTGTAAAAATATAAATATTGTACATAGACATAATAATCTATATGGAGAGGTACCTAAAACACGGTGAGGTGTAGTAGCCCCTATATGCAGCTCTCTCCACCCGCACCCTGTGTGTGTGTGTGTCTGCAGAGTGTGTGTCTCTGTCTGTGAGTGTGTGTTCATCTGTCCGTGTTCATGTGCGACAGGGATATTTTACCTAGTTTCAATGTGAATCAAACGCTGATTTCAAACAGATTTTAACCCTTTAGACGATCAGATGAGATTTTTTTTATAAAGGGACTGGAAACGCTCAGATCACATAAACAAGAAACAACTGGATGTTTGTTTTCAGTGTCCCAGTGTGCAGTAAAATAACACCTCAATGCAACTTTTCTAAAATCTGGTTCAGTTTTGAAACGCTGAAGAACAAAAACAGCCTTTTTCTTAACATCACTCAGCTCTTTTTGACTTATTTAAAGGCAAAATCTATTTTAAAAAACTGCGTCAATAAGAGTTTGAGCTCGCCTTTCTGTAAACCTGTAAGAAAGAAGAGAAATTCAAGTTGTAGAAAAGATTTGAGGCTGCGTGAGGTTCCACACACACTGCAGATTTAAAGCAGCAGTGCAGTGTGTTCAAACTGAAGATGCACATGATTTCACATGTTTTTGTAACTTTGTGTTTGTTGATATTTTCAGGCTAAATAAGCGGCTTGACGTTGGAGACACGATACATGAACAGGTAACATCTCACAGGCACATATGGATATATAGTCATTTTATATATAATCATAAAAACCTGGATATTCTCTGAGGTTAAAGTGGTAAATCTAAGAGACAAAACTGATAAATTTGCGATGAAAAAACTCAAATATTCTCTGAGATAAAGTCATAAAACTTCACTGTCACAAATCTTTTCTACACAATCACAAACTTGAGTTTCTCCTTTACAGGTTTACAAACATCTAACATCTAAGGCTTTGGAATGATCACATTTCACAAGCTCAAAACTTTATTGACCTGTAAAGTAACAGGATGCAAAGTGAAATCTCTTATATCAGCAAACTCTGCACGTCTTGTTCCATCATGTCGATCTGTTTCTGTCAGTTACTTTAAAGTGACAGTAAATGTGTGTAATTCAGTCCCTGAAACATCCAAAGCATTTCACCAAGCAGAGTGCACTGTGTGTATATAAAAGACAGAGTATTATGAATATTTAAAGGGAAACAAAGAGTTGGAACTCTCCGTCACAAGTCAAAGGGAAGTGAAGTGTCGCTGCAGATCAGAGACGCAGGTGACGGCACAGACGTTTTAACGTAACGAGAGAAGCTGGTGAAGCTCCAGAGTCACTTTCAGAATCCAGATGCAAAGTTAACCGCAGCAACATCTGGATGTTGTCGGTACTAAAGGGATAAAAGTTTACAGAGAGAAGCTCCTCTTGTAGCAATAACGCCTGAAGAGGACGTTCTTCACTGCAGGGAGTCAGGTTCACTTCAGCCTTTTATTAAATCTCTTAATATTAACTCATTAACAGGGGTTTAATATTAAACTAGGTCATTTTAGACGAGTGGAAATGTTGAAATGTGTCTGAAAAATCAGACCAACTAAAATCAAACACAAGAGGATTTGTAAATTTAAAAAGTCCTGATCCAGTGCCACTGAGCATTTTCTCATTAAACAGCTGAAATACACAAATCTGTATCATCTGTAACAGGTTGTTTTTGTTTTGATTTTTAGTTTTGATCTCAATTTAAATTTCACAAAAAAGTTTTTAGTTTCGCTCCTGAAACCTGCACGTGCTCCGATTAAACCGCTTGTGCACAGAATTAAAGAAGATAAACATATGTGAGAAGTTAAAGTTGTGATTCATGTGGCCTGTGCACAGAAAAATCTCTGCGTTTGCTGTGAAAAAGATCATTTTTGCAAACAGAAAAAGTCGTCTTTTCCATTCATTTCTACCAGAATCCTCGGTGAGGAGCGTCCTCTGGGCTTTGGTACAACAGCTACCAGCTTGTGTGCACTAACTGAAAAGTTTCCTCAGATATTATGAGGATATATAAGATTTAAGATAAATAACTATATTAAAAGTTTTAAAGGAAATCAGTTTATCCCTACTGGGTGTAGTGATCGATGCCTCTCAGTATCAGCACTGAACCTGTCAGACTGTCAGGTTAGAAAGAAAACTTTATTTAAAATAATCCATGAACAGTGCATCCTTTTGTTTACATCCCTGTGGATAAAGTTTCCTGTGGCTTCATCTCATCGTTCCTCGTTTTGTCTCATCATCTTTTTTTTTAAATCATCGTTCGTCTTTTTATCAGAAGAAAAAAAATCTTTATGCATATCAGAAGTTGCTTAGCGCTTTGTTCGGCTATCTTAGCAGTTTGGGTTTGTTGGTAGCAGCGTAGCGGTCATGTTTCAGTCCCTGTGTGTGTGTGTGAGTGTGTGTGTGTGTGTGAGAGAGAGAGAGAGAGAGAGGTGGAGGATGTTCGACAACAAGAAGGAAATCCCATCAGAAACCCAGAGGACTCATCTGTGTGTGTTCAGGGCTGGATGGGAGAGAGACTGCATGGTGTGTGTGTGTGTGTGTGTGTGTTAGGTGTGTGTGTATCTGTGTGTGTGTATATTGTATGTAAATAGTGTTGATTTTGTACGGTACAAGTGTGTGTGACTTGTTTTGTACACATGATAAAAAGATTAAATGACACTTTTATAAGAGCCTGCTACTGGCTCACCGTCACACTATACAGTGCAATAAAGTGCTTTGATTGGCTAAAACTCAGACTAGTCCTCATTATTATTATTATTACATGACTGGTTTGTGCTGCTGCTGCTTCAGAAGATTTTGTCACAGCTGAACTTGTAATCGATGATTATCCAGACAAATGTCAAATCTGTTTTTATTTGCTGCAGGTTTAAAGGCCGAGTCACAGCTGAAGAGTTATTTGTGGTTTTAAACTTTTCTTTACGATCAGAGAAAAGACACAAACTCTTGACAAACAGTGGAACATTTCACAGATCTGAGGTAGAAAAACAGTTATGATCAAATTTAACCTTTAGTTATTCGTTTCTCTGCACGAAAATTGACTATATGAAACATTTATTGACCATTTGTTATAATCGTATCAATGGAGAATTATATATCATCATTTTATCCCACAATATAAGGTTTTATTGCAGTAATTATCATTATTATTTTATCGTCCAGCCCCAGATGAAATATTCTTTCAATATATTTCAGTTTGTGCCGAAGTATCAATCAATACAAAACCAACTTAATTGATCTTTCTTTCGGTCTTTAAGTGAAAATAGATGATAATAAAAAGAGGAAACAGAAATGACACAATATAACACAGGACAAACTGATTCTCACCAGTTTAAAAACCTCAGACTCAGCTCTGTAAATTTATTATTCTAAAGTTTAAGCTACGTATTTTAATTTCCTCCAGACTTGTGGTCCCACTCTTTCTTTTCATCCCTCTTTCTCCCAGTTTTCCCAGAGTTAGTGGTTTTATTGACTCGACGACCGGCCTTCGTCCTCCTCCTCCTCCTCTCTGCTGATATTATTAACTGTAGACAGACCGTGTACACAAATAAGAGCAAATATTTACAGAAATGCAGCTCATAGAACAGAAACAGACGGACAGACATCCGTCCAGCTGCTTCAAACACTGGATGTTAAAACTCTTTTTTCCTTCATCGTGTCCTCTCTGTTTCTAACTCTCCCTCCTCTGCAGTAAAAACATTCCTGACTGAATTTAACTGAAGATTTATTATCTGTGGTTTTATTCAGATGTTCAAGACGCTAAAATTCAACTTTAGAGACGCTAAATCCCAAATACAAGCAGATCCTGTGAGTTCTTTTAATGAGAAACCATCACAGAATAATAACTTAGTGTCTCCAAATAAACTCTCTCTTTTCTTTTTGAGAAACTAAGTCATTATTTGGAGAAACTCTCTCATTATAATGACCATGGTCAGGGTCAGTGAGGTGGATAATAGGTGTTTCCTTGATGAAGTTTTAATGACAGTGACTGTATAAATATGTTGGAAAAACTGGATTTTAAAGCTGTTTTCACGTGTATTTACATCATGTTTGGATAATTATCTTTATATCTTTTTAAAATCTGTTTTTATTTAACATTAAAACAAACAAAACTGGTTCACAAAGTTTTTCCAGGCAGCAGTTGTGATTTCAGCCACCAGAGGTCGCTGTTGACGTTTCATCTCGACGCGCAGCGGGATCCCAGGAGGCTCCGTCTTCAGGTCCCAGTGGCGGGAGCGCGCATCAGTCCGGGGTGTCCTCCTGAGGGACACGTGCACCGGGGACGCGCTTGTTAGTGAACAGGGAAGGAACCGGACCATCGCCTCACTGTGAGTCCGCCCGCTGGACTCACTCCTGTCCCGGGTGTCAGATCCAGGACTTCGGATTGTTTCAGGTGTGAATTTCGTATTTTACCGTTTTCTCCGCCGCTTGGAAACATATTTAACTCAAGCCTGTGTTTTTGGAAACACGTTTAATCCGCTGTTTGGGAACCACCGGGAGGTCTGCGTAAAGCTGCTGACCAGCGCGCCAAAAAAACGGGACTTTACGCATTTTTACGCACAAAAAAAGAAACTTGACAAACAGGCTGCAGCTCGGTCGCACTTTTCACCACACGTGTTTCCTGTGTGAGGACGATGACAGTCTCATTAAAGTGCGAGCTGCTCCTCAGGTGGGTTTAACCCTCCGCTGGATGAGATGTGACCATGTCCTTTACGCACCGGCTCGTTCTGCTGCTGCTCGGCTTCAGCTCCATCCACACGGTCAGTCCTGCACCCATCATCAAAACCAGGATTTATTTGGTTGAACTGCTCTGTATTCTTTCAAATTAAATAAACGAATGTGTTGTACGTTTTTAATGCTGTTTATCTCTGGTGTTTAGAGTGACTTTAAACATTCCTTCAGTGTTACTCAGCAGACTTCTCTTCTGTGGCACTGACGGATTCATTTTAAATGATTTTATAGCCGCACACAGAGTTTACAGGGACCAAACCCTACTTTATTTACTTTTATTTTAGCAAATATTCCTCCTGGGAAAGTTCTATTTCTGCCTTTTTCTTCAGGATTTCCTTTTTTTGTCCTCGTGATGGATGGTTTAATAATCACATTTCATTGTTCACAGTGTGAGCTCGCACACTGCTGCTGTCAGAGTTATTGATTTCACACTGATTGGACTGTAAACATCTGCATCTTCTCATTTATAAACTTGGATGGATCTGTGCTGCAGCTTCATCTGCTGCCGACTCTTCCTCATCGTTCATCTGCGTGAAAACATCAATTATAGATTCACTTTTGCTGCTGCTGCTGGTTAATTTTTAATATTCAGGCCTGATTCACACTGTAGGCTCGGCTCTATATTTAGACCCGGCAGCCTGGACCATCAGCTCATTTAGACAAGTCATTATTGTCTTTTTAAAACCAGGACTGTTCCTCAGTGGGTTTGGATTTAACATCCAGACAACTCAAGTGGATGTTTTACTCAGACTTCACCTCAGTAGATGCAGCACAGGTGACGTCAGCGCCACAAAAATGCACTTTAGTGAGAGAAAAGTGTCTCAGTTAAGAGGAAAAGTTCCTGATGTAACTTCACAGCAGTTCACATCCCAGGCAGATAACATCCTATATCATTATCAGCTGTAGTTTGACCCTAAATCTTTATTTATCTTTGAATTATCACTGAAACGTTTGAGTACGAGCTGGAAAATCTGCATTTTTTTCAGCTGATAAGATAATTTTAGGCCTGTTTTCTTAGAAATATGACTGATGCAGATATTTTCTCATAGTGTGTCAGCTCTGTGTGTGTGTGTGTTACAGTAGATGTCAAACCTGAGTGTGTATGTACAGTACTTAAACTAAAGGTTAATGACTTCTGCTTCCTCTATCGATATGACCACAGAGCAGAGTCCTGCTGCTCTCTGTGTGAAGCTGCAGAAACACGACAGGAGCTTAACTTTTATTTCTTTGCAGGAGGATCTTGGATGACCAGGGTGAAAATATGGAGTGAAACTAAGCTGAATAGGAAGGATTTATAGACAGAAAAATAAACAAACGAGTTAACTGATGCTTTATTTCACCTTAATTCAACCTTTATATTCCTAGTTTCTCCTGTCACTGTTAATGATTGATAAAACATTATGTGCTGGGGAGGGTTTGTGGACTTTTTGAGGCAGGGGACATGCCAGAAGAAGTTAGCGAGCCGCTGTTGTACTGTAAGTGTGATGATTCAGACTAAGCTGTGATAAAACCGATTTAATCCCATGTTGGTTTTTTGGACGTTTCACTGCGTCGTCTCCCGCTGCAGCTTTAACCAACTGTTGAAACCTCAGCATGAAAATCCTGCAGGGTGACGTCAGTAAACCTCACTCATGTTGACAAAACCAGACGATTAAAGACACCACAGAGAGAGAGACAGGAAAACCTGATGTTTAAGAGTCACTGCCAGTTAACACACAGATTAACTTTTAGTTTGAAACTCTGTGGAGACTGAATTTGATTTAAGCTGCTCAGTCTTTATGAGTCATAAATTATGGCTTTGAGCATGAATCTGTTTCTCAATTAACATTTCCTCATTATATCAATACAAGAAACCTAATCCAGTGTGCAATATGTTTCCTGAACATATTTGTTTTTGTAAATTAGTTTTATATGAAAGTAATTTCTTCATGTCTCAGTAAGAACTGATGTGGTGATTTGCAGGTGAAAAGATGTCACTAAAACTGGACTTATTTGTTTGGGAAGTGAAATCTAGGTTGCATGTAACATACTGATCGAGTTCAACCTTAAAATCTCTTCAATCTCCCTCTAACTGAGTCATAGTCAGCGGTTTAAACTGCTGGAATCAGGCCCAGGAAGTTCAGGAGTAAAGCTGAACTGTAGATCAGTTAAAAAGACGTAGAAGTCGTTAAAAACCAGCATTCATCTCTGATATCCAGCCTGGAAACTTTGAAAATATCCAGATTTCTAAATGGAGTTTGGTGTGTCTGTTACAGCGACAGCACTTCCTGCTCCAGAAGCTGGGGATCATGGGTAATACACACCGTTTGGTCGACCGATGTAACGTCTGTCAGGGCCGGCAAGGCCTAAACACTGTCACAATCACTGAATTATATTTTTAGATATGTTTTCCATTAATACTATACGTTTTAAATAGTTCCTAATAGTCTACTCTCTTTATCTCATAGCTTTCCTCTCGTTGCGCTGCTTCCAATACAGTCTGTTAATGTTAGAGCTTTCATCCAATCAGATTTCAGCACCGTGTTGCCAAGGTAACAGAAATCTGCCGGAGGCCTTCAGAAACAACGGTTCAGGACCCGGTAATTTAAAATAAATGGCGACAAACCTGTTGCCTTGCGGATCCTTTAACCAATCAGATTTCGAGTTGGCAAGATCAGGTGACATTAACCAGGCCTACCATGACGTCGGCATTTTCGTGTCATTTGATTGGATGGTTAGAGAGCTAGCAAACCGCGGCTATAGCTAATAGCGCAAGCTAAAACATGTTACTATAGGTTTAATAGTTATTTTTTCAACCAACAATGGCTGAAGGAGGAGGAAGAGCTCGGTAACTCTGTTGTAGAGGTTATCTGTGCGTCTCAGTTTCAACAATAAGTCCTTTTCTTTCGCTATGGAGGCTAACGCTGAAAGTGAATGCGCAGTCGCACAAGGCTAAAAATGTCCGCTCGACAGAAGCAGGTTTTTATTTTATTTGTCTATAACCATAAACCATCAGTTTCGGTGAGTAAAATACTTTTTACTTATAATTTATTGTTTACGTTTTTGTCATTTTATTAGTTAATGTTTCTGCTGGAGATGATATGTGTGTCGCTGCAATGTTTAGAGACCCTATTGAATTGTGTTAATTGGGTTTTTATAGCATTGCTTTAGTAACAGCATTTATTCTGGCTACATGACTTGTTACACTGCGTATTATTGATGGTTTCTATAGCCATGACATCATAATGACGGTATTAACAGGTGGGTAATTCAGGTAGGAGACCAGTGAAGGCCCAGGTGTGAAATGCATGTCCTACTACTTCAACCAACAGTCAGAAATCCAAGAAACAAACAGCTTACTCTCATATAAAACAAAAGCAATGCATCAAATCCTCATATTTGATAAACTGGAACCATCAAATATTTAGCATTTTTGCTCAAAAGCAATGATTGAAACGATTATTCAGTTATTAGTAGTGGGTAATGAATTTTCCGTTGTTGTAGCTTTAAAAACACACATTTTTACAATCCTGTTTAATCCAGTTTTAACCTAAACATCTTTTGACCTCCAAACCACAAAACCAGTGTTTATGGGGCATGTTTGAATCAGTCTGTTCCTGAATAAATTATCTTTACGTGGAGGAAAAAAAGCTCAAATCTCAGCTCAGTATCATAAGTCAATGATTTGTGGAGGAGGTGTAACAGCTGCAGATTTCTCCTCATCACAGCTGCTTTTTTCTGTGTCACTGGTGTCGTCACAAAAGAAAAATGTAAAGTATGTTTTAAAACAGTGATATTTGAAGCTGAAATTCCTGTTCCTGAGTGTGGATTTGTGGATAAATGGGCCGGGAGGAGGGATTTAAGATGGAAAAATTAGCTCTTGTCAAGGAGATTAGTGAAGCTGAATAAAAAGAATGAAATTAAAATCAGAATTTACTGGGCAAAACAGTTCTTCCAGCTGTTCTGTGACAGTTTCAGATATGAAATTTCATTTTTTTCCAAAGTTGCAGCTCAAGATAAAATCAATCTGGAGGTGCTTTGATTTATTTCCTGTTCAAAATGGTTGGATAATAGTGAAAATTTTGATCCAGTATGAGGAACAACAGTTCAGGTTTCAAGTCCAGGAATTGAAATAAATGAAAAATAAATATGGGATGATGTCTTTTGTAGCGTGTGTGTGTCTGATCAGGAGCCTGTTTGTTTGATTTGTTGTAATTGGCTCATGGTCAGACTGGGTGTATGGCCGCCAACAGGGGTCAAAGTTTAAGGGCAGACATGATGAAATCTGTTATTGTTATAGATTTGTATCGATTCCTGCTGCCAGAGACAGATTATAGTTGTGTTGTTTTTTCTAATTTTGGATGTTGGCGTATTGTTCTCTGTGAGCAGGACGAGTCTGATCGGTGAGGGGTTTTTTTTTTTTTTTTTTTTGGGACGGAGTCAGGGTCAGACGAGGTTCAGGATTACAAACTGGGAAAAAAAAAGTCCTTTGTTTAGTTTAATCCAGAACATTTTATCCTCTACCTCGTAATGGATCTGTGTGTTTCTGTGTGTATTTGTGTGTATTAGAGCTCATTAGATGACAGAGATTATGTTGTTGTTAGATGGCGGTGGATTAAATAAGGTCAAACGCTTTATCCTTTGCCCTTTGCTGCTTTCCGTTTATAGTTTTTTGTTTTGAGAAGCAGAAAATGGAAACAGGAAAAGACATGAACCAAAATCAGAGGAGTAAAACCAGTGAGGATCACAGCGCCCCCCAGAGGAAAACCCAGAGTTTATGTCGCTATTTATCATCCTGGAGCCTGGAAAAATATTTGCAAATCATCCAACAGTTATTGAAGTTTGACTACCTGAAAGGGGAAATTAAACAGTTATTATCTGATGTCAAATTGAGTCACGTTGTTTGCTATGAAATGAAAATTAAAATTTATCATCTGCTCCAGCTCCAAATGTCAGCTTAAACTTCATTAAAGTTGGTAGAAAACCAAACACCCAGCAAGTTTACATTTGTCGTTCCAACTCAAACTTCGTTCTCCCAAACCACTGTAGGATAAAATGTTCATTAAATGTTCGGAAAACAGCTCTTGCAGGAAAATTAAAATGTTATGAAGCCAAACAACTGCAGACTGGGACCAAATGTCTCATATGTACCTTGTTACTTGTTGTTTCATCCTCAGTCTGGAAGACGGATGAGTCATACAGGAATATAAAGTCAGAAAAAATCAATTTCCTACTTTAAAGCTTCGCTTATTCAACTGTTATAAAAAAAGAAGAAGCCAGATTCACATCATCCCTCAGAGGATTAACTTGTTTGTTATTTGTTGTCGGCTTTGAGTTTTTGAACAAAAGTCCACATCAAAGTTTCAGATGTTGGCGTTTTTACACCTACACTTGAGTGCACATCATAACCAGCATCAGCATTTCCAACATTTGAAATGATAAAATAACCTCAAGCATAATTACATGTGAAGTCGTAGATGCCAGTAACCCACAGCGTTATCGCCAACTCTGTAGCTCAGCGGAGCTTTTTAGCCTCATCTAGCCTCGTTATTTTTTGTGTTTAAGACACGTTTATTCTCATTAACTGTGTTTCCAGCAGCAGCAGGCAAGCTGTAAGAAGCCACTGTGCACTACCTGGTCAGCTGCAAACAGCAGACAGACACAGTTATAAAGATTTACTGGTGAACATAGTGGAACATTTAGCGACTAAAGAGCCAGATATTTCTAAAAATAATAATATCAACTTAGAAGCCGATTATATGTCCGTGTTGCTCTCACAACTTGTTTCCCGTGCCTTCATGTAGCCACAAAAATAAATTAACGCAGGTTTAAATTAAACTATATTTTCAAGGTGTTTCTAAAGTCTTAGAACTGAGAGTCAGATGGATTATGTTGGTTTCGGTCTTTTCATGGGATTAATAAGAAAAATATTTAGCTCCAGTTGTCTGTCAAGCGTGGAGCATCGACAGGGTAGGGTATTTGTTTAATTTCTGTCCCGGGTCAGTTGAAGACAGAGGTGAAGCGACGATCGGCTGTTTGGCTGCAGACGACGACTCAGTGTGTCGACGAGTCTCAGCGGGAAGTAACGAAAGCCTGAGAGGTGTGTGTGTGTGTGAGAGAGAGAGAGAGAGGGGTATAAACACACTGTCAGATTCACAAAATGCTGAGCAACCCAGTATATCTCAGTGTAAACAGACCTCCTTTGCACACACTCTCTAAGTATATCAATGAAGTCAAGTTGACACACGGCCTCATTTTGTTTGAGTGTGTTTCCCTTTGTGTGGATCGCCCTTTGTGTGCACTCTGTTTGAGTGTGTGTCCTTGGTTACCGTCAGCTCGCCTTGCAGGGCTGCCCTCGACTCGCTGTTGCGACGCCCAGTATTATCGTTTTATCCGGCAACACAAAAGTCTGGTTGGCACGTTTGGCCTAGTTGGTGCAGTCAGCTCTAACGAGGTGAGGCCAATTAAGAAGCTGATAAAGATACCACCTGTAACACAAATAGAAATGTCTGCTTTTATCAGTAACACAATCAGCAACTCAACCTCATCGATTTCTTTTTTCTAAGCTGAGTCGTGCCAGTTAAGGAACGAAACAGAGTCAAAGGATACATGCTACATTGTCATTTTGGGACAAAATCAGAAGAGTGAAACAGTGGCTTTCACGATCTAAAATGAGGGAATGAAATGAGTACACTGGTACACAGACCTTGCGGAACAGTTTATCCTGAAATTCCCAGATAGCAGCAGGAGGTGGCGGCGGCAATGAGCTTTGGTCAGAAAACTAGGCACGTTTATCAAACACCCCTATGAGACACAGGGAGGCCAGAGCCTGAACTTTTGACTGACGCAGGAGGTTTGTTCACGTTGGAGATAATATTCATAATGTTATTTCTCGTTCGACAGGTTGATGGAAGTTTCCTTTGCTGAACTCGCTGGGAGCTGCCAGAGGGCGAGAAGGGAGTGTTGGACGCAACTGCAGCAACAGATGCCACCCAGCACAGGTACACACAAAAACACACATACACAAAAAAACACACATCAAACTCTAAAGAGAAATAAATGCAGGATGGAGTTTTATGGTGACTAACACTGTTGGCATGTGCAGTGACAAAAGCTACAAAAAATACTTGAAAACACAGACAGTTGTGCGTGTGTGTGTGTGTGCGCGTGCATGTGCACGTTGATTGAGGTCAGTTATGTGAAGTGGAGGGTGTGTCTGGACGCCATTTCAGCCTGTGTTGCAACACACTCGCTATCAATCAGTTAGTTACCTCTCGAGCCAAATATCCAGAAGTCGTGAGAACTGGGAAGTACACACACACACACACACACACACACACTCTTACAGTACATGCGATGCTGAGCTGCTCTGTTTTTTCTAGAAGGTCAGGTGTGTTTGAATGTTTCACCACTATGATAATTAAAAAGCGTTGTTTATCTGTGTGGTTTGCAGCGTGTGGAATATTGTTCTATCTCACACCTGTCTATAGACATATCTATGTGTGTGTGTGTGTGTGTGTGTGTGTGTGTTTATCTGTGTGGTAAACTCCACGAAATAGTATCTTGAAGGACAACCACCAACACACAGTCCTGTTAGACATCGTGCGCTTTTTAAAAGCTCATAACACGTAAATAAATAAAACTATCTATATATTTACATTTTGGTTTGACAACAAAAAGAGATGGAAAGAAAGATTTAAGGATACTGTGCAGAAATTCAAAGTCAGCAAGATGACAAAACAAATTGTTAATGATGGATTAATCAAATTAGAGCTGAGACAGTTAATGAGCAAAAAATTAAAAAGATAATTAAAGAAGATAAATACCTATTCTGATAATTTATTTGCTAGTTTTAAAGTTCCTCAATCATCCCAACTCCAATATGAATGACAAAATTAGAATAAGTCACATAAAAATAAACCATAAATTAAGGTAAGGTGTTCAAAGCAACATTTTAGACCTCATTCTGGTGTTTTTAAGGAGAAATTGTGTGTGTTTACCTCTTCATTTTCATTCTTAGTATGAAAAACGGAAATAAGTAAGGGCGTTTAAGGACTTCCTTGCCCTTAAGCTCAGAGGACCAAGGGGTACTTTATGTACTGATTTATTGTCTGTCTGTTCATTCTTGTAACAACACAGGATCAGTAGTAAACAGGAAGTTCTACGACGTTTAATTTATACCTTGTGTGTGTGTGTGTTTCAGATGTCGTGGCGAGGTGGGACGGTGCTTCATGTTGGCAGAACACGAGCAGTGGGCGAGTGATGACCCTCCCTGCCCCTCCAGCATCTTTTGGGAAAAATGTGAAGGTTTTGCTGCCCAGGGTTTCTGGGTCAAAGAAAGTCCTGAGCTCACGCTGCGATTTATTTCCTGAGACTCGTCCTCTTGGATTTAAACGACTGGACATTTCAAAAGTAGAGTGGTGACATAGTGTAAAGCTTTGAGCTGTGTTTTGGTGTATAAATCAACCAATTTAAAGTGTCTTAGGAACAAATCGTGAGTGGCTTGGCTGGAATATCTAAATCAACTCCCTGATGTGTTGCGTTCTGGTCTGTAACTAGACATAAAGCGCATAAATCGTCCTGTTTTAATTGGCAAACAACAAAACTGCATCACAGCCAGCATCTGTTGAAATGGGCCAGACCGCCAGGTCAACTGAATCAACATAAATCAGGTTAATGACGACAACTACGCTGACATTTACTGTAAAACAGACATTATGGGTAGTACCCAGCGGCTGCTGGCGGCCGTCCATTTGAATTTACACGAGGAGAAAAAAGCGGATTTGTTTGGGCTGAAAAAAGTAATATGTAATAAGATTGTTTATCTGGAAAGATGCAGAGATGGATGCTGGTGAGTGGTTCCACTTGCTGGGTGTTGGTGGTTACTCAAGTGTTCAAAATGGTTGCTATGGTTTTGCAGCGGTTGCCGTGTTTCAAATGGATCCATCAATCAGAACTTTCATTTTATACGCAGGAACAAAGATTTGAAACAAAGAGATGCTAATAAGTGTCTTCAGGAGGCAGTTTTGGTGACAGTTTCATTCCTTAATTATTTGTCAGAATTGTCAGGTTTTGCTTTTGTGTTTTCGGTTTTTTGATCTTTATTTGTCTCCAGGTTTTCTCCTCCTGCTTTGCAACTGAAACTTGAAATTTTAATGAAGCTTTTGATTTGATTGAATAACGTTTATGGCGTCAGTTATAATTTCCTGAGTCTGTATTGTCATACGTCGTGTCCGAACACCTCGACCTCGACCTCGGCCTCTGACAGCTTCCTTTCCCAGCCCTAATTTCACACGACTCTCGTCTTTCAGTCAACTGTTCAGCTATCCATCATGTTGATTACCTCTTGTCCCCTGCCTTTGATCCTCTCCATCCTCTGTGTGCATTACAGTCCTGCAGGTCTTTCATCCCTCCATCTCATCCCTCCTTCTGCTTCCTTTCCTCTCCTCCACTGGCCACATATCAGCCCTCACCTCCCTCTACCTCTCAGTCTCTGGATGTACATCACTTGTTTCTCTTCATCTCTGATTACATCATTTTTTCTGTTTCACCGTTCAGAAGTGTCTGTGCTTGCTAAAATCTTTCTATTAAGAAAGATTTATGGAAGTCTAGCATATTTTGACAGAAATAGTGGTAACTTAATAAATGGATCCAACAGATGCTTGGTTTAAAGTAAAACAGCTGGAAAGTGCTTTGATTTGTTTAGAAATATCCTATAAACAAAACCTGCCTCCTCCTCAGGAATAATCACTGCCCTCATTGGTTCAATGAGCATTTTCTGTCCATTACAGTGTGTTTTGATACATCAGGTGTGGTGCAAAGGTGCATTCTGCAGTTTTGACAGGACTTGTACCAAAAACTTTATATGACTCTTTTTAATTCAAAGAATAAAACCTGCTTCAGATATAAAAAGCTGTTGAGATGCTCTTTCTTGCCCATTGAACCTCTCCTCACCTTTACCTCCACCCTCTCTCTGTTTGATCGGTCGCTCTTCTCCGTCACCACCCTCTCCATCTCTGCACCTTTCGTTTTGATCTTGGGCTCTTTTTTCCTGTTAATGAGTCTGTGTTTATTCACGGGTGCCTCACGACAGCATCTGGGGCAGCCGACATTTCCCTCAGCAGCATCTGTCAGCGGCTGGTTCATCCACCTCCCTGCGGAGATGGGGAGCGGTGGGGTCGGCCGGAAGCACGTAATCAGCAGCCGGTGTTAAGAGTCACAGACTGAGACTTTGACTGTGACTGTTAAATATTCTACTCGCCGTCTGTCAACACATCAGCCTCTGTCTCTGCTGTGACTTAAACGCTTGTTCTTTTTTTTTGTTTTACAAGAACGGCAGAGAAACAGCTTTACTGGTGCTGTTCTCATCAGGCATGAATATCAGTTACAAGTTGTTAGGCCTAAATTACCAGCATTTAAAGCAAAATTTTAAATTTTACCAACAAATCAAGCTTAACTCTTACTTTTTGTTGCAAATATTGCAAATATAATCTTTCATAAAATAATAGGTAGCTAACATGAGGCTATAACAACTACACCACGGTCACATGACGTCAACGTCTCCACCACTGCGCTTTCCAACTGGTCATTTCATTTGGCTCAGAGCTCTTCTACAAAGCCTTTCTTCTTAGAAGTTAGTGATGGTTGAAAGGCGTGAGTAGAAACCTTGAGGCTGTAAAAGGTGGACTGGGTTGAGTAGATGGGTTTTCATGTTAGCGTCGACAACTCATAGTCTCATTTTAAAGACACTCGTTAACTTAGCCACTTTTTAAGAATAATAAAAAGCTTCAAACATCAGGGTGGGGTTGCGACCCATTTTATGTCGGGTAAAACCTGAAAATATGTCTTGAGCTTGTGTTAAAACCACAGACCTTATTTCAGACATTTAACCAGAAACACACACTGACTTTTGGAATGAGGCAGAGTGCTAACATATAACTGCTATGGTTTCCAGGACTCGTTCCTGCACCAATAGTTATGTTTTGTTTTGTTATGCCTTGTTGAAAGGAAATTATATTATTATTAAATCCCATCTTACTCTCTTTTATCCAAACACTCCTGATAAACATTATAAGTCGAGGAAACAGCCTTTAGTTTTATCCTGATAATAGGTCGAGTAGCTTGTTATCTTGAGACAATGAGATAAATTATCACGAGAAAACGAACATGGTTATCTCGAGAACACAAGTTAATATTTCATTATCTTGAGATAACAATAATTGCAAGTACAGACTTTTTTGGCCTCTGTATGTAACAATACAGAGGTTTTGGACAAAATCAACAATATTAATAATATAATGATATATTTAGTGGTATTTTTTTTCTTTGTAACTCGTGTGAGTTTTCCTGGTTGCAGGATGTTGGGTCCGTCCGTCCTCTGAGCTCGAGAAGAGTTCAGCTCCGTTAATGTGAAAAAACTGTCAGCGGGCCAGCAGCCTCATTAACAAACACACCGCTGCGGAGAACAAATCAAGTGTATTTACAATGAGACAGTTTAGAAACACAATCTGCTACGACCGCCGCCAGCAGCCCACGATCTCCAACATGGTCGATCCTCTCCAGCCTCCCTGCTGCACTTCGACTTTATTTGCATGTAATAAGTTCAGCTCTGTCGCCCGTCAGACATGAAGCGAAATGACACTGGAAACTGGTGCAAAAAAGCAGATTGGTCGCCAGTTAAATATGAACTGTCTAGTGGGAGTTTTTGTCCAACATATCACACCAAATGGAAATTAAGCCTAAATTTGCTGTTTTTATTGCACCATAGCTACGATTTTACCTTCTCTAACCCTCACACGTTTCTAAACTTACATTATTTGGTGTTTTCAGTGTGTAGCTGTGAATAAATAAGTCAAACCGGATCCACACAGGGTTTATCTCCTTTTAAATTAAGTGTGTATCAGTATTATAATCGGATTGTGTTTACTGTGCAGAGGTTAAACCCAACATGACCTTTCCATCCCTGGGGTCAGACTCATGATCTACAGCTGCAGCTTCCTCTCAATCAGTTAATCACTCGCTACATTAATTGTCAGATAATAGTTAAAATAGTCAACGCGGTTTG
The DNA here is from genome assembly GCA_033238685.1 of Lates japonicus. Taxonomy (NCBI): domain Eukaryota; kingdom Metazoa; phylum Chordata; class Actinopteri; family Centropomidae; genus Lates; species Lates japonicus. The sequence goes on from BRZM01000020.1 coordinate 767,802, forward strand.
TCCAAACCCCAAAGATATTTATAAGGATATATCATCACAAACTGAAAAAAAAACCCTGGAGTTTCTTCTGGAAACTTGTGATTTATGATTTTAAGCTACAGACTGGACAGTTAATTATTAAAGTTTCACCTCTGGAAAACTCTAAAAACAATCTCAAACAATCTGTGTCTCAGGTAACCTCAGCAGGAACTGTACAGAGAGAGGCTGGTCGGACGTCTACCCCATCATCACCGTCGCCTGCTCGTCAAACAACACAGACGAACCCAACGAGGTGAGTTCAGGGTCAGCTCTGTGTTCCTGTATGAAGTTACTACACTGACTGAACAGATACCAGCTGCAGAGCGTGGGGGATCATCTGATCTGTTTGCATCAGTAACAGTTTACTGCAGAGGTTATCAGCCTGCGGTTCAGGAACAGAAGGCTCACAAGATGATTAATGCGATTTTAAAAAGAAAAAAAATGCAACGTGAAGATTCTCATGATATTTCTAAGTGCTTCCTTGAAGTTCTTGGTGCACAAACTTGAATTCATGCTTCAGTTTTTCTCTAATCTTTGCTTCCGTTGTCAGTTATGGGATAGTTTTATTTTACAGGTCCTGTACATTCGTCATTATTTCCTTGGAGGTTTCATGGATAGAAATGTGCACTTTGGGAGTAAGCAGTACTCACGGTACAGTGAGCACTCTACTCATTCATCTCAGGTTTTGTGGAAAGAACTGAGATCATATTATTCTTATAATCAGTCTCGTAGTTCCTTGAATTGCCTTGAAAGAAAGCCCACGTAAATGTTTATCTGTTACTGGAAACTCCAGCTCTTCATTTGATGAAACACTCGAGGTCTGTTTACCAGGTTTTCAGGAGCTTTTTGCTCATATCACATGATCTTCATCTGCAACTTCCGGCTGCTTTCAAGGTCAGGATTGAACTCATTCAAAATTCAAACCAAACTACATCACTCTAAAAATACATTAAACAGTGAAGAAAATATTAGAAAACTACAAGATCTGTAAAATAATCTGTTCTTCTTCTTGAGATGAAATATGTTTAAGTTGATTTTTTTGGTTTCACTTTCTTTATGATGATCATTGTGGTTCAGGAGATGTGGGAGCTTGATGTTTGGTTGTTCGAGAGCTTGAGTTGAAAGGGTGAAAATCTAGAAATGCTGCACACAGGGTTTCAAAACCGCAGTTATTTCCTCTTGTGTTTTCTACTCAGAACAAACCCCATGTTCAAGTCTGTGGTGTTGACCTGTTAAATTCACTCTGAGAGCTTTATTGTGGAGTTGATTTTTGGCTGATGTGACTTTTTAAACCGGGCTAGTTTCAGTCAATGTGCATCCTGTGTAGAGAGGGAGAACTCCCTTTTAACCTGTGCTGCCTTCACGTCACGTCAGTGTCAGTTAGGAGCATGCAGTTATATTTAGTGAGTCTCCGACTGTGTGGTAGCAGTTTGTGTTTGTCCCTGTCCTGTTTCAACATGACGGTTCAGCTCCGTAAAGCACCAACAAACCCACAAGTGAAACACCAAATCACTGTTTGAGATTCTCCTCCAGAAAGACTCATATAACCTTTTTCTACTCTGGCATTTATTGGCATGACAGCTTTATTTGTCTGCGTCTAATGTTGTAAATCACGGCTGGAAAGATCATTGCTTAGGTTTAGGCTCTAAAACAACTTGGTCAGGGTTAGGTGAAGACTTTTTTTTTGCCCCAAACCAGATCTCAACACAGCAATTAACGCTTAAGCAAGTCCTGAAACATTAGTCAGGCACTGATATGAACAGTGAACAAGGTTTTTATTGCGTGTAATCACTCCCTCTGTCCATGCTGGCCTGTTAAAGATGTTAAGATGCAGTCTTTCCAGAACAAAATCCTCACTTTGTGTTCCTGTCTTTTAGCTGCAGCTCTGGGGAAACATAAAAAGGGAAAATGTGCACTAAGAGGTCTGAAACAGAGGGAGATATCTAACACAGAAGCCTCATTATAACTTCAGATAAACTTTACTTTCTATTCATCCATCCCTAAAACTGAAAACATTGGTAGGAAAGAATTTTTAACTTTCAACTCAAGATGTGAATTTGTGACAAGCAGGCGAGTGAAGCTGGTAATGAGCTAAAGACAAAACAACAAACAAAAGAATCATCACAAAAATAAGAAAGCTGACAAACCTTTTTAAAACAAACAAACAAAATACTTTTAGATGTGCAGAAAAAGTGGCGCCACAGCTTTTAGTGTGACTTCATTAAACTGTCAATTTAAAAAACCCATCACATTAACATCCATCTCACCAGTTTCTCATGCAGCCTCATAGATTTGGAGTGGGTTAAAAGATTAGTTAAGAATCAGCGGTGATAGGCTGAGGTTCAGAAACAGCCTGATTTCCTATCACCTCAGCATGTCAGCGTCCCTGCCTGTGTTTATCTGCTCGCAGACGACCGAGATAAACGAAGGCCAAGGTCGGGGTTGAGAGAAGAGCGAGAGTTTGTCGGCTGACAGATCTGTGACCTCCAGCTGATCACTCGTCTTTCTCTCTCAGACCACCGTGAAATCTGTCTTCTCCTTCACCAGGTCCTCACTGTGTTTTATTTGGCAGATTCCTGCACGTGTAAAGGGTCAATTCAAGCTTTTAACTCTGTTGTAGCCATGTGGATATTTTTTATTTTATTGGTCCTGTAGGTTTTAAACGTCCTCTGAGACTTCTTCTTCAGCCCAGTGCAATAGAAGCAAATGGAGTTCAGTCTGTGGCGAGTTAACCATCAATCACTCCTGCTAGAGTCTCCAAAATGTAGTGCACACTTATCCTAGTTTGAGTGCACAGTGGTACACCCTCTTATATTCAATATTAACCCGTTCATCTTCTCTATTTATTTCTCTGTATGTCCAGTACTTTTGTCCAAAACTCTGAGAGTCTGAAACTGTCAGTTCGTAGAGTTGTTGTACAGTAAATTAGAAAAATAAAGTGTTCTCCCCTGTGTCTAACTTAAAAACACACCTTGTCTTGTGCCTTAAGCCAAGATTAGACTATTTTTTTGTCTATCGTGATGCTCGCCATGTCAGATTTGACCCTGACAAATGGTTGTTCTTGTCCTTGTGTGTCGCCGGGGAAAGAAAGGTCATGAAGAGCGCTCTGTCAGCCTGTTGGTACACATGGTGGACGACGCCACACTAGGCAGGAAAATGCAAAAAAAATCTGACATGCTAGACTTTTCGTCGGGGTGTCATGGGCCGTCACAGATGCCACATCCCTGCTCTTCGGTTACGACACACCACGAGGCCTGTTCGTCGTTCTCAACTTTCATATTCAGTCCCAGACGCTGTAGTCTGACCTGGGCTCTTGCTTCTTGAACGATCATCCAAACAAACATCCAGCAGGGAAAAGAGCACTGCTAACATCAGCTGAGACTCGCACACAGTATCTGTTGTTGTTGTTGTTTGACTTGTGGCGAGACACTGGCTTAAACTCCCAGCTCCTCCAGCACAGTTGTGGGGTTCAGTTCCCGGTCTTGGCGCTCGCTGCCCTCTAATCCGCCCTCGTCTGTTCCCATATCTGAGTATCTGACCCTGTGAGTGGACCAGGTGGTCGTAGCAGCTTTTTCTCACAGCACTGAACCTCTGTCTGTGGCTGTTCTATTATCTGTTAGTGCTCTATTATCTGTTAGTGTGTGTATAGGCGTGCATGTGTATTTGCACCTGTGTGTTTTAACCTTCCTGTCGCCCTCAGGCGTCCTGTGTGATGCCATGGAGCTTATTTTTTGACCCTCTCAGTTATTGCTTGTGATCGCGGCTGCATTCCAGGACCCTCTGGTTCATACTGAGGTTTAAAGAAGCGACTAACATCCAGGTTTAAGAGAATATAAGGAACTGTGATTGTGTCCACACTGCCCTCCTGTTGTTGATTACTTACTTTTTATTCTGTGAATTACAAGGAAGTGAAAGTGTGTCATAATTTACATCAAAATAAAGTTTTATTCAATCACAAATGTTTGAAAGTAGCACACTCGTTGGGGACTATTTTCAGCGGCGTATTGTTGTCCAGTATTTTTTAGACAACACAGGATCGGAAGGATCAGTTCATGGAGACAATATAAAAATATCACCACACTTATTTGTTTTAAGTGCAGCATCCAAATTTTCAGTGTATTCATGAGGCAACTCTTAGAGAAATCATAAAATAAACTTAAACTTTAGAAGCTTAAAGACCCTGGTTTTTTGTTTTCAGCTGGGGATCAACTAATTGTTGAACTGTTCAGAGTATTTCTGTCTGAAAACTGGGGGCAAAATCCTCCAGGGAGAAAGCAGCTGATCCTCTCCACCTCTTTTTTTTTTTACTACTGGACTCTAAAGCAGATGTTTGAATGATGAAGTGCTTCAAACCCTCGAAAATTCAAACTGTTATTTCTTGCTGTCACAAACTACAAAGTCAGATGAGGTCTTAAACCCTCTGCAGACAGATGAAAAATGCAGTAACCTTTCCTGTTAAACCCAGCATCTTAAATGAGAGCGGTATTCCACCGTCAGTTTCCTTATGTGGACGGACTCGTCAGCGAGCATCTGAGACTCGGCTCTCTGTATATTTTTCTATCGGGTGGCCATCTTTCTTTCTAACATCTCTGTCACATCCGTGTGTTTCTCTGTTTACAGCGTCTCTTCTTCTCGTCGCTGCTCTGTTTTTCTTTGCTCTCTGTGTGTAAACAGGCACATATAAGGCTGCATCGAACTTTTCCACCGAATTCTCGCTGCAGTTTTCAAACCTCGCTGTGGCAACGAGGCGCGTGCAAAGGGAAATGTCGTTTTTATAATCTTCACTGTGCACAATGGTTTAGATAACCTCTGTATCTTGGTTTATGATGATTAGAATGATAACGTGGCTGCAACTCAAACCAAGATGAGGTGAAGCGAGGGCGACCTACATCATTTGTCTGCCTGAGTGAGAGCTGAAACTGCTGATACCGTGGATGAACTTTTTATTTGTGCAGCAGCTTTCATACAACAAAGGCAACTCAAAGTGTTTTACAGTAGAGAAACTACATGCACAGAAGGCCTCACATGAAAATACATATAAAAAGAGGGGGAGAGTGCCATTATTAAAGTAACATAAGATGGAAATTAAAATGTTCAAACAGCAGTGCAGCCGTTTTTGTGCTTCTAAGAACAAGAAGAGTCTGAAGTCTTGTAGTTGGAAGTGTTTAAACTCACCAGAGCAACCCAAATATTGAAAAAAAGCTTTAAATTTTTAATGCTAATGGTAAATTTTTAATAAAAAGCAGCAACAGCCGACATCGCTCTTCTTCTGCAAGGAGGGAGCATCTTACTCCTGTGACTATAAACGATTGTTTTAGTCGCACAAGCAGCATTGTGTTCCCAGCCTGTGTTCAACAGACAGGATGAGTGATTTATGTAGTTTGTGTAGTTGACTAATTAAATCTTCTTTGCTTTTATTTAACTGCGAAGTCTGAAGCAGGATTGGACAAAAACACAGGGGAGAATCACAGGTTTTAGGAGGCGAGGTGAGCGAGAACAAGAGCAGGGAACCTAGGCTACTAAATAATGTACTGTACACACTCCTGAGCGGGGTGACAGGGAACAGCAGAGCATAAAGATGAATTTTAAGAACACACACACACACACTTAAACACACTTTTACACACACACACACAGCTGGCTTGTGATCCTCTCCAGAGCCCTCAGGTGTGGGATTCCCGCTCTCTGACTCTCACCGAAGCTTCTATTTGTTTCCTGTTGAAGAGACAGAGGTTTTCCGTCTGGAAAACATTCAGCCCCGAGACCAGACGTCACCGCTGGCACTTAACAGAGAGACACTCACACACACAGCAGATACAGCTGATTGTCCTCATCGTCTCTCCGCCGATCAGAGCTGGAGTATTCATCACAAGATGAAAGCTTCAGGCCCATGGGAGACAAAACACCGCCTGTCTCTTTGCTTCTTTTCTCAGCACATCAAATGTTTGACACCCTGGAAAATCCACCTGTTTGTCTCAGGAGCAGTGCAGTTTATAAAAAATGGATAAAGACCAACTTGTCCCAACATCGGCCTAAATGTCATTTGGTTGTTTTGTCTATAAAATGTGCAAAAGTGATGATAAATGCCTGTCATGGTTTCCCAGACCCATTTAAATGTCTTGTTTTGTCTGAGCAACAGCCCCAAAACCCAACGATAGTCAGTTTACAAAAAGAAAAACATTAAATCTTCACATTTTAGAAGCTGGAGGCCACAAATCTTTGGCATTTCTACTTGAAAAACAACTAAAATGACTGATAAATCAATAAAAATAGGTGCTGATTTGTTTTTTTCTGGCAATCCATGAACCTATAAATGTACTTTTTTTTAAATAGATTTGTTTGTTTTTGGCATCAGCTCACCCAAAGCAATTAATGTGTGTTTGCAAATGCTTCACTTTTAAAGCAACAAAATGTAATTTTGAGGAACAGCGCCCTCTGCAGTCATGAGTGGTAGTTAATTCTGATTGGCTCTGAGTCTGAGCGGTTTTTAATGCACAGAAAACAAAGCGTGTCCGTCTCCGTCTGACTGAAACACAGCCGAACAGTGTATATATTACCCATAATCCCCTGCTTCTGGAGCAGGAAGTACTGTCGCTGTAACAACCACACCAAACTCCATTTAGAAATCTTGCTATTTTACGTTTCCTGGCTGGATATCAGAGCTGAACGCTGGTTTTTTAACGACTTCTACGTCTTTTTAACTCATCTACAGTTCAGCTTTACTCTTGAACTTGCTGGGCCTGATTCCAGCAGTTTAAACCGCTGACTATCACTCAGTTAGAGGGAGATCGTACCTGAGAAAGTTACACAGAGAAACAACAGGTGTTCAGAGTGGGAATGACAGAGGCTCCATTCTCCCTGTTACAAGTCAGTAAACCATCAAAACACAACACTACAACACTGATGCTGGGTGATGTGTTCAGTCTTGTGTTGTGAAAACCACTTCCTTATTGAACTAGTTCTGTTGAAATAGGAGCGGGTTTTCCCCGAAACTATTTACACAGATAGCATTGTATTCTTTAGCAGAGGCCCCAACCAGTAAAAGCTGCCCCAGACCTAAAGTAGAAATGTTGTACTTGACATTTTTAGCCCTGGCTATAATATCACAAAAACACATTTGGTCATAGTCTCTGGTAAGATTCATATCTCCCTGGTCTCTGTCATGACTCGGATCTCGATTTAAAACTCGACAGGAGCAGGAGATAAAGACAGCCCACCAGATTTAGACTTCTACCGCGGCCAGGAAGCGGCTCAGCCTAAAGTTCAACATCGCTTTAATTCCCCCGGTGTCAGAGAGGAAGACAGAAAAGGGCGAGCGAGCGAGCCAGAGTTTATGGATGGAGATGTGTTTGGACATAGAAGGCAGCGTGGCTGCAGCAGACCAGAGCCAGCAGGTCATCAGCTCCCAGCCAAAGAGAGGGCCTGAGAATCAAACTCAGGAATGAGACGCCGATGCCAGGCCGCCACTGTCTGTGTACGCTCAGATATTTGTCCATATGTGTGCAGTGGACGGACGGAGAGCGGTGGAGTCGTAATGAAGCCGAGTTTCTGAGTGTTAAACTTCTAAAGAACAACTGAGGATGTTTGTTTCCCCCAGAACTTTAACTTACAGAGAAAGATGTTTTACGTGAAAATAAATCTTTAAAAAAACAAAAATTAAAAGTAATCCTGGTCAGTTCCTCCTCAGATTAAGAGCTTTAATGTGCACAAACATCAGTCAAAAAATCCCTAGGAAGGAAAGAATAGAATAAAGTAAGTAAAAAAAGAAAGATGAAAAGAGGAAGACAAGAAGGAAGTAAGGATGAAAAGAAGGAAACAAAAGGAAAAAGGAGAAATAGGATGAAATGTGGAAAGTAAAGACAGAAACAAAATGAAAAGAAGGACGGGAAGAGGGAAAGAATGAAAGGAAAGGGAGAGAAAAGAAGGATTGAAAAGAAGGGAAGTAGAAAAGGAAGAGAGGAGAAAAAAGAAAAGAAGATGAAAAGTAGGAAGGGAAGAGAGAATGAAAGAAGACAAAGATGAAAAGTAGGAACAAAAGAAGGATAAGAAGGACGAAGTGGAGATAAAGATCAAACGTGCAAAGTAAAGGAGGAAACAAAATGAAAAGTAGGAAGGAAAGAAGGAAATGTGGAAAAAAAGAGAAGAAATTAGGAAAAATGGACAGAAGGAAGAGAGAGAACAAAAAGTAAAGTCTCCAAAAATGGAAATCGTTAAGTAAAACACAAGTGATGGACTTATATAATGTGTGTGTGTCTGTGTCGGCCCTAAAAAGCGTGTGTGTTGTGTGTGTAACAGTTAGTGTGTGTTCAGATGCACGTGATTGTGCGTCTAAATGTACAGTATATACTGACCTGGAGAGAGATGTGTGTGTGTGTGTGTGTGTGTGTGTGTCTGGTTAATTGCCAGATGGTGTGTCAGAGATGGGGAATGTTGTTTATAGATGATGAGAGAGCGATGAACGCCAGGCACGACACACACACACACACACACAAAGTGGGCAGTATAACACACAGTCCAGATCCACCCCTGTGTGTGTGCATGAAGAGTTTTGTGTGCTGCGTTGAGACGGACCAGATCCTCATCCTGATCCCGCTGACCCACGCTCTTATTGTGAAAGAGCCTCTCCACTCTGGAAAAAGAGACAGGAGGCTGCAGAGGCTTAACGAGCGCCGCTCGATAATATCATGTGCGTCCTCGTTAACTGCTCGTGGATGGTGGGAAAATGGAGCCAGAATTTACAGAAGTAAAGAGCTCAATGTCTGATTATTAATTACTCAAAAGGACCTATTTTTTTAAAGGCATAAGGACGTCATTTTCAATTAATTTGCCCCTTAATTTTTTAATTAATCAGTGTCTGACCAACAGCCTACATTCAGTTTACTGTCAAAATATTGATTCATTTCCTTTTTCATCATCTAATCGTTGCAGCTGTTGCTGCAACAGTTTTGTTTACTTGTGGGAGGAGTAAACAATCTTTATTGGTCCATTTCTCTATCTGATGTGTAAATAAAGAAAGAGAGAGCAGCGCCCTCTAGTGGCTCTCATTTCATGTCTTTACCTTTACCCTGCCTCAGTTTATCATCGAAATCAGCGTTTTTTTATTCATCTGTGATTCAATCAAGTTAAAGAATTCAATAAAATGCTTTTAAAAAAAGATATTTAAGCAGATTTTCTATAAACATTTGATTTTGCTGCTTAAAAGAAAAATCCAAGTCAGATGAAATAACTTAAATCAAAGCAATAAATGTTTGTTTTTTGTCTGACAAGATGTTTCCTCTTACGTCAGAGCATTTCAATAGTTTAATAGTTCAGATGTTCCTGAGATTTACTGAGTAACTTAATGTTTTAAACTAGAATGAAAAGCTTCTGGAGGAGCACGGCTCTGAAAAACAAGAAGAAAAAAGCAATAAAATGTGAGAAATGTTACTTAAAATAAGCAAAATCATCTGCTTTGTTTGAAAAATCTTGGCAAGTGAGAGTTTTCTGTTCTATTGGCCGATAATTTTGCTTATTTTAAGTAATATTTTATCTATTTTATTGCTTTTTTTGTTATTGAAAACTGATTTCTTGTAGTGAATGAAAGAAAATCCACTATAACCACTATATTTATTCCTTACTGAATGCATAATAAGTTTATTTCCTGTGTTTGTGTGTGTAGCTGGTTTTCTACAGGGTGGTGATGATCCTGTCCACTCTGGGCCACAGCCTGTCGCTCATCACCCTGCTCACCAGCACCGTCATCATCTGTTTATTCAGGTAAACACACACTCACACCCATCGTCCATCACGCTGCCTGATAATGCATCCTCAGGTGTCACAGTTTAAAATGGTGTGTGCACAGAGACGCACACATTTCTTCACTCAAAAAACTGAGGGGGAGATGAAAAGTTAAAAATAACTATGAAGCAGGAATGACCCTTTAAAACTGAACTAGGACACTGCTCAAACCTCCAGAGAATAAAGAACTGAAGGGCTAAAGTAAGGCCACAACACACCATCATTTCTTTTTAAAATATGCAATTTGAAAAACTTGTTTCGTACAGAAAGTCCTGTGTGTTTTTTAAAATATCTAGTGAAGGTTACAAAGTTAAAAGCAGCCCTCCAGCAGTGATAATTATATCACTCCTGGTGGGAAAAGAAAGTGTCAGGAATGTCATTGAAGCTCAAGATCTGCTTTTGATGTCGGTGTAACCCAGTTTGATCCAGAAAACGTCAAAAAATAACTGGACTAATTATGATTTAGTTTACTATGAATCATCTCCCAGAGGCATTGTCTCAAGCTCACGTATGTTTCTGCAAAGAAATGTAGATAAGTATTATTTTAATGAACATTTAACCTGGGCCTTATCTCTTTTTTGTTTTACCAGAAACAGCTGTTCTATCACTACCATCACTCCATTGACAAAAACACTCATTTTACCAAGCAGAACACAGGAGCTGCTGGAATACCACTGCCTCATTCTGTTAGTGTGCTTGTGTTACTGTGTGACTTTCAGCGATGGAAGAGGTAATCAGATACTTTATATAAGTCAAAGTACCACACAGTAACACAAACACACTAACAGATGGAGGCAGTGGTATTCCAGCAGCTCCTGTGTTCTGCTCAGTAAAATTCCTGTTTTTGTCAATGGAGTCTGGTATTGATATATGGTGACGTTTCTGGTTAAATAAAAAGGTCTATCTCTGTAGGAATCCTATCCATAATGTTGTCAGACACTTTAGTGGACGTAATCGATCATTTACACTCAAAAACATGGGAAACTAAGGCCCAGGTAAAAAAAAAAAAAAAAAACCCAGCATCATCCTTTAAACATGTGTGCAAGGCGCTGACATTTACTGACAGAAGTGTCAGACTTGGTGTGCAGAAAGCTTCAACTTTAAGAGTTAAAGATGACCCTGAAACATCAGGACCACTTGGAGACATGAGCTCAGGATATATAATATAAACACATGTATACACACATGCTAACACACAGAGTAGTCAGGGTGATAACAGTTGGTTGCAGAAACGTGTGAGACTGATGAAACGTCTGCAGCTCAGTCTGGATGGACTCCAGCTGTTCGCTCGGCTGCTATTGCCGTGTTTAGATACCTCATCCCTCACTGGATTCACACCCTGACACGGTCTATAAACACACTTCTCAGCGTTCTTCTCTTTGTGTGTGTCTGTCTGTGTGCAGGAGGCTCCACTGCATGAGGAACTACATCCATCTGAACTTGTTTGCGTCGTTCATGCTGCGAGCCGCGGCCGTGCTGATCAAAGACTCTCTGCTCTTCTCAGACGATGAAAACAACATAGACTGCAGCACGCAACCCTCAATGGTGACCCCATAAACACACACATTTATCTTAGTGCCAGCTTTTCTGTTACTGTCGACGTTCACCTGGGTATAAAGCAGTTTGTCTGCTTGCAAACATGGACAATTTTGACTTGATCTCACTTTATTTTAACCTTGGAATGACATACTTCAGTCACTCTCTGTTAGGCATGGAGTAATTATGAGCAGTAGCCATCATTCCCACTCGTTATTAACTCAGCTGTTACTAACAGTTGTAGATTTGTGATATTGTTTTTTGGATTTTTTGGAAGTTGTTCCAGATGTTTAATTTTTTCCACACCTTGCTAACATAAGCTGTAACTTGTAACGCAATCACTACAAACTCCAAAACTATCTCTATGAGTAAAAGTCCTCATCTGGTATAATTGTTCCTTATTTCACTGGCTATTCAGGGTTTTTATGTTAATGCATATATAATAATAGTAATTTAAAAGATAAACAAAAAAACGAAGCATGCAAACACTGATTTGGACGATTACCATGAGGTTTATCATCATTAAGCCTGACTTAACCTGTAGATTGTCTCCTTCTTGGACATTTGATCATTGAATTACCTTGTGTTCATGATTTATGTCAAAATATAAATCCATTAATCCATTGTTGTTGTTGTAGGTGGGCTGTAAAACCAGCCTGGTGTTCTTCCACTACTCCATCATGGCAAACTTCTTCTGGCTCCTGGTGGAGGGTCTCTACCTGCACACGCTGCTGCTCGTCATCCACACCTACTCCACCCCCCTCTCCATCTACATGTTCATCGGCTGGGGTGGGTTTGTTATTTTTCTTCTGCCAAGTTTAATGTCTTAAAGTGGTTTCTAGCTGCTAGCGTTAGGGTTAGCAACATGGCTGCCTGCTGTTGGCCTGGCTACCGTCCAAAACAAGAAACGAGCCAAAGAATCCAAGTTTGAAGTCGAAACTCTGACCTCAGAGCTGTGATAAAGGCAGAGTAAAACACCTGGTTGTATTAATAAGCAGGCAGGTTTTGTTACTTACTGATTTAGTTGGTCCCAGAGAAAAAGTCCAGGGCTGAATTTCTGTCCCAGCTCTCTGTGTCCGAGGTTCACGCTTGTTCTAAACAGTGAAGAAGTAAGTCCAGTTGTTCCTCCAACTACCATTTCTTCTACCTGCGGAAAGCCTCCTTCTGTTTTGGTTTTGTGCTGTAAATCGAGCCTTTGTTTTTCTGCAAAAATTCACGTTGGCTGGCACCGATTGCACCGTGAAAAAGAGGCTTTTTTGGAAACCAAATGGTGTAATTATTCTACAACTGTTACATTGTGCAGTCAACTTGTTCCATAATAATGAGTTAAAACAAAAAAAAGTCATCCATTGGTGCTTTAAACTTGCCCACGATTGCTTGTTTTAGCATTTTTGTGTAGACAAAGACAAAACAAACAGGCTGTAAACACTAATATGGACACATGAAGTTGCACCAGGATTGTCTAATTATTTCCACAAGCTTTATTGGTGCTGGTAGGTGGATTCTGCTTCTCATTTCCAGTTCCATTTCCTCTGCAAGCAAACAAATACGCCTCAAACTTCTCTCCCAAGACCAATTTTCCTACAAAACACTCTCACATGTGCACACACACCGAGCAGGACGACAGACAGTGCGTCACGCTGCTGAAGTGGATCGGTGTATTTCATGAAAAGGTCTTGTTATAAACACTCTCCCGGCCTCTTCTGTGTTCGCTCAGTTCCGTCCAGTCGCAGCTGCTGCCATGCGACGCCTCCTTCCACCATTCATCACCACTTTACCAACACTTCCTCCCCACTGCATCACCATTTAGCGCCAGCTGCTTAATGTACACAAGTGTGTGTAGATGTCATATTTAATGTGTCTGTGTCTGGCGGACTGAGAATCTAAACAGACTCTCTCTCCTCCTCACTCCTTCCTCTTTCCTTCTCCATCAGGAATCCCTTTTGTTTTCATCGTGGCGTGGATCACGTGTCGGATAAACCTGGAGGACACAGGGTGAGTCTGCGCCTCCTGATCTGGTTGCTTTTTAATAAACGAGAAGACTGTCAACCTCTAGTGGCCTGTACTACCACCTGCAGCCAGGATCACCAAAAAAAACACAAACACACATTTAGCTCTGAGCTCTTCTACAAAAGCCTTTCTTCTTAGAAAGTTAGTGATAGTTTGAAAGAGCGTGAGTAGAAACACAACGAGGCTGTAAAGGTGGACTGGTGAGTAGATGGGTTTTCATGTTAACGTCCCCGACAACCTCTGTAGTCTCATTTAGACACTCGTTAGCAACCGCCTTTTTTAAGACACGTAAAAGCTTAAAAAGATCATGAGTGTGGCGTAAAATAAAACACAGACCTTATCTCAGCCATCTACCAAAAAGTACAAAACTCTCTTTTCCTCTCTTATTAGCAGCTGGTTAATTTGCTTATGAATCAAACCAGCTGTGATTTTTCAAATACTGAAAACAGCAAAAACTTCTCTTGTTTACTTTTCAGGTGTTGGGAGAAAAATGACACCGTCATCCCCAACAGGCTGATCAACTGGCCCATAGTGGCGTCCGTCATTGTGAGTTTTCTCCCAGTTTCACATTTGTTAGTACAGTGTTTATCGTCATTTTCACCTGCTGTGTCTCACTTAAACGAACTATGTCTGAATTTGTGTGCTCAAAAAACATCTGAGAACCTTTCTGATATCCCAGTTCTTCCACCGTCCTGTACAGACATTTATAAACTGCTTGGTCATCTGGAAAACATGTGAAAACAGAGATAAGTTTCAGATAAGGTTCAATCATTCAGCAGTTTATTTCAAAACACGTTGGCCAACAGATGATCAATCAGAGCAAGTTGTCATCCTGAACTTTACTTTTCTGATTTGCTGCACTGTTCGCTTCATTGTGGATGACGTGTTTACTTCTTGTTTCTACGTTGCCATGCGAACAGATTGTCGGCCTTTCTGTGCAGTTTAAACGCACATGAATATGCGTTTGTGTAACTGCTTTGGTTTCTGTTCACCAAAGACTTACAACACTGTCGAACACTCCCTTTAAAGATGCTACATGTACATACATGCTAACTTCAGTAGATAGCTCTTGCAACAGAATAAATAAATGTCTTTCGTTAAAACAGTTTTTCTTCACATTCTGTTGATAATTCTACTTAATTTTTGAATGTTTTAAACCAAAATACTAACATAAAGCAACCTCATATTTCATAGTCAGTTTGGACATGAAATCTTGTACTTTTTCTAAATAAAATAAAGTTAGAACATTTTAAAGGATGTTTTCTACAGTGCTGCACATCTTTGGGAAGCAACAGTGCACAGTGATTGTGTGTAATTACTCAAAATGAGCTGTTTAACTTACAGTTCTGAGTCTCTAACAAGACAGATTTTGTTGTTTCACTTCTAATTCTGCTTTCTGGTATAGAAGGAGAAACATTTGCTAATATGTCTCTGTCTTTCTGCTTTGTGTTTCTCTACTTCAAGATCAACTTCATTCTGTTTATCAGCATCATTCGTATTCTGGTGCAGAAACTGCGCTGCACTGACGTCGGAGGAAACGAGCAGTCGCAATACAGGTACACTTTTACTTATTGGTCGGATTTTTATACGAGTTTGAGGGTTTTCCAGTGATGTAGTTGTTTGTTTTGGTTTGGTTCTAGTGTTTGTTGCAAAAAAAGCGAAAGAGAAATAGTTAAATGTGGATGTTTTACCAGTTGTTTTAATCAAAATAAATACATTTCCTACAGTACAGTTCTGTAGAGGAGATTAATCCATACCTGTGTGTTTCTCAGACGTCTGGCCAAGTCCACCCTCCTGCTCATTCCTCTGTTTGGGATGAACTACGTGGTGTTCGTCTACCTGATGGAGCCGGCTGATAAAAACATGAAGCGCATCAAGATCTTCTTTGAGCTCGCTCTCGGGTCCTTCCAGGTACCACAAACAGGAAATTTACCTGATGGGAAAACTGACTTACCGAAGAAAAGTGTATCTCTTCTCCACCTGAACGTAGCCGGGACTGGTGCTGGTATCACAGTAACTGGAAACGAGAATTTGTCCTCTGTTATATTGTGGTCATGATAAAATGTAAAGTATTTAAAGAGGGTTTAGTCCAGAGCTCCAGAACATTCTGTATTTCTGCGTCTGTGTGGAAAGACATGAACAGTTTACTGCCTGTTTTGATCTTGTTTAACAGACTTGAATTTATTCAGATCTTGACATGAACTTCACCTCTTTAAGTTCTTAACACAGACTTTGAACTGACCCTGTCTTGGACTTGATTAAAGCTGAACATCAGCCCTGATGTTAGATTTCTTTTTAGTAAAGCAGATGACTGTGGTATGACCTTTTTTCTGATAAATATTTTTGATTAAACCCTGCGAGCTTCAGTTCCTCCTGGAGGTTCAGCTCGACTGAGAGATGAAATCTTTAGGAACGGACGTTAACTGTGTTTTTATTTAAAGTGTGAAACATGAAAATAACTGTCCTCTCATGTCTCTGTGTTTTAGGGTCTAATCGTGGCCGTCTTGTACTGTTTCCTCAACAGCGAGGTTAGTCTCCACAGATACCTCTGATGATTTCATTCTGTTTCACACTCGCTTCACTCTGCTTTGCTTTGTGCACAAACAGGTTCAGAGCGAGCTGAGGAGGACGTGGAGGAGTTTATCTCTCAAGCGTTACGTGGGGCGCGACTACAGGCTTCACCCCATGTCGGTGAGCCGCAACGGCACCGAAAACTCGGCCCAGTTCCCCAGGAACTCCCGAGCCCAGTCCATCCTGCAGACTGAGACCACCGTGCTCTGACCGGGGACAGAGGAAACCTGGTTTTGTGTAGACATTTAGAGCTTGTGCTCATAATCAAAGCGACTCAAGGACGCTCATGTGGACGCATCGTTTGCTGCTGCAGGGACTGAACCTGTGACTTGCAGTGGTTTCTGAGGTGAAAGACTTTTTATCAGGGTGTTTTCTCCTCTGTTGAGTCTGTCTTCACAGTGATCCTCAACTCAAACAGAACCTGCTGGAACAAAAAACAAAACAAAAACAATATTCTGACGTATTCTCAGTTGTTCTTAGATATTTTTGAGGCACAGCTGAATGTATCATCTGTGGAAGTGATGTATTTAATGCCAACTAACATTTTATACAGGTACTTTTTTTTGTTTTTAGAATCAAAACAAAGAGCATTTACCACAAAGATTAAAAACAAGCCTTAAAGAATTTATGTATTAAATATGTTGCTTAATCAAATTCATAACCAAAAAATTACAACACACTGTGGTGGTGGAGAATCAGTGATTTTGACAATTGTAAATGTATTATTTTTTATTATAGAAGACCCACAGAAGTAGACAAGGCATTTGTCATTTACCTTAAATATAAACTGACGTTAATTCAGTTTAGGAAGCAAACATTGTTAAAAAAGAAAAAAGAAAGGTGTAGCAGATGTAATCGTCGGATTTATCCTGTGACCTCTTGTTGGCGTCTCAACCTCCATGTTGGCGACTACTGTCTAAGTGAGAGGTAGGAAGGAGGTAAGGAGAACATACAGATTACTGTAGCTCATGTGAGTCTTGATTATTCTTCACATGTCGTCGTCAGTGCCAAATTCAGGGATCAACAGGTATGAGTCTCTGAAGCTCAAAATATTTGAAACTTGTTGTTTTATTGTGATGTTCTGTATCCTTGAATATGATCGTGTTGATCAGCGTTTACTGCCGGGATTGTTTTCCTCTGAGTGGAGAAGCGTCTGAAACTGAGATGAGAAAGCAGAGAGGGAATGACTGAGGCAGGGTTTCACTTCTACCTACAGCCAAAAATAAATAAACATACATCGCCTTGTACTGGTATTTTGTATTCTGTGTCAGTTGAGTTTTTTACACAGTTGGTTACTGTATGTACTTCTTGAAGTCGACGAGGACTGAGCATCAATGTTATTTTTAAGCTTTTGAGCACAACTGTAAACCTGTGACTCCATATATTTTATGTATAAAAGCTTTTATTGTGAAGACTGAGTCATGTTTGTTTGTTTTTTTTCCTTTCTCCCAACATAAATCAGATTGTTTTGAAGAGTTTTGAGTGTCTGTATCTTGAACGAAGGCAGGTTAAAGCAAATTGTGGCACCAGAATCTTAAAAAATTAACAAAAAATGTTTGAAAAAGGTTGAGTAATTTTCTTGTTCGTCGCCACAAAGTAAAAAGAAACTTGCTGGTTTTTATCTACAGATACATCTCTGCTCTTATCTCTCATTTATGTTTCCTTTGGCTAAGAGTAAACCCATCTCTGCAGTGTGTGTTTATCTGCCCTTGACAGTTCACACTGACCCGTGCTATCAGAGGTCAGAGGTCAACGAGGAAGAGAGCATGTTGTTCCAGTGGTAAATAGAAGCCAGAGGCCAAAAAAGGGAGGTAATGATAGGGGTTCCAGGTTGATTTATCCATCACAATGTCAGGTTACAATGAGATAAGTGAATGTTGTAGGCTGAAGGTTTGACAGGCTGCACTTCCTCCTCTTTCACTCCTTGCCCTTTTCATGTTACTTCCATCATTTATATTTAAAACAAATGTTTTCTGTGGCTCTGCATTTTAAGGTCATAAGTTATAAATGATCTCTACCACCAGAGTAGAAGAGTAGAGTAGAATTTTTTGTACATAAGCTCACTTTCCCTGCTCTCAAATATATAAGAAATTAATCTGCCTTGTGCTCATGGCTTAGTATTTCCACACAATTTGTCAATTCATAACATAACATAACATAACATAACATAACATAACATAACATAACATAACATAACATAACATAACATAACATAACATAATATAATATAGTTTTTATACAGCCAATGGGTGAGACGCGCAGGAGAAAGTCCCGCCTACACGATACCTAATTGGACAAGCGCCAACCAATGAGTGACGTTCTTCCAACCAATCACGTCAAAGCTTTCTGACCTACCGGATAGATGAAGTTCATGAAGCGATAATATTAGCAGGGTTAGCATCGCAACTTCGTACGAAGATTTAGGTAAGTAACTTATCATTTGTTTGAGATAAATGTTCCGCCCGTCAATGTTCGTTCAATGTCAGTGACATTAACAGTAGCCTTGCGACTGTTTACTGGAAAAAACTGTGTGAATAACCTTAGCGTTCAAAACCTTAGCAAGGTGTTAGCTAACGTGGCTAAAAACATTAGCTTGTTGCGGTGTTAGTTTTGACCTGAGAAGTTGAGTTGTGGTAACATAAAAGCACTGCATATACCTATATATTATTGATTTAAGGCAAGCAAACTTGTTAAATTTTTCCCAGAGATTTTAAATTAATTCATTATAATATTTTATCATCTGGGGGCCGTTTCAGTAGCTCCTCAGGACTGCCTGAAACATTTAATCAGTCAACAACAATCAACAAACACCGTTTTATTGATATACTGATTTGATTTAAAAACATGTAATGTTTAAAAACAAACTTGGAAATGTTTAACTCAAGTTTGAGAAACGTTCAGAGAAGAAAATACTCTTTAAGGGGAAGTTTTCGTTTATATTTTCCTGATAAGAAGTAGGAAGTCCAGCACTTACAACCCATAAGGAATGGTTTAGTTTTTCACTGTTGCTTCATACCAGCAATTGCCACTAGATGACACCAATGTCCAGTCGAAAATTCAGGCTTGTGTCAGTGCTTTACATTTTCAGTCTACAGAGCAGTACAAGTATTCAAGTTGTATCGCAGTTAAACTGTCAAAGTGAATACAGAGGGTTCTCTAAAACTTCAAATAATGATTTATTCCATAAAAAATGAATAAATGCAAAACAATTTTTGTGATTTATTTCTTTTTTTGTGCAACTATAGCACAGTTGTCCACCAACCAATATATACTTTACAAACTTAACTGTCACATCAATGTTATCATCTTTATTCTGTGCAGTTTTATTAGTCAGAAACACAGTTAATTTCAAGGGTTAGGTTTGATGTAAGAAATGAAGCGACATGGATGAGCTTTCAGACGACCATAATCATCAAAATAAGCATTTATTCAGTAAAAAGAACAAAAAAAAACATTTATTTATTGCTTGATAATGGACATTATGCATACATACAAATGTATACTGAATGTGTTTGAACTCACAGTTGAAAGCAGTGGGATTGTTACAGGAGAAAATAGGATTGTTTATATAGTACATGTTGCTCTGTGTGTGTGTGTGTGTGGTGGAGGTTCTTGAACAGCAGCAGGAAAACATTTTGCTCAGACAGGTAGCGGTGCTTCACTGCTTCGTCATTTCATCGAACACTAGAGAGCGGAGAGAGAGGGAGACAGATCAGTGCTTCTGTCACGCTTTCAAAAACAATCACAAGTAATTTATTCTAATTATCATAATTTGAATGCAGTCCTTGTTTCCTAATCTTAAACTATGTTATACGTGGAAGATCAATACAGGTGAACTGTCTGTGTGTACCTGTTTTACTCACCTGGTGAATTCTGAATTTGATTCTTACAGATCAAATATTTATTTATGGTGACCGTATGTCAGATAAAGAGTGACAGCCATCATTTCTTTGTGAGTGTTTGTGCCTTTTACTACGAGTAACTTACGTTTCTTGGCCCATTCAACGTCAGGACTAACACAGAGCTTTCCTTTTTCTGTGGTGAAACTGAAGGAAGAAGAAAAAACGAGTGAAAATGCTGATTATTCTGTGTGTGTGTGTGTTTGAGAGATATTCTCTGGGTAAACTTACATTATAGCGTCCACACAGCGTCCTCGAGCTTTCTGCATGTAAGGCTTCTCAGTGACATCAAAGCTGACTTGCGTAGATGAGACCTTAGTGCAGCACAGGGGGACTATGCCGGGGGGCCCTGAGAGACACAGACAGGACAATTTACTAGTTACTCATTTAAATACATGTGTGCAGTATAGAAACAAATGACGTTCAACCCGCAGACGAGTAACAGGAGCTCGTATTGGCCAGTTAGAGGTGCTGTTGCCGCTCTATGAGCTGCATTTAATTTGTCGGTGGCACTAGTTTATTACAAAAATCATTAGACGCCTTATTTCACTCTTTTCAAACTCAATCATTTTTGGACGTACACCTGTCTGAGTTGCAGCAACTGAGTGAGGACTAGAGGCCTCTCTGTGTGCAGCCACCTAGCTAGCATCTACCAGCAGCTTTCATATGAGGCGTTTAGGCGACATCTGCGAATTGTAGCTGCAGAAAATAAACCTGGGTTACACTCTCCCCCACTAAGCTGCACCAGTCTCGATCACACACCTTGCCACGCGCCACCACAAGTAAATTCTCATCCTGTGGCAAACACTGCCAAGTTTTTTTTGGTAAAAGAAATTAATTTTTTTGGGACAAATTTACAGCTATAATTTATGATTATAATTAGATACTTAACAGGTCTGTAATTATTTCAGTGCAAACCTCCAGAAATTAGTGGCACTGTCACTCAAAATAATGCACATATGCACTTTTTTAACCTTACCCAGGTGATATTTACTGAAAAGGGGATGATAGAGGCACCTCTCATGACACGTGATCAGTTATAAATCACCACTAAGTTGCCATATACATTTAAATATCCATATATTTGGTACTTACATCTTGCCTGTGCCCACAGACACATTGAGAACAGGAGGAGAGTGATGCACAGGATCCTCACAGACATTTTGAACGATGGAGCAGCTGGTTGAGTGGTCGACTGATAAGGCTGCAACTACAGAAACTGACCAGAGTTTGCATATTTATTGGTGAGTGCATCGCGATCATGTCGTGGTGGGTTTGGTTGTGGGCAGAACTAATGACGTGCTTCCATATGTACTGATGTGTGTATAATCTGTGGCTTTATCACACCTCCGCCCCTTGTCAGAGAATCTTTTTAGCCCTCTCTGCAAATTCAAACCACCAACCTCTCAGTAGCATCTTTCTCGGAAACAAACCAAAGATGTTTGCACGCGCACACACACTTAAAAAGTACACACAGGCACACGCTTAAAAAGTAAGTGTGAAAATGATGCACCAGTGTGGTAGTTGACTGAGTTTTGCATTGCCATGGGTCTCTGACTGTTTTTTCCAGTAGTAATTGAATACAAAAGAAAAACCACTTGCTCACTATTTTACTGGAAGTAATTTCATCATTTATGATAGCGAGTGACGTGTTTTTTAAGACTTCAGCGGTCTCACAGGTCTTTAAGTGTCTCAGGTCAACAGCAGCTGCAGCATGAGTCACCTCAGGCTGTGTGATAACTGATAAATACCCTCACACTGCATCTACATGAATGATTTAGTGTTAATTAGATGTATTTACAGTTAACTTTAGGATCAGGTTCCTAAACTTGCGTAGCAGCGGAAATGTGCGCAATGGAGTTAAATGATTTACATGTTCCCACTGGTTTTGAAATAAAAATAAACAAGGTGATAAAATTCTATGTACTTTCCATACTAGAGGTAAATATAGGTGGCATTTACAGTTATAGCGCCGCTGATTCAGTCCTGTGTTTCCACTTTTGCGTGTTATTTAGCAGGTTGCATTAGTTTTCTGACAAATGATCGTATAAAGTTAAGATAATCTGTTCTGGAGGAAATGAATCGAGTGACACAGATATAGTAGATTTGATCTTGTTGATCTTGGGAATGCACGCAGGCTTTAGAGAGATACCACATGAGATTAGCTTCAACACGTGTTGTGCTTTATTTGTAATTTGGTTTTAACACTTACAGGAGATAAAATCTTGGAGAAGTTGTAACAGTTGTTCTGTGGATTCAGTGTTTTCTGACTCCATGATGATCCATCATCTGATGCAGGACTCATTGGTCTTGTCTCTGAGGCTAGATCTTCATGATTTTGGTTGTATGTTTGGCCTCGTTGTCCTGCTGCAAAGCAATTGCTCTGCATTAAAAATAAGACATAAAGAAGACACTAAAAGTGCATTTAAAAGACAAACAGAAACAGATAAAGCCTGGCACACACTAAAAGTAGAAAACGTGAGAGGCCACACACACGACGACAAATAACGATGTGCAGAGAGAAGACCAACACAGCCACACCACACACTAACAGATTCACCACCAACAACCACAGTCTGGATTCTCACAACTCCAAATCTGGCGGCGACGACGTCTCTTGTCTGTTGTGCTTGCTTCCTGATTGGTTTTGTTCCACGTGACAATCCACAGAGAGCGTGCTCAGCTTTCCTCAGACACAACAGTTTTTCTGATGATAAATATTGAACATGTTTAATATTTTCTGAGCAGATCAGGGAGAGTAAAATCAGTCTGAACACACCTCACACCACAGGAGAATCTGGCAAGATCAGAAGGGGGGGGGGGGGTTATCTTTCAGTGTTTACCCTGCGTAAAACAAGGGAAGATATAGTTAAGATTAAAAGAGAGTTATGTGTTTTAAGCCCCGATTAAATGAGCTGGTGTTCAGGAAGCTTGTACCACAGGTGGGAAGCATAGAAACTGAAAGCTGCTCCACATTGTTTAGTTTTGATTCTGGAAACAGTGAGTAAACCTTCCTCAGACGACCTGGGGGGTCTGGATGCTTCGTAGGGCCTGAGACCGTTTTAGTGCTTTATAAGACAAGTAAAAGGCACCATCTTTGAAGTGGAGTGGAGGCCCCTCTCACACCACCGAGCCGTCACCGAGGATCGCACAGTAGCGAGCATTGTGTGTGGCGATGATTAAACTTGAGCGACATAAAAGAGAAAAATCTGTGCTGTGTTGTAGTGGGTTGCAACCACATCCCCCCCCCCCATCTCCTCAGCTGGTGTCAGACCAGGCCGGGTGGTATCAGTCAGTCAAACGAGGGGAGGCAGCGATCAGACACTTCCTGGTTTGTGAGGAGCTTCGGGAATCATGTGATTTACTGTACGGGGGAAAGAAATGCTTCGGGTTTGACTCAGCAACCTGATTGCCTGATTACCAGCGTTTATTAGAAGGAAACAAAACACCCACCGCTGGGTAGTAACTCATACAGAGAGGGTGAGTGTGGGAAGATGCTGGTGAAATAAGAGGCGGAGAAGTACAGTGGAGTTCTCAGTCATCTTGCTCAAGATTTATTTGGTAATTTGCAGGTCAAAAAAAAAATGGTTTGACTTCTTTTAGTTTATGTTGAAAGACTTTATTTTGTCATATTGCTACAACCAGCCTGACTTTAAACTCTTCACCCACAATAAAATACACTTTTAATTAAACATCCTTTGATCACCTTGTGGGAATTTCTTCAAATTTAGCGTGAACATTCACTTGGACTTGACGATGGACTGATTAGATTTTGGTGGTTAAAGGTCAAAGGTCATGGTCACAGAGTCCAGTAGGAAAATTGCCACATACCTGCTTCCTCTTTAGGTGCAACGAAATAGCATGTTACAGCAATCATGTGGTTTAGAGTTAGAGGTGTATGAGGTGTTGTTTAACCTTGTATAAAGCTCACACATTGTCATACAGAGAGATGAGACGTGAAAAATTACACTGAACATTTTATATTTTTTATCTTTATCCCTCGTTTTGTCCTGAGGTTGTTTCAGGTTGTTGAACAGCTTGAACTAGTCACAAACATTCACTTGGACTCGAGGATGAACTGATTAGATTTTGGTGGTCAAAGGTCAAGGTCACAGAGACGAGAGTTTATAGTCTTTTGAACACGACTGCAACTGGACTGGTGGGCAGAGGCGTTTTATTTGCATTTTTTTCATCTGCAGTTTTAATTTCTTCTGAAAACCACTTCGTAACTTTGAAAAGTGCCACATGAATAGAGTTTATTTTTCATTATAAAGCGCAGTAATTACTGCATTTATGACCTGTATTTAAATCAGTATTTTACAGTATTTTATTAATCCATGGAGAATTGCAGTGCTCCATTTCACATGTACAGATTATAAAGAAGAATAAAATGATAAGATAAATAGTGATATAACCCCATCTTGTTAATATTTACATTGAATTGTGCAGATTAAGTGATTTACAGAATAGATATAAGATTATTGCAGATGTGTGGGGAGAAACTGTCCAAGGATCAGTCAGTTAACAGACTGATTCTTCGAGGGATGAGTTGTTTGACATCAATAGCAAAAGACAGAGTCAAGGTGACAGAGTCAGCTTTTTATTTTGCAATCTGCTTGGCCATGTCCGTGTGTGTGTGTGTGTGTGTGTGTGAAGGCAAACAGCTGCTTCATGTGAAAAGGGGAACAAATTGGAAAACAAATGATGAGATTGTGGTGTGAAGATAAGCTTTTTTTTTTCCCTTCTTCTGCATTGACACGCTTGTAGATGAAGACATCTCGCTGTCATTGTGGGTAACTTCATGTTCTAACCCTCAACCACAGCAGCCACATGGTTTCATGTTCGATCCTGAGCTGGATAAGAGCTTGAGACTTGCTCTTGAGGATAAAAAAAGATGCAGATGCACAGTCGAACAGATGAACACTGGATG
Organism: Lates japonicus; assembly: GCA_033238685.1. Lineage (NCBI taxonomy): Eukaryota > Metazoa > Chordata > Actinopteri > Centropomidae > Lates > Lates japonicus. Next base: position 792,543 of record BRZM01000020.1, read on the forward strand.
CAAGATCAGGGTCAGGTGGAAGTTTTATTTCTTACCAATGTTTTCACGGTTGCACAACATGTTCTTCAGAAAAATTCTCACAAGTTTTCAAATAAATAAATAACAATTCCTAAGAACAGTTTCACAAAGGAATGAGTGGACTAAATCAGCCGATAAAGTAGAATAATAACAATAAAAACATGACACTGTTTGCAGTGTTGTACACAGTAAACACTAGTAAATAAACTTGGTAATAAATACTTCTATTCGCTCTGGTCAATTAAATTAAACTAATAAATATTTTCTCTTAAAAGGCATTTAAAGAAACTAAACTAAATATTCATCATAAAGTAATAATTTAACAGATCTATGTTCTACAAGTGCTCTCTCTCTCTAAAACATTTCGTTTGCATCATTGTTGAGGCCGTAATCTTTAACTTCTTGACAAAATTCGGTCCGTGTCTTCGTCAGCTGGAGGTAGAGATGACGCAGGCCTACTCGTTGTCCTCCCCTGAAAAGGTCTCATCAGTGGGGCTGTCGGATGTGGAGGAGGAGAAGGAGGAAAGAGGAGCAGAGGACGAGACAGAGGAGGCAGTGGATGTGATGATGGAGAGGAGGGAGACGGGAGGCTGGGAGGTCGTAGCCATAACATTGGCCTCAGCTTTTGCTGCCCTGTGGGAGAGAGATGGTAAAAGACAAAATGTGAGACAATGAGGCTGCGACTGAGGAATGGATGAGTGTAGAGAAAGTCCAAGTGAGCGTGAACAGAAATATGAAACTCACTCGAATGCAAAAATCTTGCGGCGAACCCAGGGAGCAGTCAGCTGACTGCAGAAGAGCCCGGACTTTGTCTGAAAGCTGCAGGAATGACAAAAAAACAACATTAGCACTTTCTCTTAAAATACAAGAAGGTTTGACTTGATATAGTCGTATAATCAGCTTAATTTAAAGGCAGATTCTGTTTGGAAAAGTGGGTGTTTTTAACTTTAACAGTTCATTTTTGTCTGTTTTAAAGGTGCTAAATTATGAATGTCACATTTTTATTTTTCAACATGTACATAGCAGCATTGCTCGTCTTACTTACATGACAGCTTTGACGCATGGTGGGTTCGGTTTCTGGACCAAGTATCCCAAGATTGGTTCAGTTATCTCCTGTTTGGTTACCATCTTGCAGCAGGATGCCAGCTTCTCAGCTAAAGGTGAATGAAGAAGACAAGAAATGTTATTTTAAATGGCTCACACATGGAGGAACAGACATCTGTAAGAGCTTGTTTATCAAAGGATTAATCTTACCTGCTGATCCAGACCTGGCCAGAGCCACCAGGACAATGGCGACCAGTGCACACTTGAAGATGCTTCCAGAGTTGACCATTTTCAAAAAGGATGATGAATAAGATTAGCTTGATAAATACTGAACCAATTCGTCTCTGTTGGTCTTTCTTCTCCTGTCCTCTCCAGAGAGCTTGCTGAACTGACAGACATCTGAGAATGCTGCATATTTAAGGCCTGAAAAGCAGAAGTGGCTCCTCCAGTTAGTCATCTTCCTGCTCTTTTTTTTTTTTTCCACTCTCTTTATCTGAATGAGTGACCTACAGATTGACGGGGAATTCCGCGAAATGACCGAGAGGAAGCACTTTCATCATGGTGTTTCGGGTGGAAAATTAAGTCACGGTTTTTCTTCATTATCATGGGGGCTGTATTAGGAATCCCTCACGGGTCTGAGGTCTTGGACATGTTACAGCTTGTTATACCAGTGCATTTATTAAAGTATTAATAAAGGAAAAAGTTATAAATCTGGCACCAAACTTAACTCACACTGGAGTAAATCTGCCTCAAATCAAGGTAGTGAAAAGCTTTTTTTTCTTTTCTGTAAGAACAAATGATAAATTATATGTTTTTTTTCCTTAAAATTGAAACTATTCTCATTTTAAGGAAGTAATTTCTGTGACATTTATGTCATAAAGAGTTTGGCAATCCTTCAGGGCTGGTAATGCTCTAGCTTCCAGTCATAATGCACTCCAACCCAGTGACACACAGACATGTCACAACATGAACTAATGAGCTCCCACTCACATGTAACATGACTGTACAGCACCAGAGTAATTTGTCAACATTTTGTAGTGATGTTAAGAAAAGATTCAAGTTGTCCTGAAGCACACGCACTGAAATTATATCTTCATGTAGTTAAAAACGTACTTCGTACACAAATATAGGCCAGGACACTAGCTGCCCCGTCCCTACTTCCGATGCCTTTGCCAGAGGTTTCCAGCTGTCGGTCAAATGGCTGGATATCAAAACATTTTCAGACTTTCTAACTGTTTAACCCAGATGGAGGATTTTTGTCATCTGGTGTCTGGATCTTAAGTAATCAGAGAAGCAAGCTGAGCAAACAGCCGCTCCTGACCTCCTGTTTCTGTCAGTTTTGTATTCAGTGTTTTTACCAGATTTAATCACTTGGTCTGTTTGTTTTGGAGAAGTGAAGACCATTGTGGATAATTCGGCTTCTAGTGAAAGTGAGGAACACTGAAGGAATCCCAACTTAAAAACAAGTTGAGCTAACATTAGCAGCAGCTCAGCTAAGAGCTTCTGTTGTCCACCAAGGAGCACTGGAGAAACACAGATTTTTTTTTTTTTTTTTTTATTCAGTGTTTTTACCAGGGTTAATCATTGTGGCAGATAATTCAACTATGAATTAAATTTTAACCTATAAATAAAACACAATAAGAGAATGACAACTCCCTGTGATCCCACACTAATTGATGACGTAAATAACGAGCAGAAATTTTCTGTTAATGACTGTGTTAGTGTGCTGACACACCGTCGATGATCTATAAATAGACATTTATCACTTTGTCCTCTCATCTGTCCACTGACAAACACGTTAACACCTCCCAAATTACTCAAAACCACCTCTGTGGTAGTTCCTAATTGTCATAAGTACCATAAGTACTGCTTGTCCTAACCCTAACCTAACCTTACAACATATCTTCATCTTAAAATCTAATCATTTATGTTATAAGGACTCACTTTGAGGAAGACAAGTCACCATAAAGTGACTGTATAAACAGATTTAGACCCCCACAACATGAGTAATACCTAGAGCTGGCCCTTGTTTTCCTGTGTTGACACCTCAAGAAAAAGTTTTCTAAAATCCACTCATGTTATGTTGTACTTAAGTGGCTACTAAGTGCTTTTCTTCCACCAAATGATAGAGATTTAGTGGCACAACAAGCAGAAATTATGCTTGTTGTATTAGTGTGTGCGATCCTGCATAGATGGACTGACACACTATTGACGATCTATAAATAGACATTAAACAGGTTGTCTTCTCATCTGTGTACAGTGTTTACGTGTTGCTCTCACAGATGCTTTAGCTGGTAAGAGTCGGCAGTAATTAGATGAACAGAACTGAAACAAATCAGCACAGCTCTCAAAGGTTGCAGAAGAGTATAAGTGCAGTATATAACCGTACAGTCAAAGGTTTATATTGTTCGTATTAATCAAAAATCAGATTAGAACAATATGCATTTGTGTAAACTTGCAGCTTTTAAAATGACAGCTGTAAAAGTTGAAAGCAATGAATGCAAACCCCTAGACCTTCTTCTGCTCTCACGCCTCTACACCCACGTACACTGAAATGTATGTACACCCAAGACTGTGTCATCCACGAGGCACTGATGTGAGGGTGAATGGGGCAGTGCTGCTCATTTAACCAAAATGATTAAAGAAAAGAGAAAAGGAAATGACTAGGAATTACATCAGGATAAAAGCAGAACCTTCCGCATTCAGCAGACTTTCGTTTTTTTGTTTTCTTGGAAGATCTAATTTTAAACGCAAAAGCATCTTTGGGCATGCTGGTTTTTTTTTTTTTTTGCTAGAAAACTAAACTTTTAGACTGCTGCAGTTTCCTGCTGTTTATGTAGGTTCTCTGTCATCCAGGTCATGGTAGTCTTGAGTGCTAGAGTTGAAGGCAGCTGGACTTCTTTTAGTTTTCTTGAAGACGTTTCAGCTCTCATCTGAAAGGCTTCATCAGTTCTAAAAGGCTTGGTTTAGCGATGGTCCTTGCAGTTGGACATAGATGGCCTCCTTCACCCCTCTCTCAAACCATCTGTCCTCTCTATCCAAGATGTGGACGTTAGTATCTTTAACAGACCTTTAGGTGTAGATGTACTGCAGAGTTCTTGCTCATCGTATGTTGTGTCGAACGCCTGTGGAGTGATTGTTTGGGCTTTGCAAAGGTCCAAGCGCTCCTCACTGCATTGCACAGCATGCACAACATTATTTAGCTTGTGTACAATGTCACAAACCTTTCCCAACCTTTAGAACTGATAAAGCCTTTCTGACGAGAACTATAATGTCTTCAAAAAAACTAGAAGTCCTTTTGAAGTTGCCTTCAACTCTAATACTTAAGATTTGTTTGCTGCTGCTGCCCAGTTTCATCCAGGTGATTTGAAGTAACTGCTTGAGTGTTGATTTGATAAATAAGAAGAGGAAGTGGATAGAGGGCCAGAGCAGCCACTGCGGCGCCACAGCGTTCTTGGTCACCCTGTAAATCAGTAAGTGATTAATTTGCACCCACATGTCGTCTTTTCCTCCCAAGGTATTTAAAAGAAAACAGTCATCACCAGTATGATTTTGCTGTTAGGGATTTCTGAGAAATAAGTGCCGTGGGGTGGGGGTGGGGTTGCTATAGGTTGTGTTTGTCTCAAGGACGTAACCTCTGAGAATTGATAGACTTGTCTGAATTGTCTGTTGCTGTGTTCTCACTGTGTATGCACAGTATTTTTTTTGGCTTAACTGTTTAATTTGAAGACAAGCAGACAGAAACAGGTTGAGGAAATGATGAGTTGACGCTAAATTCCCCCAGCGGTGGTGAGGATTTTAAAATACACCAAACTTCCTTCCTACTTTCCTTTTACCCTTCTTCTCCTTCGCAGTTGCAACACACAGGGTACTTTTCACAGGGGTTCACATGCAGAATAAACTATTTCCTACTTACAGAGTTTCCCACTAAAAAAATAAAAATAAAGCCACTGATTAATTTCTCAACCCCTGTCTGTGATACATTAATCCCAGAAATCTTAGTGTTGTGTAAGCAGAGGGCTGATAACAGTGGAGGAGTTGCATTTTTCAAATAGTGTCCTCTGAAATTACGTCAATATTCTGTATGACTGTGGCTTTTTTTTGGTCGTATCTTGCATTCAGTTCATGACATATAAGACATGAGCAGCGTGAAAGGAATGCAGAGACAGATAGTCAGTCATATAGTTTGTGGACACAAATTCAGTTTTATTGCAGCATTTTAGAAGAAATACACGTGTTTTTTGCCGAGGCCTAACTGGTATTTAATCTGCTGTATTTATACAATTGTATATGTAGACTTCTCAGGCGCATCTTTCCTCTTTTCAAGTGTCTGAATGAAATCACAAAACACTTCCCCTTCCTTTTATTCAGTAAGTGTGAAAGTTTGTCTGTAGCTGTCTGGCAACAGTTTGAGATGCCAGTCTGATGGAAGCTATTAGAGAGACAACAGCTCTGTTATAATGTGCTAAATTATCAACAAAGTCTTCTTCAAATGAGTTTATATTTTTTAGCATAATGCAGATTATCTCAACATTAGTTTCCAGCCAAAGTCTGATGGGAGCAGTGAAATGTTTCTTATTGATATCATGAGTTTGCACGAATTAAAGAGGAAGAATTAACGACATGTTGCATACTCTAGTGTATACACAAACCAGACCATACTTCCTTTCCTATCACATGTATTCACACACTCAGCTTCTCTCCATAGCTTGTGGTTTACCACAGCTGCAAAGTTGATGCAACAGGGCCGCCTGTGTTAATCTGTGTAAATGGCTTGAGGGGGGATGCGTTCAGTTCTGTCCCCACATGCTTGCTAAAATTTTAGAAATGATGACAGGGCCCTTCATGTCAAGATACTGCAGTGGATGTCATGGATTCCCATAATGCAGTTGGATCAGTTGGGGGTTGCCGGACAAACCTTGTGTAGTCAGATTGAAGTGGGAACGTCTGGTGGAGGCTCCTGACTTGTGAAATTTTCACTTCCTGCCTTAAAGAAGATTTTTCCTGTATTGTTTAGGAGGAAACTGAGAATCTGAGTGGGCCATGTTCACATCTGCCATTGCAGCAGTGAAGAAAGCCTTTAAACTGAGGGAGAAGGCCCAGGAGGTTTAAGCTAGGGGACTCCTGAATCAGCAGTCAGATATGAGTGGGTCAGATGGACGGTAGCTTCTGTTGTTGGGGAAACAGAAACAGGAGGAGTTCACTGAGGTCATGGAAATTGTTGATTTTTTTTTAAAAGGAAATCAGATTGTGTAGCTTTCCTGGGAAACCCTTATGAATCTCTGATTCAGGAGAAACTGCAGATTCTGTCCTGGTTGTGGACAGTGGACCAGGGGTTGAATTCATTATGGTTGGGTACTGTTCAAAGTTGAGCCAATATGGTTCCTAACAGTGCCTTTTTGTGGTACTTTACTCTCTCTGTAGTGTCTTAGCATACTAAATGCTGGTAAGAAATTTCGGACACAGCTGTTGGCTAGTAAACATGCTAAGCTAATGTCAGTCGAGTCAGTAAAAAAAAGCCCAGTTATCTCTAATAACAACTTAATCCAGCTAGCGAAGTAATTACCTGACGATGTAGATGAAGTTGTTCACCGAACTTTGGCACCATTTGATTTAGCATGAATCAGTACACTATATTACCAACGTAATTCAACTGATACCCTGACAAGTAACCAACCCAACCCTAGTATTCATAAGGTATTTTTCACACCAGTAGGAGTCACCCTAAATACTACAAAAAATCCTAACTAAGAGTCTTCTCTGAAGAGCTATTAAGAGAACCGTTTACTAAAAAAACGGAACTCCTAAGCTAAAAGAAGGGTTGACTGTGCCACTATGGATGACGCTATGCTAACAGTGATTAGTGTTTGACCAGTGAATGAAAAACTGATGTATTTTATGATTAAAGCTGCTATATGTACGTTTTTGCTAATGCTACATAGCTAACATTAGCATTAACAGCTGTTTTCTTACCAAGACCTTCAGCCGTTGTTGTGTTTGCAATACAGGAGATTAGAATTAAAAGCAAATTAAAAGTGGTATTACAAGACAGGACAGACCAGGGCTAGCTAGTTAACATGCTAACTTAAGTAGAAAAAAGAAGTGATGGAAAAAGAAGCAAAACAAGAGTTAACATTGGTAAGCATTGGTAAGCTTTTAATGCTAATGTATGCTATATAGCGATAGCAAAAACTTACATGTAGCACCTTTAAGTAGCATAGGATTGTGCTAACCATCACCTCCCAGTGGAATGGTTTTGTTGTGCCGTTGTCCCTACATTTAAACAGTATCACATCTCTTCCTCTGTATGACTGCTATAAACACTTCATTTCTGACGTGGCTTTTAACACATTTTTTGCTAGCATGTGAGACTGGGTTGGTAGGTTGCCCCACTTTACCTCAAAAAAGGAAGGTGAGATTGATGTGTTGGCTTTTGTATCAGATGACTGTCAAAGGTGAATCAGCTCACCAATGAATATAACCACTTTCAGTACACTCATGAACTCTGGGTAGCGACTAAAATACTGCATATAAACGCTGCTAAAATTTAGAAGTATGAGTTTCGTTTAAGAATAGGTTTTGAGGTTTGGCTGGGTGCAGAGACAGAGCCACAATATCTGCTTCTGCATCTCTCTGTAGCTCTAAATCAAGTGTCACAGCTGAAAATAATGTTTTATTTTGACATGAAGTGCTTCTCAATCTGAAAATAAGGCTGCTAATTGTATCTGTCATTAAATAAATAAATAGATAGCTGCTGTCATGTGGGATCAGATAGAAAGGTCTTGAAGAAAAGTAATTTTAAGCTGGAAATTTTCTGACTTCATGGTTTCCACATGCCAGGAAGGACTGTGCTTCCTTGCAAGCTCTCAATTATTTCCTGCCCCCCCCCTCCGGTGTCTGCTTTAAGTTGTGGCAAAATGCAAGAAAGGGGAAGTAATTGTGCCAAATAAGAGAGTTTCAGAACTATGACTGGGTCATGTGCTACACTAATCATACCTCTGCTTCACAGAGGATAATGTTGATATCAGCATTCACTGTCTTACTAATACTTTCAGTACAAAAGAGTTCATTATTCATCAGGGCAGACCTGGTGCTTTGTCATGCTATAATGCCCATGGATGTGATGAAATCACGGTCAGTTTCATGCAAACGAACAGATGTTTATATAAATACAGTGAAATACAAGATGCTGGTAGTAGAACACAGTTAAAATTAAATAATTCTCAAAATTATCCCAACTCAAGACCCACTTACGAGCCTTTTTCACAGCTATCAACCATATGACACTGTCTTTATCGGTGGATGGAGTTTGCCTGGTTGTTATGGAAATGGTTGTGAAGACATACAAGATCAAATGTGACTGATGAACAAACTTCAACCACTGATGACTGTGTGATATGAGTGAAACAACTTGATGCAAATTAAAGAGGGTTTGTACAAGAATATGGTGGGTTTAACAGGGTTTCTGCTAGTTCTTCAAGCCTTAAATCCAATCATCTGAATTTTAGGCCTTTAAATGTCTTAAAAACGATTCAGTTTCATGGCTCACGCTGTAGCAAAACTACAAAACAAAACCAACATGGAACCGATAGCCAGTAATGCAAACTGTTCAGCCCAGCAAACATGGCGTGTAATCACATCAAAAACATAATTAGTGCAAATTCAACTCAGCTCAAGAGCAGGGCATTTAGTGCTTGGTTAAACAAATTTTAGGCACTTTTATATGGGTATAAAGACATCAATGTCCTTTGTATTTTATCGCCAGGTTGGACGTGAAATAGGTCTTGAATTGCATTCATATTGGTCTTAAAAAGGCCTTAAAATGGTCTTTAATTTGTTGAAACCCATTTTAATTCATTTTCTCCTCGTGGACACAAGATATGACACAGAAACCAAAGCTGCAATCATTTCCTCAGTTTTTCGTTTTTATCACATTAGGCCTGATTTGTGTGTTCGACTTCCTTTTCAGGGGCATAAACTCTTACTTAAACTCAACGAATAATGTTTAAAAGGTCTCAGAATAAATCACACGATGGGTTTGAGCGGAAGTAGCTGTAATGTTCACACCCTCTACTCTTTCTCTTTTTCTCACTGCAAAGACAAGACAAGTGACACAATGATAAAAACCAGAATGAAAACACTTTAACCACAACAGGAGCTGAAGCGACTTCAGAGAATCAGATGAAGATGACTGGTTTGTTTTTTTTGTTTTTTTGTTTTTTTGTTTATTTTGTTTGCGTGGCATTTACGGCTCAGTCTGGGTTTGTCCTAGCCCACTACAGCTACGTGGATGGCTTTAGCTGACGTTATAAGCTATAAGTTATAAGTTATGGTAGTTTTTACTTTAAAAAGTTGCATATAAATGTAGGAAACTTGTTGGTTTCTGGCCTGCTGATGTGCAAAACATGCATTTTATATGATTATATGATATTTTTTATTACTTATTAAATTTTTATCAACTTGTTTCCACATTAAAAACATGCAACTATTGTAAAATATATAATATATACAGAGAGACTTGCACGTACATACAGAAAACACTTAGATCTACATAATGTATACTCGTATAATCATAGAATAGCAAGTAAGAGTTGTGCAGGAGAGGTTTTAAAACTAAAAGCTTTGTATAGAAAGACCAACTAAAGGCTGAATAATCCAGACAAAAATGAGTATTAAAGAGGAAAATAAAAAAAATTGATTTAATTTGTAACAGTATCTTAATATAGCGCATGACTTTTACTGATTTTTAACCTCAGAGTGATATATGGAGAATGGAGTGGGAAAATTAACCCCCCCACATACAGATAAAGTGTTTCATTTATACCCTTTTATGGTACACACTGCGCTGACTGTAGTGGGGCTGGAAAAATACAACCGCTGAGTCATTTTGACTCCCATGTGAGATTGATAGATGATTGATGTGATGAAAGGATACTTTAAAAAGTCTTGTGTTTCTAGTCTCATCTTGACTTTTAATTTTATTTATCAATTTGTGTAAAATCAGTGTTGAGTCTAATGAGATAACAAGAATGTTTTAAAATACATTTGATTTTGGGCCTCATGACTCTTGGTCTCCCCCTGCAGGTTATAACAGGGACTACTGACATTTTTGAGGTGGTGAACAGAATCAGTAAAACCATTTATTAACCACAAGTTAATCCACAAATATCTGCACTTGTATGTGTGCGTTGTTTGGGGTTATAAGAACTCATCTCAGATTTTTGTATACATTTTTGCAGATTTTCATGCCAAAACCAGTGTTCAGTGTTTTCCTGACATTTATTGTTCTCCACAGGCCTGAAGAACTTATGAGGCGGTGTTTGGATCCTCCGCAAAACTGAAACTCTCCACTGAAGAACGTCTTTCAAGGTTTGCAACACACAAACACCATACACACCATACACACCATCCATCTGCGTAAGCAAGAGACAGCAATACTATGACTATAGGTCAGTGTTTATCACAACTTTGTCGCCATCAAGTGGGGAAAAGAAAACTTGCAGCTAATTTTTTTTAAAAGTTAGTTTTAAAGTTTTAAATAAATGATTTTATAAGTCAAGTGGTTGACTTGAGGCTGGATCACCCAACTGGACAGAGCAAGAAACTGTCGTGGGATCCCAGATCCACAGGTGCAACAAAAGCTCCAGGTTTTAACTGGAAATAATCACCAAAATTGCTCAATTTGCCTGAGGAAAGAAACGGCTCCAAAGTCATTTCCTGACAGTTTGTGATGTTTCTATTTAAGATGCTTTCTGCTGCTCCTCTGTAAAAGTTATGAAGAGTTTGGCACCAAAATACAGCCTACTGTATATAAACTGTTTCTTAATGGCCTTTGTACTGAAATACATTCTTGATTTCTATAGAAGTGGTGCAGGTCTTGATCACCTCTCATCTAAAAACATTGCTTTGAATGCAAAAGTTGGGCTGAATTACATGTTTTTTTAATTGAATTGAATTGTTTTTTAAAATTAATCAGTAACTGAGTTCTGCATCCTACTTAGTCTCTTGCAGGCTTTGCCTTTTCTTCTTTTCACTTCGAAAATCCACAAAATATGTCGTTTGTGAAGTTTTTTGCATTGAACTGTGGATATCACCTTAAAGAACCATGTAGATGCAGCAGATACAGCTTAAGTGCAAAAAAATAATCGACTGTGTGCATAATTATTTCAAAACAGTGAAGTTTCTAATGAATCTAAAATTACAGTACATGCATACTCTGTAGGTTTGCTGATGAAGTCTTGCCGACTGTTTCCATGTGTTTTTCTCACACTTAAAATGAGATTCTCACACAAATACAAGTCGTTTTTAATTTCGGAACACTTGTTTTTTAGGCTGTCTTTCGACAGATTCAGTTAAACGCAGATTGTAGATTATACTTTTGTCTTCAAAAATGTGAAGCAACCAAAAGCGCCAATTCCTCTTTCTCGTTGCTTGATCCGCCATGTCACCGTGACAAGGCGCTCCTGTTGGTTCTCTAAAATGGTTGAAATGTTATCAGATAATCAGTTAAGACTGGTTGTTTGGGGAAGCATTGTGTGTTTATATCAACATCAGTAACTGTCAGATGTTCCACCTTGATCACAACCACAGATGAGACAACTTGAATGACATGAACATTTATATTGGTGCAGTGCATTGCTTCACAGTTCTCGTTATCTTCAATTAATCTCTTTTCTAATGGCCCTGAAAGAGTTTCATCATTGCGTAAAACGTTCAAATCGTTGCGTAAAACGGCTCAACTTGAAGACATTGGACATCTTGTATGACTGGGTGCAGTCTGTGACTTTGATGAATCCCTTCAGTAATAAAGGTTAGAAGAGTTCGTTTCACACCCATAACTACCCAGCAACTTTGCCACTTGCCTTTTATTTCTTCTATACATTTGTAATCCCAACAGATACACTTAATATGCAGCTATACCTTTTACCAGTGGTGGAAGAAGTAGTCGAATCAAGAAGTATTTTGTTTAAATGTACTCAAGATATCAAAATGAAAAAGTACTTTTGATGCTGCTCATAGGAATCATTTATGGTTCCATGTGGGCATTTTGTTTTGGTGTTATATCTGTCTGTCCCATTCTTGTGAATGCAATTTCTCAGGGACGCCTCAAGCTACTTTTTTCAAATTTGGCATAAACGTTGGACTCAAGCATGAACTGATTAGATTTTGGTTGTCACTGTGACCTTATGTCTGTCCCATTCTGACACTTGTGGAAGTAATTACAGCAGTTGAGGATAAATTATATCTTTAAAAAAAAGGATATTAGAACTACAACTAATGATTGTTTTCATTGTTGATTAATCAGTAAAATGTTAGGAAATAGTTTCTTAGAGTCAAAGGTAATGGCTTGTAATATTTAACCAATAATCTAAAATCCAAAGATACTCACTTTACGAAGAAATAACACTGAGAAAAATGGAAAATTGAATATTTGAGAGACCAAAAAATGTATTTAAATAAATTAATTTCTGTATTAATGTATTTAATTCTTTTTTGTTTGTTTTTAAAATGACTCGATTATCAAAATGGCCTTTTTTTTTTTTTTTGACTAATCAGTCTTGTTATGGATCTGAAACCATTAGCGTTGTTTATTCGTCACCTTTAGGGAATACCTAAAGTCATTCATGTAATGATGCAAATAAACCAATGAATGCAATATTCATACGGGATGTGGTCACTGAGGTTAAGACAGCTAAAAATAACTGTTTATTCATTGATCTGGTGTTTCCATTTTTACTGCACATACTCGTCACAGAAATCTCCATTAATGCTGTGAATAACCACAGTGCTGACAGCACTACACAATACCACTGCAATAAAACTACGCGTTTAAACATGTTGTAAAAGTAGTCAGACACATTTCAAAGCAATTTGATGTGATTTATTTCTTTTTCATTACAGAATCATTTCCAATAGAAAACCACTGCTGTAATGACCTTTTCTAAATGATGCAAAAAGAAGCTGTAGAACATCATTAAAAAACATGTTAATAGATGTTTCTTTTAAAGCAGTAAGCTGTAAATCAGCAGAAATTCCTCTCAGTAGCTGCTTTGCTGCAAAGTTTTCTTACTCCATGTCATCTTCATCCACGAATATGAATTTGTGGTTTTTGGAGATGGTCATGATTGAAGGGCACGTTATTTCTCCCTGTGGTGTCGAGAGTGAGAGAGAGAAATAGGAACTATGAAATTAGACAAAAGATGAAAGTCATTATATACTTGTGAATTTATGATGCTTCATCAGTGGTATTTGTTGTAACTTCATTACAACTTGAGTTACATCTTTAATTACACTTATTTTAGATCACAAAGTATCTACTTCTTTTTAGGAAAATGTTATTTTCTCTAGATTTTGGTACCAAATTAACAAGAAATAATTAGGAAATTAGCAGGACTTGGCTCAGGAAAGTCACAATCATCATGTTAGTTGACCCAGACTATGTGACTGGGTGAATTTTTAATGGTTGATTCTCACCCTCTCCAGAAGCGCTTGGATCCTTGGGGCTTCTGGGCTGACACAAATGACTTTACCAGTGTCGGTTTTAATCCTAGAAAGATCACAGATACAAAGATCATCCAGACCATCATCCAGTTACTGGTTATAGATATATGGTTATAAAAAGTCCTGGTGATGTGACTTGTGTGACTTCATTTTTCAGCAGATCACGGGGATGACATTAGAGAGAGATAAATAGAGATTTATTTCAGACTTATGTATGTTTAAAGACGTTTTAAAAGCATACTGTACTTACATATAGGCATTGGAACCGCAGCCGGTTTCGTCCGCCTTCTGTAAATAGCACTCGTTGATCACCACGCCAGGTATTTTAATTTGGCCTCCTGGGCAGCATCTTAGTGCTTTGGTGTTTGAATCGACTGCACCAAACCGTAACAGACAGAGATTCATTATTCATTAATACCATTAATCAATAGCATTACACTATTATTATTTCTATAAGTATCTGACAGCATTATGGATAAGATTCCATAGACATACCTTTTTAAAAGAGTAAAGTCCTTTTTGTTTGATCAGAACCACCAGACTTCATTGACAAAAACAGTAATTTTACCTTGCAGAATAGGGAAGTGCTAATCTACTCTTGTCTTGATTGGTTAGTTTGTTTATATTGTTGTGTGGTACTTAAGTAAAGCGTCTGAATACTTCTTCGACCACTCAAAGTCACACATGAAAACTAACCAGTCGAGGCAGCTTTAAATTAGCAGCCCCCAATCATTTACACCCAAAAACACGGGGAAATGAAGCCTAGGTTCAAAACTCCCAGAGTTATTCTTTAACTCTATATTCAAAACTCTGCAAATTCAGTAAATGTAGAGCTGTACCTTGTGATGCAGAGAAGAGCATCACGACACCCAGGCTGAGCAGAAAACCCCAGCGGCTGACGGAGAGAGGCATCCACATCTTCAGTTGCTGCTCAGCACCAAATCGGACTCTGGTTCTCAGCTGGAGACGCTTTTGTCGTTCAGTTGCTAACTGCTCAACTCGTCCAATGACGAGTGAACCACAGATGTGTGATCTTATATACCACAGCTTCGCGTTAAAAGAGGAACAAAAGTTGTCATGCTCAAAGATTCCCGACCCACACACCCTGAAGGTGGTGGAGTTAGCTAATCATGTCCGTATATGTTCAGGTTCGTTATTTATCTCTTATCAGGGTTCAGCATCTTCAGAGGTGATGCTGCCTACACTGCATGATTTATTGAGTAATTGACGTCATAGGCAGATTAATCGATTAGAAAAACAGTCGTTTGTTGCGGCCAACTGCGTAGTCCCACTCACTGAACTGAAACACGTGTGGATATCATAGATGAACGCTGGTTTTTTAATGACTTCTAAGTCTTTTTAACTGATCAACAGTTAGAGGGAGATCATACCTAAAAAACCAAAGTTATATAGAGCAACAACAGGTGTTCAGGAAGCAGAGTGGGAATGACAGAGGAACCATTCTCCCTGTTACAAGTCAGTGCATCATCAAAATGAGACTGAAGCTGGGATTTTAAGATAAAATAGTTGCATGATGTTGCTTCAGCTGACTCATATGAGTGTGATGTTTATATTTGTCCACATACTTTTGGCCATATGGTGTGTACTTACGTAGCCAATGAAATCATAATCCCATAATGAAAAACACATGAGTCAACTGCATTTTAAATCCCTTTAACATGATTTATTTTTGGTTCCAGAGCTCTGCTATCACTGTTACAGTCAATTTCACTGAATAATGTCACAAAAATTGATTTCAAAGCTGTATAAAATTGCAAACAACATTTTTAAATGATATTTTCTTGAACAGAACTCATAGTAAATCAGTCAAAAATGTTGCGAATGGCTTCTTTGCGGCGACGTTTGGTCAATGCTGCAGCGTTGTCGCCATCATTCAGGACTTTAAATCTGCGTTTTGAAATCCGAAACAATGGACCACACTTGAGTCCCTGTCGTGGAGAGAGGGAGATGTACACCAAAGTTGTAATACCACAAACTCATCTGGACCTGCTTTGTGTGACTGATCAGGAAGTTGATGTTTTAATGGTCGATCCTCACCTTGTCTATCTTCTTCTGAAGCCACTGAGAAGTTTGATTCATGCACCGCAGTTCCTTTGTCTTGGTTATAATTCTAGAAACAGGGAAGAGGCAAACAAAACAATTAGACATACTCATTCAAAACCAGCAGCAGTGGTTGAGGAATTACTATAGACTGAAATGAGCACCGAAACATTTTATTCAGATTTAGTATTTGTGCGTTTGAAGCATGCTGTACGTACAAGAAGGCAGTTGCATTGCAGTCCGGTCTCCGTGTCTGATTAAAACACGTTTGGATTTCCTTTTTCAGTTTAAAGTGACCTCCTTTGCAGCAGGGAAAATGTATGAATCCTGTGATAGACCAACACACACACACATAATGAGAGAGAGATTATTCTGGAATAAAATTATTTGATTTTTACATGTCAAAATGGTAACCATCACACACACAAAATGACCACACACAGTGACTCAAAACAACAACAAAAAGACTCAAAACGACCACATAGAGACTCAAAATGACCACACAGAGGTTCAAAATGACCATATATGGATTCTCAGAGACTCAAAACAACAACAAAGAGATGTAAAATGACCACAGAGACTCAAAATGACCACATGACCACACTGAGCTTCATATTATACTACTTCATACTTTCCTGCTCTATTTTCAAAACAATGTAAACAGCATAAATAACGATAATAAACTTCACTTGTGTAGGAACTTTCATACACATGAAGCAGCCCAAAGTGTTTAAATTAAAATAGCAAAAACATTGAAGATTTAAACAAAGTAAAAAAGACTCAAAGCAACAGTAAAATACCCTAAAGAAAAAGCTGTACCTTCTGATGCAGAGAAGAGCATTACGACACCCAGGGTGAGCAGAAGAGAGAGAAGCTTCCACATCTTCAGCTGCACGGCACCAAACCTGACTCTGGATCACGGGCTGGAAACGTCTTTGTTGTTCAGTTACTAACTGCTCAACTCACCAAATTGAGGTGTGGCCTTATATACTGCAGCTTCACGCTAAAAAGAGGAAGCACTGTTGCCATACGCAACACTTGTGGCTCTCTCTGCATTAACTTTTCTAGGAGGATGACAGTGCATGGGCTGATAAACCCACACTTTTAGTGTGACAACACCCAAAAGGTTGTGAAGTCTGATGATCAAGATCTGGGCTTTGACTCGGCCATTCCAGGACTCTCCATTTCTTAGTTTTCAGCCAGTCCTTGGTGGATTTACTGGTATGTTTTGGGTCATTGTCATGTTGCAGGGTCCAGTTCCGCTTCAGCTTTAATTTTTACATGTTCCTTAAACACTGGTGTCCAAATAATTCAATTTTAGACTCATCTATCCAAAGAAGTCCTGGTCTTTGTCTACGTTCTACGCAAACTTCAGTCTGGCCTTCATGTTTTTCTTAGAGAGCAAAGGTTTATTCCTTGCACACCTCCCATGAAAGTTAAACTTGTGTAGTCTCTTTCTGATTGTAGAGGCATGCACTTTCACATCAACAGTAGATTTTTGGTGACTACTTCTCTAGGGGTGAACTTGCTTTGACGGCCAGACCTGGGCATGTTGGCAGTTGTTTTTAATGTCCTCCGCTTGTAGACTCTTTTAAATTTAATTAAATATCCATATGTCCAAATATGTTAAAAAAAACACACAGGCTTTCATAGAGTCAGATGTCAGACATGACTGTAAGTACACCTACTCAAATACTTTACTTAGGCACAGTTTTGAGATACTTGTACTCCATTTTCTGCTACTTAATACCTCCACCACTGCAGTTCATAGACGAATGTTACACTTTCCATCCGTCCGTCTAGGTCTTTTGAATGACATATCTCCGTAACACCTTGAGGGAATCTCTTCAAATTTGGCACAAACGTTCACTTGGACTCATGGGTGAACCAATTAGAATTTGGTGTTCAAAGGTCAAAGGTCAAGGTCACTGTGACCACATTTGTGGCCGTAACTCAAGAATTCGTTAGCAGTTTTTGACAAAATTAAACACAGATGTCTAATAGGGTAAAATTATGACATGAAGACATCTTATATCCAAAAGGTTAAAGGTTAACTTCACTGTGGCACCATAATATTCTACAAAAAGACACTTTCCTACCCTTTATTGAACACCATATTTGGCGGAGGCGTACAACCGTGAGGCTGGACATTCTTCTTGTTTCTCATTCTGTATTGCAGCGTCAAAAAAACAATTCTTTACAGTGTGGTTTGAATGAAATGTCATGCTGAGTCAGCTCAGAAATCCCCTCCCCACTGTACTGACAGACAAAACCAGACACTGCATGTGTGAAAAAATGAGTCAGTTGTGTTTTAATTCAGTTATTTATGATTTATTTCTGGTTCCAAGTTCAAAAACAACAACTCTGCCATCGTTTTAATTGAGAGCCCCAAAGAGTGCTTTTAATGCTATATAAAATGAAATACAAAAATAATTTACTTTTTAAATAGATATTAATGTAAAAGAAATAAATAGTAAATTAGCACAAAACGTTCTAATTGGGACGTCTTTTCGTCATGCTGCATCAGTTGCCGGGGCTTCCAGTAACGACAGATCTGGAGGGCAGTATAATTTTCCCTGAAATGTAGAGAAAGAGAGGGAAAAGATTAAAAGACAGTCTGATTTGTTAATTTATAGCGTCTACTTGGGAGTCAAGATAATGGAGAGCGTGGTTTATAACAAAAGGGTTGCGGTCATGATGCTCAATGAGGAATAATATTAGTACTATTACCTCAGAAGTTTTCAACAGATGTAGACTAAATTTTGCTTAAGTGAATTTCAAGTATTGTGATGGAAAACCTACTTATGATCTGTATTTGTCTTATGTTTGGTCCAAACCTTAATGGGAACGTTCATATTTTCTTGTGTTTATAGATTTGGGTTTTAAAAACCGAGCACAGTTTAGCCAGTTTGAAACATTTCTGATTCTCCAGACCTATAAATTTAGCACAATACCATGAAACATTTCTGGTATTTTTACAAATCTAGACTACATCTGGACCTGCTTTGTGTGACCAGACAGAAAGAAGTTTTAACGGCACATTCTCACCTTCTTTATCAGGTCTTGAAGCCACTGAGCAGTTGGACTGATGCACAGCTCTTTTCCCTTCTTGGTTCTAATCCTATAAACAGGAAAAAGACAGAAAACAATTAAACATGCTGTATTCATTAGTCCCACGGGCATTTTAAATTAATTTTGTACTTGTAGAGACTTGTAGATGAACAGTCAACTAAATGATTAAACCTTAAACCTAAACCAGTCGATCCAACTAAATGAAAATAACATTGTGTAATTCATT
This sequence comes from Lates japonicus, assembly GCA_033238685.1. Taxonomy (NCBI): domain Eukaryota; kingdom Metazoa; phylum Chordata; class Actinopteri; family Centropomidae; genus Lates; species Lates japonicus. The sequence goes on from BRZM01000020.1 coordinate 811,465, forward strand.
CATTACAGGCATGTGGACATTAAGCTGCAAGAAAAGAAGGCTGCTGGTGCTAGCCCTGCTAACATTAGCCAAACTACAGTGATCCTGCTCGAACAGCGATGAACCTTTTCTGTTAAATTGTGCCAAAGTTTCACTGTTTTCTAAGAATTTTCTGACTTTTAGACGAGTCAACTTGTCTAAATTTAAATTTCTAGTTAGTCGACAGGGAAATTAGTCATTAGGAACATGCCTAGTAGCGATATTACAGCTTAGTTCCTGTTGTTCCAATCAAGAGCAGAAGCTTTAGGAATCATATAAACAGTTGCGGTTGAACAGATTCCCCTGTGCTGCCAAATTAAATGACATAAAAGTAGTAAAATGAGAAAAGAAAAATGCTGCAGAGAGGTTGTTACAGAGCTGCGTTTGTGGTTTTGTAGTTATGGAAAATGATGATGGGTGGAAACACGGACAGAAACGTTCAGATTTGGACGAGCGTGTCGTGCTTACAAGAAGGCGTGGATGTTACAGTCATCCCGTGGTTTCTGCTCGAAACACTCTTTGATTCTGGGGACCCTCCTGGAGCTGACACTGGGACAACAGGGCAGATCCACAATGGGGACATAGGACTCCACTGCACACAAGAAAGAGAGATACTGTCATTATTCAGCATACATCGCTGGGTTTTTAATCATCGGTGTAGTAAATATGAATCATCAATCACTGCTGCTGAGCTTTTTGAGCATTATTGCAGCCAAATTAAACTGAGAATGTGTTTTTATGTTTTTGCTTTAGGACAGGAATTAATTTATTTCAGAAACAAGACAATTACAGTTTAGCTATCATACCAAAGAGACAAACTAGACCAAAATTAAAAGTAGTAGTAGTGAAAGAAGTAGTAGATTTAATTTACAGAAGTCTTGTTCATATATAGACCTTGATAGCTATTGAGTGTACATTATTATTTTCATTATTTCCATTGATTAATTTCCTGATTACTGTCTTGATGAGTCTGGTGACATTTTTAAATGTTTTGTTTTGTCTGATCAATTCTCCCAAACTCAAAAATATTCAGATAAGACAAAGAAAAGCAGATTCTCACAATTAAGAACCTGTAACCAGCCATTAGTATTCTGTCAGTCCACAAATTGATTAATTGACTAATCATTTCCGCTCTAGTCTACTCTTTTCCATGTAGGATTCAAATTCCAGTTGCACACAGAGTTCAGTAAATTACCTGGTGATGCAGAGAGGAACATCACAACAGCGAAGGTGAGCAGAAAAATCCAGCGGCTGACAGAGAGAGTCGTCCACATCTTTAAACACTGACCGGATCACAGCTTTGTCAGCTTGGTTTCTAACTGCTCAGAGTCTACTGATGAATGAACCAGACAACTGTGACCTTATATACAGTAGCTTCACGCAAAAAAAGAGGAACCATTGTTGTCATGAGCAACTTGTCAGGGATGGAAATAATGCTGCACTGATGACAAGACAGGAGACAAAGACTCACAATCTGTTATTATGTCCATATATGTTCAGGTTCGTTAGGAGGGTTCAGTATTTTCGACAAGTTGAAGTTATACGTTATTTCTAGGAGCTGCTCCGACCAAGTCTTGAATGAATAAATGAATAAAAATTATGAGGTATTTTGATACTTGAGGAACATTTCTGACACTAAAACTCAAATTTCCTTCATTATTAGTGGTGGTGGTCGTATTAGATCAGCGAATGGTTTTCAGAGCAAACAGCAGGTAGAACAATTTATATTCGTCCAATTTATCAACAAGGCTGAGGAATATGTTGAGTTTCAGTGGCAGAAAATGATCAGCGAGGGTTAGATCATGATTTTTTATGTGTTACCGATCACTGATTCTCTTCCTATTCTCTTTTCTAAACCTATAGAACATTAACTCTCCTGGAGCTGCTCAGTTCAACCAGTCGAAGCAGGTGAGAGCATTTCTCTTTCACTATCCACACCAACTTCTTCACCATAATTTGGTGCACAAACACTGGAAAGATGTTCAACTATCATCATGCTGAATTTCACCAAAATATGTAGCTGAAGCACGGATGCATTTGATGTAATTTAAAGGACACAAACAAATTAATGGGATTTCATAAAAATGTGGCTCCAGATTAGTAGTGATTTGGGTTTTTTCTGTCACAGTTAAATAGGTAAATATTTGTTTGACTGCAGAGTTTTACAGGAAAACACCAGGGAACACCATGACAGGAAACAACAACAACAAAAAAAAAGTTTAACATTTCAACTGTGAAAGTTAAAGTGAGAATTAGGCAACATTTCTTCAGGAGCAGTGAGTAACACTTACTAAATGTCAAGACAAAAACATAATACTGTACGAATGGTTGCATAACGGAAAAACATGACACAGAGAGTTAATACTGACTAACTGAATTTCTCAATTCCATTGTTTATCCTGGAAGGATTTTAACATAAGATCAATACATAATAGACAGACATGACCAGCAAGATGTGGTTGACAGAAATGAAACGTGAGCCTCAATGAGCTCATTGCCATAGCTGATTATGAATTATTCCAGTGGGTAGGATTTTAGTGCAGCTCAAGTTTTCTTTGAAATGTGTGAAAAACATCAGGGGATTCACCCAAACTCATGGGCCTGCTCAGAGACGCACCAAGAATAACCCTCTCAGACTGACCAACAGGCCTATTTTTAGCCTCCTCTGTTACCATAATAACCTCAGAAAACAGTCATGATGGCGTGAGACTCTGTTTGCTAAAGCCTAAAAGAGGAATTACTCACACACGTGGAATGTAGCTGCAGCAGAAATATTCAGACTACGTTCATGTTACTGTGCGTGGAACGAAGTCGTCTCGACTCAAGGCTCCACTTTTTTAAGGTGTTCATCAGCGAATAATTGCGATTCAAACTGTTGAAGCATAAAAACTCCCAGTTTCCAGTCTTTTCCAACACTATGCTAACCAGCTACAAGCTGTATTTTGATATTTAATGGACAGGCATGAGAGTGATATCTGTATTTTTATGTACCTCTCCACCAGAAAGTGAGTTACTGGTCAAATTTTAGCTTTAAAATGCATGTTTTCTTTCATTTTTTAAATCAAAAATTGAAAAAATTAGTTGTGTGCTGCCATTAAGTAGTAAAGCTTGGATTTTATGAGTCCTGACACTCTTCTCTACAACATTTCATCCTTTTTGAGCCTGTTTTAATTGAGTAGCTTCAAAGACAAAGGATAGCAATGTTATTTTTTTCTTTACAGCAAAATACAAAGTCTAATTAGTCAACTGAAGTGTGATTAAATGAAACATGATTAGTGAGAGCTTTAGAAAATATGTTTTTGTTGACTGTTACCCTGCAACCAGTGACTAATTTCATTTTTGATTAATCTGCTGATCATTTTCTTGGTTAAAAATAGTGAAAATAGACATTTACAATTCCTCCAAACCTGCAGTAGTTGTTTTTTTATTATCTTGTTTTGTCCAAGATTAATTTTACTCATATACAACAACAAAAAAACCTTCAAATTTTAGAAGCTGAAACTGTCGTTTTTGCTTGAAAATGACTGAAACATTCAAAATAGTTGCCAATTAATAACTTGTCATTTGATTAACTGATTACTTTAATAATCGTTGCAGCTTTAATTGAAAGCAAAAACAGAATATAGTTGTAAATGTGAGGTATTTTTATCCTCAACATGGCTCTAAAAGTGGAAAGTCCCAGCCTCTTCATGTGCACTTGGAAAACAAAGAGAAGCCCAAAAAAAAAAAAAAGGAAGAAAAAAGAAGGGCAAGGCAAACACATTGATAGATGATATCAGTGAGTTTGCATCACACAAGTGTCCACTCCCCTATCAGTGTATCTTAGCAGCTATTTTTAAAGATAAACTGCCAAAGGTTCCCATGATGAGTCCTCTCTGAGACAGCACCTCACGGCATTATCGCCACACATCCAAACATACAGGCATGACCAGGGCTGTAATATATTTGTCCATTAATACCTTGAAAAGAGGAAGTTCCTCATTAGTTTGAGATACTAAGTCATTATAATGAGAATAATGACTTACAACGTCTTTCCCTCTTCTGTCATCACAGTAGCAGAAATGGACTTTCATATGAAACAATGCTTTTAACTGTGTATTTATCTATGAAGGGAACATGGCACTTGGTTCACTAAAAGACCAAACATTAAGCTATTTCCATAAACGCTTTCATGTTCCTACGAGCTACACCACATGCCATTTTGGTCCCATGAAAATGACCGAAAAATGGTTTTATTCCTAATATTTTCATGACCATTAGTGATAAAGACCTAAAATATTGGCATACAGTTAATAGAAGATTGTATTTGAAGAAGAAATAATGATTGATTGATTGCAAGAAAAATACCTAACTAATGGCTTCTGAGTGTAAAAATTTAAAAAATATGAATATCAAGGGCCAAATCATATAAGAACACTGGAGTTTAACAAAAATATTTTACAATTTTACTTATATTTTACTTGCTATCATTTAGTTTTGGGACCCAGACATTATAAACTCTGATATGTTATAGTAGGAAAACTACAGAGTAAGAATAAGAAACTGAATGATGGCCGAATTCCATTTAGCTGCTTCAGTTTCAGGGTCCTGCTGGTTCACAGTCATGCTGTCTTTGGTTCACCGGTACAACATCTCTGTTTTTCCTACCATGACAAGTCAAAATATGTGCAGTGGAAAATACCTATTGAAATAGTCATATGCAGCAACGTGACACATACTGTATACAGTAGTGATCATAACTGCGTAGCAGCAACTTTAAGTTACCCCATAGTTACTGTTTCATGCACATACAAGGACTGCCTCATCTATTTTTGGTTTTTTTAAAAGAAAATACCCCGAACTTGGCTTCATCACTCACACAGTCATTGTGGAGCTAAATTAAACTTTTAACACCAATCTGATACTGAATAAGTCATCAGTTCAGTGAAAACCATGACTGAGGAATTTGTCATGTATTACATTAATAAATGAGTGCGCAACTAGCCTTTCTAAATGGGAAGTTATTGTGTAACAGCGCAAAAAGGGTGGTTAAAGTGTCACATTTAAATAGCAAAAACATTGGTTAAAAACATAAACGGGGGGAGCTGTTCCTGTAAAAAACTCTTAATGACTTCATGTATGTGACGTTAGTTTAATTTGGTAATGTAAATTTAAGAATTCAAGGCTTTTGTTTTCTTTTTCTTTTAAATAACTTTATTTGGGTTCATACAAAGTTACACAAAAACATAGAGGGTGACCAAGAAACACAGATAAATACAGCATTGTAGGTGTCCATAGTTTACTATTATGTTGCTCTCTAGTGCTAATTAATAAGTGTAGCAACTAATAATTTTAATAATTAGTACCAAATTCTGTAGGCCTTTCTTGGAAATATCATAGTATTTTACAGCCAAAAAACTGCAAATTTTTAGAAAATTATGAGGAAAGTTTCCAGGAAATTAGCTGGAAAATAGGAAACTGTAAAATAAAGCGTTACTTTTTATAAATATATATTTATAAATTTATTTATTCATAGGGTTTTTTGTTTGTTTTGTAGATAGAATAGAGGAAATACTGTATGTTGGTTCCATTGTTTTTAAATGAACCGCCTCATGTGAGTTCTCGCGAGATTTGGCCAACAGCGCCCCCTTGTTTGTGTGTGGAAAAGCGACGGGAGGTATGAGGAATGCTCCGCGGCTAACGATAGCAAGGTAAACGAATAGGGATTTAATTCACTTTCGGTCTTCGCTGACACTCTGGGGGTCTACCAAAAGCTGCACGAGGACGTAATTTCGCCTAAAACCTCGTTTTTTCCTGCTACATTCCCACCCAGGCGAGCAGCGAGAGCGAGAGAGCCCCGCTAATCCCGAGAAGAGGGAAGCGGCCTGCTTTTTTTAGCCGGCTTCCCGGTGCAGCTCAGGCGGCTAGCACTGTCACGAGAGCCCGGTGCTTCCGGTGGCTTATTTTTCTCCCCGCCGAGAGAAGCGTCGGAGCTTCGGATTTATTTTTGTTTTGATCGCCGCAGCCTCCCTTCTACTCGTCTCTACCCACATCGACGCGCGGCTGTCGGCGTTTCTCGCCAAGGGGGACCGTTTCAAGCCGGGGCGGCCTGTTTTGTTTTCGAGCCGCCATGAATCTCCGCGAACAATAACACAGCCGTAACGAGCCTGCTGGGGGGCTGCGCTGCCGAGCGAGATAGGAGACGCGGATGCCTCGCTGTGGGATATTAAATGCATCGTGTGATACCAGCTCTGGACCGACGTGAAAGCCGCGGGACGAGCATGCATGTGGACTATGGAATATCGCGGGGAAAAGCATCGCAGACCGGAGCACTTTGTCACGAAAGCCCCTGTTTGAATTTCGGTGCCGCTGCTAGCTAACCAGCTGTAAGTAACGTTAAAAGGCCACTGGTGGAGGAAAGGGCGCCACACGATGCTTTGTTTAATCATAACTCACGGATTGTATGGAAACAAACCGAACCGACTTGGATGAACCGACGTTTTTATGCACGGTTGGCCTCCTTGTGAATGCACTTATAATCGCTCCCATCGGAAGCAGCAGTACTCTCAGCGCTGGGGACACATTGAGGATGGATTGGATGTGACTTGGGGGATGAGTAACCTCGATTGCTCTGCGCGCAGACTGCTATATATGTGGGATTTACCGACGGGGAACTGAAACCGTTATACCCATCTATGCTCTCTTCAAAGCCACCGGACTCCCTCGACAAAAACATTCATTTTACCTCACCGAGCGCGGGAGCTGCGGCTGGTTTGTGCCACCGCGCGGCTTTGGTGATTTAACGTTATCAGTACATCTTCACGGACCGGAGCCCACCGGGGGCCAGGCAGCTGAGATGAACCCGGTGAATGCGACCTCTCTCTACGTGTCCGCGAGCCGTTCGGTGCTGCAGTGCGACCCCCGAGACCCCCGGGCCCTCGCGGAGCTCTGCAAGCTGCTGCCGTTTTTCCGCCAGTCCCTGTCCTGCTTGGTCTGCGGTAAGTGTGTGTGTTTTTATTAATTAATTTATTCTTTATTTAATTGTTTTATTGATAATGTGCCCGTGTTGAATGTGTGTTTTGGGAGAGGTTTTCGGTAACGTGCGTTGTTGTCAGCTGTGCTCGCGGTGGGAGCGAGCCTTTAAATTATGCTGCCTTCAAGTGCAGCCGGAAATATCTGAATCCGCACTACTAATCAATAAATAGCCAAGTTATCAACGGCTGTGGAAAGTAAACAAACAGATTTGAGTTACTTGTACTTATTTTGATCCATGGATTTTGTGTAGTGATATATTTAATCTTTTGCTCATTTTACTTGACTACATTTATATGAGAGTAACTTTTTAAATTCTTACTTACCTCATTAAATCTATGACAGAATTGTTATAAATTAATTATAAAAACACTGAGAAAACACTTAATTTATACAGTACCTTCAAATTTAAGACCAAAAAAAGTGAAAACTTTTCCGCATAAGTAAATAAAGTTTGATTTAAAAAAAAAGTTTTAGATTCATGTAGAATAAAAGCATAACACCAGAGTGCAATAATAATAATAATATAAGACTTATTCAATTCGGTTTTTTGCATGCTGCTCCCACAAAAATAAAAACATTAGCTGCTTCTACATGCACTTCAATCCATCTGAACTCAGGTGTAGTGTTTATAAAAAGCGGAGATTCCGAAGCGCAGTGAAGGCATCATCGGCCACAGCTACACCCATCATGACACACCCCCCTCTGTGTGCTATTTGGCAGCATCGGGGCGTTTCTCTGTTTATCATGTTGAATAGCAGTGCTTCCACACACTGGATAATGTGCACCTAATCTCTTTCTCACACTCTTCATCTGTTAAAACAATAAAAAGTAAAAATGTACGAGCAAAAAATTAAAGGAAGTGGAGAAAAAGAGGGGATATTTACAGCTGTTTACAGCGTTTAGACACAACTTTTAAATGCCTGTACAAGCTTGGCTGCAATTCAAGATTCTCTGCGGTTAGTCTGCTTGTGTTAGGTTGTAAATAAACGTCATCTTTGATTTATTTTGGCGGTATATTTAATGCAAGGGTTTCACCTCTCATGCATAATACATTAACTCTCTCTTAGTGAGTGTGCTTTGTGTTTCTTGTTGTTTTTGTGGCACTACAGAGGAAGCTTTTTCTGCTGTTTGTCAGTAAATGGATAGATATATGGATTATATTTGAATTATTGATGTTTTATTTCACATTTTTCTGACTTTTTGTGAGGTATAGGTGATATATTTACGTACTTATCACCTGTGTATAAATAATAGATCAATATAAAAGCTCTCCATACTTTGTGTTAAATTTAGACTTTGTGCAGTTACGTGGGATTTATCAGACAGGCCATGCACAGAGTGTACGGTTGCTTGTGTCTTATGAATGGACCTTCATCCCTTTTTTCCTCCGTATCTGCAGCTGCACTCCTTAGTGATCAGCGTTGCTAAGGAAGCTCCTCTCAAAGAGCGGTTGTCATCCAATCTGGCGAGTTGCCAGGCACCACTCAGGTTTAGGAAGCCACTAAAAGAGGCAAACAAGGAAGCAGAAGTTTGTTAATCTTAGATTAAAAACTTGTAAACCTAGGATTTTATCAGAGATGCCATGGATCTGCTCAGTTTGTTAGATATGAGTTTTATTGCCGGGTTTGTTTTGACAGGTTGTGCTGCTTTTTCTGGATCAAAAGTGTGTGAATTAATCATCAGCGTGAGCTCATCTGCTCTGTTCCTGTGAAATGTGTGATGTATTTACGGTTTCCCATATTTGCTTTTATCTCCAGGTAACCTCCTGCAGGACCCCATCGCTCCCACCGACTCGTCATGTCAGCACTACGTCTGTCGAGGCTGTAAGGGTCAGAGGATGCAGCTGAAGCCGTCCTGTAGTTGGTGTAAGGACTATTCCCGCTTTGAGGAAAACAGGCAGCTCTCCTTGCTCGTCCACTGTTACCGGAAGCTCTGTCTCTACATCACGCAGTCGCCGCTCGCCCCGCACATAGCCAGCGCTGCCAGCGACTCGCCGGACCTCCAGGCCATCCTCAACGAGGGCCTCACGTTGGCCGAGAGCGAGCCGGAGGTGGAGGACATTTCAGACTCGGTCGGGGTGTTGCAAACGGCCTCCACCTCCGACTCAGTCCAGCCCGGCGGAGCTCCTCCCTCGAAGGAGCTCAAGGGCGAGGAGCCGAGCCCCGTGAGCGTTAACGGACTGCATGACTGTAACGGCCTGGTCAGTTCAGACGCTCTGCAACCCATCACCATAGAGACAGGTGGAGGCGTTGCTAAGCAGGAGAGCTTTTCGGAGGAGATCCCGGTGTGTGTGAGCGTCACGGGGACGGGGGAGGTGGGGCTTTGTGACATCAGCACTTTTGGGGATGACCTTAAACATGGTGGGGGGCCGTTGTTGTTGAGCGTCGAGGAGGTGCTCAGGACTCTGGAGACGGACACGGACCCCGACACCACGCCCGAGTCCAACCCCCAACCGGACTGCCCCTCCTCTGTACCTCAGTCTAGCCTCAACGGGCCTCACTGCCCATCTGGCCCTGACTCCTCCCGCCTCATCCCTTCCCTCCCGCCAGAGAACAGCCCTCGCCCGCTTCAGCCTCACCCGCAGCCCTCCTTGCAGCCTCCCCCTCAGCCCTCCACGGTCATCCCTCGTGTCCCCCCTCGGTGCCACCGCAAGCGCTCCCGCTCAGAAAGCGACAGCGAGAAGGTGCAGCCCCTCCCCATCTCCAGCCTCCTACGAGGGCCTCCCCTTGGTGCCAACAGCTCCCCCCACCACCCTAACCCCGGTGCCACCACCAAACAGGAGCCTAAGTTCCCTGCGGCCACGCCCCACCCCCACCTGGCCCCGGTGCCTAACGGCGGCCCCCCTAAAGTGGGCAAGACTGTGCTCGTCTCCAACAAGGCGCTGAAAAAGACTGTGGAGCACCACGGCCCCACCAAGAAGGCTTACACCAAGGCCAGGCAGGGGGCCCCCAAGCCCCGTGCACAGCCCCGTGACCGGGTGCCCCCTCACCCTCACGCACACCCCCTTACACACCCACCCAGCCCCTCAAAGCCACTGTATAAGAAGCCTGTGGAGAAGAAGGGCTGCAAGTGCGGCCGAGCCACACAGAACCCCTCAGTGTTGACCTGTAGGGGGCAGCGCTGCCCCTGCTACTCCAACCGCAAGGTGAGAACCACATCAAACCCCGCTCCTTATCTAAATGGCTCACAAACAAACCAAATTCCCACCTGGAGGCTCATTGCATTTAACTGATAGCTTTTGTTTGTTTACATTGCACCACAGCTTTATGACTCATTTGTTTCTCAGGGAGTCATGATTGGAGCTGAAATATTGTCGACACAGTCATAAAGAGCCATGCTCGTTAGGGAAGTTTGACTTCTTCAGCACCCTTAAAGAGTTGTATCACTCAGAAAAAGAGAAGTCAGCAGTTTTTACTGACTTCTTTGAGTATAATGAGTATATTGCTGTAATGTGGGGAAGCATTGTGAAGCATGTACAGTAAATTAAATGAGGAAGGCACGCTAAGGCGCCACAGCTTCCCCTTAAGGAACCACTGCTATATATCATAGTTGTTTATGAATGGTTTACTTCATAAATTTGGTTTATAGTTGTGGAGCTTCTGGAGCTTTTGACCACTTTGCACAGCCCTCATCTGGCAGATATAGCAGGCGTTGGAGCTCAGACTTAGCTATTTAACCTTTCTCTTGTGGGAAACAATCTGTTCTGTCATTATTTATTAAATCATGTTATCGATGATTGTCCCAGGCGTGTCTGGATTGTATCTGCCGTGGCTGCCAGAACTCCTACATGGCTAACGGAGAGAAGAAGCTGGAGGCCTTCGCCGTGCCAGAGAAAGCTCTGGAGCAGACCCGACTCACGCTGGGCATCAACCTCACCAGTATCACGGCGGCGGCCCTCCGCAGCCCGGCCACCAGCTCCCCAGGCAACACCCTCCTCAACGTCACCGCGGCCACAGGGGCACCCGTCACCGCCACCTTCCTGTCGGGGGCGGGGCACGACAACAGGGGCTTTGACGATTCACTGGAGATGCGGTTTGACTGTTGAGGTCCCCACCACCACCACCTCCTCTCACCCTCCTCCGGTCAGTCGTCACGCACATTCCCCCCCCTCCTCCCGCCCCCGACAGCTGGGTGTTATCCATCGGGTTGTGCCAGGGACCTGCGGTGGCGGAGCCAGAACAAGGCAGCTACAGTGACAGGCGGTAGTGAGGGTCACCAGCTGAAGCTGAGGGGTCGCCCTCCGTCCATCGCCCGAAACTGCACCATGCTTGTGGTCTTGCAGCGTGGAAGAGAAGAATGAAAAAGAAAGAGGAGATGTAGCGTTACTGTATGTGCAGAGATTTCATTTCAGTGGGGATAGAGTTTCTTCTTCTTTTTTTTCTGTTTTTGTTTTCTTCTCTACTATGGGTAATGTGTAGAGCATGTTGTGTAGCTAAGTCGGGAGTGTTGACCACCGTCACGCGCCTAGCTGTGTGTGTGTGCGTGCGAGCATGTGAGTGTGTATGTATGAGGGGAAAGGTTTGGTTTGGAGATGAACCTTATTAGCAGGAACGGAGACATCACCATCATCATTATCATCATCAGAGACTGGTGTAATTTATATAAAAGAAAGAACTTTTTGTACATGGACTTACCAGTTTCCATCTAAGAAGACATTTTATGATATATTTTATAAGTTGCATTTAAACCAATGGAAGTCGGTGCAGGGGCGTAGCTGCACTCAACCAGAATATTTTCACACAGGTAAACACAGGTGGATTGTATTTCATAAACTGTAGACGACCAGAAATAAAATATAAAATGCTACAAACCGGAGAAATGAAATGATCCAATCTCTGATATCTTAAGCTGCAAGAACCAGGATGTGATTTAACACCACCAGCCGAATGCCTGTTTTGATTATGTCTGTTTAATGTTTAATACATCATGCTAAGATGTTGCTGAATACTAAAAAACACACTTTTAATTGGTTAAATGCTGAATTTTTGTAGTCAACCAACCAGTGTGGCTGAAGGAAGACAAAACTCCTATCTCTGGGTTTGCTGTTAAATATATCGAGGTTGTGAAATTACCTGTAAATTATTTGTGTGTTCTTGTATTAAGCACTTTTCCCACTTTTTCACACTGGCCCCACACACACATCATAAAACCACGATATTTCTTACCTGTGTTTAAAAACTCTGGTTGATTCGCAGGCCCCACACGCCGGTTTTTCACAAGTTTTTGATTTCTGAAAGCTACACACATGCTGCTAAACACCACAAAGGACTTAAGAAGGAGAGCACACCTTGTTTTCCTTGTCTTTTGTCCAGTTTTTTTTTTGTTTTGTTTTTAATAAGTTTTGTTAACAACATCTGCAGTATTTATTGGACGTCTCCTTACGCAGGTCACGTGTTGGGCTTCAAGTTTCACCTACTCTGCCTGTCAAAGTCTGTCGACCCCAGTCTGGACTGTTTCTGTCTCAGTTTAAGTTGCTGTCTTCTTCTTAGTGTTAGTTTCTGGTGTCTCCAAAACAGTTTTTTGTTCTCCCTCGGGGCATTTAAATACCTGTAATATAACTGTAACATATTTCCACAAAAAAGAAAGAAAATCAAAAACTTAACACAAAGTGTTGTGTGATTATTTTGTAGTTGTCTGAAGACTTATTATGTTTCTGCACTTTCCTGAGCAGCCACTCAGTGGAGGGCAGCATGGAGCTTCATGTTGCAGTATTTAACAGACACCACTAGGGGGCAGAAAACCCCAGTAAATCATCTAGAACAAACCCCATCAGGAAGCAATAATCCAAGGTGTACTTCAGCTGTATAGGTTGTGTTTATCTGCCTTTTTTTGTTCTTTGCAACTGCACTTTTTTATTTTTGAAAGATGTAATTAAATGACTGAGCTCTGCCAAAACAATCAACCTAGAAACAAGTGATCTAGATCTGATGAAAGACTGAGCTACAGCATTTTGTGCTCTGATTTTGAATAAGTGGAAACTGAAAATGAGAGAGATCAACTGTCCAAAACACTAATTCCTGCAGCTTTAAATTTCCACCAGTATATAGATGATTGTAACATTGTTTTTTATGTTTAGCATTAATGCTAATTATTAAGCTGCACGACAGACAAATGGACTGTAAAAAAAAACCAGAAACAACTTCAAACACCCCGATGAAGGAGGGAAAGCTGGAAACATTTGGTACTGAAACTGCTCTGCACTCACAGCTGTTTCTTTTTACAGTGTCTTTATTCCACATATTTACAGAGAAAAACATGTTCGTATTTACATTCACATTCGTTTTGATCTACGTGGTAAAAACTAAACTTTTGTGATGTTGTATGACTGTTCTGATTAAGTGTAGTTTCATCTTTTTTTGGTGCCTTTCAGGACATTCACGCCTCGGGTGATATGAACAACTGCAGGTGGAACATGGAGGCCGAATGTAAGGTACTGTCCGATCTCACATCAGCATTTTAGTCTGGTGTTGCACTGATCAGATGTACAACAAAAAAATAATCACTTGTAACATTCACTTCACAATCAGACAGCTCAAAACAACACATTACCATCAGTACATTTGGCATGATTGGTCCTGGAGTGTACATTTCTTGCGGTTGTTTTTGTGCACACCAAATCAAAAACAACCACTTTCATAGCAAAAAACAAGAAATTAAAAAGAAAAAAGTCACGTCCTGTATTTACATAATTGCTACAGTGAATGCCGCATTCATGTTGCGTTGGAAAAGAACAACATTTGCTGACTTTTGTTTGCTTTTCTCAAGTAGAGTTGACTTAACTCTTGACTTAAAGATCAGTACTTTGAACAGTCTTTATAACCAATACAAAATTATTAAATTCCCACTTATTAGATTTCCTCTGGATGAATTTCATGGCTTCATGTGACCAAGGTATGAAACTTTGATCACATAATTACAGGTGATCAAATATTCAGTCGTATATTGTTACTCTGTCAGCTGATAAAAACCATGAGATGAAGTTTTTACCATTTCCTAGATCAAGAACGAACCTTCCAGCTCTTCATTAGCCAAATATAATCTATAATTTTGGTTTATATGTCCTTGGGCATCAGCAGTTTTCACTACAACAATTCATTACACCACATGGAAGACAAGCAGAGTTACAAAAAAAAGTATATATGTGCATGATTGTCTTCCACGTCCATGGGTCACATCTGTGTTTAATCCAACATGACAAGAATGCCCGAGAATACCAACCATCGGGGAGCATTTAATGCACCATTTGGAGGACGTTTACAACGGACGAGCCAACGCACTGGAGGGCTGACAGCAGAGGGAAGAGGCTGTGATGCTGCTGCCAACAAAAACAAGCAGCAGTGTTTTAAATTTTACCTTAAAACCCACAGAGGAAGAGGTGATGAAGTTACACCTTTAATCTTCTGACGTGAACGTCAACCACTTCTCCTAACTGTATCTAATGGTAGCAGGAGTCCATGATGAGAAAATTGTCTCTCCACCCTCGTGTTTGACATCTCACAGAAGGAAAATGAAGAGCTGATGAAGAGCTCCAGACCCCATATTTGCAGGCCGATTAGAACAATTAAAAAAACACAAAATATTTACATCTTTACACAAACACACAGATGCAAACAGTCGCTCACACGTATATGGCCTCAGACAATCGCGAATGACCAGCTGAGAAGAGCTTCAAACAAACATTTCTTAGAGGCAGTTTCTACTAGAAAATAACAATTGACGTAATTTATCTAACGTAAACTAGTGTTGCTGTGCCTTTACTTTCCTGTAGGTGGCGCAGGTTGGCACTGAGCTGACAGCTCCCCCTGGTGGAGAATCTGCAGGCTGTGCAGGTGAGTTAATTAAAAGCTTATTGCTGTGCTGCCAGTTTAATTCACACAAAGTGTACACGATTGTTGCGGGAGATGAACATTTCTAGCATCAGCTAACATTGCTTGCTTGATCAGACAGGTTTTCACAGCCCCGTTTCACGGTTATGTAAATATGATGATGTCAACCGCACATATTGTGTACATCTGTTCATTTGTGATGTGTGACATGAATATGAAAAGGCTATGAAATTTCCCTCCTGGGACAATACAGATTATCTATCTTTATACTGAGAATAAAGCCTAAATACTCTAATTCAAATTGAGCAAACGAGCAGACACAGGCCACAAACCCATCAGAACTCAGATGTTCTTTACATCGAATAAGCTACAAAAACAATAAGTTTACTAAATGTTCTAGATGATAAATGCACTGAATAAACTGCTGAGTGTAGCAAATAAGATTAGGTCTGCCTCCAAGAAATGTTTGTGTCTCTGTTGGTCTCACAAACCTTGACACAATCAAAGATTTTTAAGTGATAAGTTCTCACACATACGCACAGCCCTTAAATCCACATCAGTCTTTTGTGGCTTCTCCACCCACAAAACCAGTGTTGTCAAAATATCTTTGGTTGTGATTCGGAGCAAACCCTGTGACTCCTAGTTTCAGTTTTGCATCATTAGGAGTCGTCTATGAATCGACACAAATTTGCTAAAATATGACAGTGTCTGTAGATCCCCATCTGATTCTCTAGCTGATAAGAAAAGCACCAAAGAAACTGCTCTTCTCGTCCATGTCCACAGCAGAGGCGTTCGTCACAGTGACGAACAAGCGGTCGCCGGAGCTGAGCGGGAACAGCCCCCCCTGGTGGGCGGAGTGCAGAGAGAACTGGGAGCCCCGGGACCAGCAAGAAGTCCGACTCGTCTTCATCAGCAGGATGGGAACCGGGTAGGAGCTCACCTGGCGGGAGAAGAAGAGGTGAGTCAGAGTTTGTGGTGGGAAGAACAAGGTTTTTCTGGGAATTTTACATTTAAAAAACATGTAGCTGCCACTGCCCCCTGGTGGACAGATTATGTCATGACAACAATATTATTTCTAACTTATCTTGAGCATATTTTTGACATTTATGTTGCAACAATTTCTTGCACCGTCGACTGACATATACACAATTTTACAAATCTAGAAGTTGACTTTGTTAAAGTATAAACTTACATGATGTTACATTATTTGGGGTGTATGTTTTAGTAATTCCTTGAAGGCACAATCTGCAAAGAAATCAGAATCAACTCTGCTGCGTCCTCATTCGGGGACGTTACATTTTGGTTTTTCCTGCACCTTATACTTCATTTTGCTAAACTCAGACCTGTTGTCCTCGTTAATTGACACTTTTTTGCGCAATTTAGTGTTAACAAAATGCACTCAACACTGTAAAAACAAGATGGCAGCAATGTTTGTCAACACATTCTTCAGTGGAGATCAAGATCAAAGTAGAAGAGGACCAAAACCTGATCAGATTTTATGGTTGAAACTTGTTTTTTTATGCTCAATAACATTTGTGAAACAAATGTTGAACAATCATAAGGCTTTTTGATGTGTTGCATTGTTTGCAATTTTGTTTTTGCACAGCCATGTTTAGGCTAAACCCATCATCCCCTTATGCCGACTTCATTTTCCTCAAAAACGTCCTTCCTGTTCAAAGACATGTTTTAGTTTTTATACTAATCAGGTTCCTACTAATTCCAAAAAGCTAGGAGAAATTCAAAATGCACCAAAAAATTAACACTCGGGTCCTAGGAGGTTAATGTTGTCATCTTGTGTTCTTAAAATGTTACATCAGTAAATTTTAATTTGATGAGTCAGTCAAATGGTCAAAAATTGCTACCTGAACTTTTAAATCCTTTAATATTAATTGGAAAATCCGTTTTTATAACTTTATTTGGAAATCAACTGCTTAAACACTGTCCTCACGTTAGTGGCACGTTATACATAACATTTAGTTTTATCTGACGCAGCAGACAGAGATTGTGTTTGTATTTTTGCTACGAGGTGACACATAACTCACTGTCTGGCTTCACATTAGTCATTCCACGGTTTTATTGTGCACTCGAAAGACCTGCGATCCTCTTCTGCTATGAATCATCAGTCTGTGGTTTTCAGTGCAACAAAAACTAGAAGATTAAAAATAAATTTGCAGACGTGTCCTCGTGCCAAATGGTCAAGACATATATACCACAAAACCACAACGTCCCCCTTCGTGTTTAAAAAATTAAATCGAGCCTTTTTCAAAACTTACTCAGTGGAAACTGCGATTTAAATTAGCATTACAATACTGTTGGAATAAAGAGAAGATTCAGACCTTTTTATAGACGTACTGCAGCAGGGGCCTCCCCCTGTCCTCAGCCTCCTCGCCGTCCTCGCCCTCCTCCTCCAGGGAGTGGGTGTGTCTGAAGTAGGTCTGGGCGTAGACGTAGTAGAGGCCCGGCTGCGGCACCACCAGCTCCCCGTCCACCAGCTGGACGTCCTGGAGGAAGGCCAGCCCCTTCTGTCCCTCCCACCACGAGATCTTCTGGCCCTGAACTCGACGCCCGGTCGAGACCGGAGCTGTGGAAAACAAACAAACAAACACATTCAGAATTAAATCAAAAACACAGAAGGTGAGAAGCTTGTTAGAGAAACACATTTACAGCAAGAAAAGAAACAAAAATACTGTAGATTTATATTCAAACAGTTGAATTTAGAGTCGATTTATGAGCGACTTAGTCAAAATTGATGAAATCGATAAAAAGAAAAGAAGAATCAGGGTTGATAAGAATAAAAATACTCCTTGTAAGTCAATATTATGGGATTATAAATCAAAATTTCACCTCTTTAAGCTAAAATCACAACTTTTATTAAGCCTAAATTATAATCACTAGTTATTAGATAGCAAGAAATTAAAAATGTGTCTGATAATGTCATAATTCTGACTTATTTTTGATGTTTAAAGTCATAATATCAACTTCAATCTCATAATTTTGACATAGGCAGAAATTGTTCTATGAATCTGACCTGAAGAAGCAAATTAAAATCGCCAAAATAGAACTGTAGTTCTGTGCAGGCTGGAAGCACTAACAGTTCTTCTTGAGTCATTACTTCACAACCAAACCACAACCCCAATGATTCACTTGCGTTCAGACAGTATTTGTTTTAGGTTCATTTCCATAGATCTCACCTCCTCCCTCTCGCTCCAGTTTGGGCACAAAGCTGCCAGTGACATGGGCTGCTACTTTGGGGCGGGGTGAAGCCCTGTCCTCCATCACAAGTGAGGGCAGCACCCGAGACACCTCATCTAAAATGGAAAATGGAACAAAATTAAAAAAGAAAATAAGACATCAACACAACAAAATGATAAGGGGAAACCAAGACAGTCTTTTACTACTTCTCAGAAGGGAATAGAACTCTTTCTTTAATTGATTATTGATTGATTAATACGTCATAATTTGTTTTTCCCACCTCTTACTGCTGAGGAAATCTGCCTCTGGTAACGCTGAGACAGAGACTGCAAGAAAAACAATAGATTCTGGTTATTAAAGAATGCATTACTATATTTTTGATGCATTACCAGTGACAGTAGCACCATCACACCTCCATAGATTAAAAAAGAAAGCACATAAAAGTTTCTCATGAGTTTTTCCAAGGATAACCTGAAGCAGACTTGTAGCAACTTAACTGAATACAAAAACAAAAACATTTGACTAAACTTTCAGCTTCAAAAAACATATAGAACATTTGCCAGAAGAGCCTTCAGCTCATACCACCTCCCTGCCAAGCGGCCATTATTCGACTTTGGCCCTGAAATTCTGCTGACATCAGGATCAGGAAGTTTGCTGCAGTGAATAAAAAGGAGCCTTCATGTTCAGGTCGAGTAACAGATCCCTCCCTGGTAATCGACCCCTCCCCCGTCCTTGTATTTTACGTTCCTTTACCCAGTTAATTGGCTCCAAAAGATGCGACTACTGCCAGAACTAATGATAACAATGGATTCTGGATGTGTTTATGTGAGTTTAGCTTGTTTCCAGAAATGTAAAGATTAAAATATTTTTTTTAAATATGATATGTTAATAATAATAAATATCTTGCAGAAGAGGAAAAGTTTCACCAGTGTTGCTGCAGTTCTCACTGGTTGCCAGTAGAGGTTGCAGAGGTTAATTATTTCCCCTTTAAAAATATTTTTACAGCTTCAGCAATAAATGAGAGGATGGTGAAAGAAAACAGCACATTTATGAAGTGAATTTACCAGCCCTCAGTCAGTAAGAATTATGGGCAGCAGCTCACTGTAATGACTCTCAGTGTTTCATTTAGTTGGTTTTTGCGTGAAAATGAAACACAATAACTGAAAAGTTAGTGTTTAAGCTCAATAAAATATGTGGGAAATGCGTTTTTGCAGATTTTCTGAGTATAAAAGTAGCAGTAAACAAGGCAAAAGAGGAAGTTTAAATGTATATTCCCTCTGTTTCCTGTGTTAAAATCACAAAGGCTCCAAATTTCCCAGCATTATGTTCTGAACTAAATTTAAGTCAGAAAATACCCGACTTGTGTTATTTAAGAGAGCAGCAGAGTCAGAGGAGGGAGGATCAGGAGAGGGGAAGAAAAACAAACAACACGTACAAATAGCAAGAAAAGGGAAAAGAATAACTGTTTGTGTGTGTGTGTGTGTGTGTGTGAAGGGGCAGGTGAACACATTCCTGTGCTGATTAAACCACACAGGATCACATCCAGCTATGAAGGAGCTCATTGTGCGTCCGCAGACAGTGATTTGGATCATTTCAGCATTATCTTCTCCTGTTAACATTCAGAGCTGAGATCTGCAGAACAGCCCCCCCCCCCCCCCCCGTAATGATAATAATGATAATAACTATGCTTACAAGGACCCTAGTGTCCTCATAAGTCACGTCGTTGCCTCTGTGTTAGTTCGTCTCTCAGTACTTTGACAACTCTGGCTTTCAGGTGATGATTCCAGCTGAAGATCTTTAAAAACAGCTCACAAATTCGCAGCTCCAATTTTTAAAAATGGCTCAGTAATTTTCCTAAAACAGCTGAACACTAGTTTTTAACAAGAAGGTGGAAATAGTGCATTTGTCGGGGACTATTTTCAGCAGCGGATGAATCCACATCCACAGCAGGAACGTAAAAAATCATCAGCATTTGGATCAATACGTGGATTAGCTGTGTATATCAGTAAAAATCTATGAATATTAGCGTCGTCTTAACGTTTACCAAGCTCCTGTAATTAGGTCACACAGGTGTGGACTCAGGGCACACCTTTTCCTAGCAGCGTGAGCGGGAATTCACATTTATCAGGCAGGAAGTCTGAGAAAAGTCTCAGTCGTCATGTATGAAAAACGATCTGTCCGCTGCACAGTCACGTAGATTTTTAACCTTTTTCACAAGCTGCAGGTCTTATGACGGAAACAGGAAATGTTATTCTGCTGCAGGCTACAGTTTCCAGGCTAAATTAGCCGCTACTAGCGTAGCACACCTGATTCTCTGACTGTTGCATTGTATGTAACGTAGGCGCCAGGTTTTGCAGAGGAGGAAGAATGTGGAATGGAATAAAAAAGGTTGTAGGAGTGCAGTGCTAAATCAGTGGAGTACTCTTAATGTAAGTAAATTATACTGGAAATACAAGACGTCCCTTGTTAGACGGGTTTTGGGGCTGCAACTGACGCCATCATATTTTCATAATTGATTAATCAATTCAGGATTTTGTCCATAAAATGTCAGAGCAGAGAGTGACGTCTTCAATCTGCTTCTTTTATCCGACCTCCCACCCAAAACCCAAAGATATCCAGTTGTATAAAATGAAGACAAGTGTTGTTTTAGAAGCTAGAAGCAGAGAAAGTTTGATGTTTTTGCTTGGAAAACCTGATCGATTAACAAATTCTACATCTCTGAAATGGGTTAAAACTCTTCTCCGCTGCACTCACAGGCAGGAGTCTTTCTGATATCTTAAATATCCTAAAAACAGCGTGAAGTGTTGCCTCGTTTTTTAGCCTTACTCCTCTTTCCTTGAGAAAACCAGTGACTCGACTCAAATGTAATCGCCAGGGGAAAACTCCCAGTTAACAATATCAATAAAAAGCTGCT
This sequence comes from Lates japonicus, assembly GCA_033238685.1. NCBI lineage: Eukaryota > Metazoa > Chordata > Actinopteri > Centropomidae > Lates > Lates japonicus. The sequence continues at coordinate 832,429 of BRZM01000020.1, forward strand.
TCATCGTTTGCACTGTAGGCCTTTGCAGCTGAAGTGTGGGGGGATTAGTAATGTCTCCAAACTCCAGTGGGTGGGGAGTTTTTTGATCCAGAGCAGGCTGGGAGAAAACCGAGCTTTGAAAGCCAGAAATCTCAGCAGCTGGCCAAATAATCACTCAGTCATTAATACTGATCACAAAATGCTGATATGTACAGGTCATTGCGTGCTGTTTGCAAGTGAAATCATGCTCTATACACAGCTTGAAAGTGAGTCAAAGCTGGGATATTAAAGGTGAAGTCTGGTGCTTTAGGGGTCAGGTTTTTCGCCTCACGTTACCTTCTCGATGAGCAGGTGAAGCTGCTGAGTGACCTGCCAGCACGGATCCCCTCGCACGGCCGTGATGCTCTGCAGGTCAGCGCCCGTCAGGCAAGAAACGCTGCTCCTGGCGAACGTCTCCTTCATCTGCACAGAGCGAAAATGTCAAGGGGAGCATCGAACAATTAGGCCAAACGTCTCTTTTGACTTCTTGTCAGACACGCCTGATGGAGGTATTGCTGGCTCTCCCTTTTGTTTCCTTTTGTTTGCCAGTAAAAACTAAAACTATGATGTAAATCTACTGTTTTTTATAAGGAGGACATTTTTTTGGGCATAAATCACACTTTACACCATCACAATCATTGTCTTAAACTTTCCAAAGAACCTGAGTGAACATAATTTCCTGGCATGTACTTTCTTTTATCTGTGTAGGTCTCATTTCTCCACATATTGCTGCCTGGATTAATGATTAATTCCTGTAAACACAGACTGAAAGTTGTCTTGGACTGAATCCAGGTAACCAAAGGACTCTGGCTTCACCAAAACAAGCAGAGTGAGTTCAACACACACACATACACACACATGCAGCCCTGTAAAAAACGTCCTGATAATCACAGAATGATAAAAAATATCTGCAGCACATCTCTGCTGCTTTACTTCCTTGTCCACTCTGTTTCTGTGTTTGCAAATTCAGAAAAAAGGAAGGTGTGTGCATGAGGCTGCACTGTGCAAAAGTGACTTATTTTTATTATGAAAGCAATACACAGTATGTGGCCTACATTGCATTGTGCAAAGACGAAATTAGACGTGGACTGTTTGCGCCGTGGAGCTAAAGGCGCATAAAAACGGACTTCAAAACGTTTCTCCAAAAATTGTCAACGCTTAATTGCGCACTACAAGTCTACAGTAGCGAAGAGTTCAAGGTCTAGAAGTCTTGAGTTTCATGTGCCTGCATCAAAAACCCGACCAGCCTCGCGCCCACCTCGCGGTGCGCACCGCAAGCCGATGCGTAAAAGCCTCCGCGCGTCCCCGGTTCGTCAACCCGAACCCATTACTTTTTTTTTCCTTCTTCTTCTTCTTACCGAATTGAGAGCCGTGGTGAAGTGCAGCACGGTGATGGTGACGACCACGGTCTGTAGCAGGACCGCCAGCAGCAGCAGGACCCCGAGCTTCGGACCGGAGCCCGTCATAACGACAGACCCGCCGTCCCGGTACCCGACCAGCGCTGTCCCTTCCCGTTCCCAGACTTCCAGAACAAGAACAATGGCAGGGAGCTGACTCCTTAACTTCTACCCTCCCCGTCCCCTGCACACAGGAGGAGGAGGAGGAGGAGGCGGGGCTGACCTGAAGAACAAGAGCTTTTTTCCTTCTTTGAATTTCTCCTGGAGAGATTATTGTTTCATTTTTGCACTGAAAAAACACAGATAGCTTTCTATAGTTTATTGTGAACTGCTCGTATCATAACCGCAAATCTCTGTTCCGAGCTTTACTGTGAGAAAAACACCTTTTACATCAGAATATGATCAGAGATAATGTTTTAAAACATGCACAGAGTGGCTGAATCTTGGCACGTAGATGACTTATTACAGTGTTACAGAGTTTAAAGTCACTTAAACTAAAGTTTTAATCACTTATATTAAAACCGTATGACATAAATTTCAACATGTTGCATCTAACTAAGGAGCAGCACATCAATCAAAGTTATATAACTAAAGGGAAAACCTTCCTTCAAAGGCCTTGGCCTACCTGATTTAGATGCCACTGTCTGCTGATTCAGGCCACATGTAGCCAAGACGTCAGGTTGTTTAAATGAAAGGAAAAGTTTAACCTCTCTCCATTGTTTTATCTGTTTTGGCTCCAGATCTCGTAACCTTTTATCTCATTATATCTCGTACATCGGTCATGTTTGTGTCTGAGGTAAAAAAAAAAAAAAAGTCTAACCATTTGTTGCTGGATTTTCCACATTGTCTCCCTGCGTCTGCTTTTAACTGTCAAAAAAGGGAATAAAATGTATTTTTAGATCAGTAAGCGATAAGAAAACACAGTCATAAGTATAATTTGTGGACCTGAAACACCTTAGAATAACTTCTTCGTTTGCAGCCCCTCATTTCTCTTTTTTTTTAGCATAATTTAAAATAAACACTAAATGATTTAAAGGCTATGAATCAATACAAATCTGTCTACCATCAGTTTATAATGTGGTATCTGTTGCTTTAGGACATTACATTGCTTTGGCAGATGGTTTCTGATGTGATTTCTTAATGAGTCTTTCCAGAATATACCTAAACTTTTCCATATAGAATTACATATGTGGTAATAAAAGACTATATCTGTATTTCTAGGAGGTAGAGCAGGTCGATCACGAATCAGAAGGTTGGTGGTTCGATTCCTAAAGCACCTTGAGTGGTTGTTAAGACTAGAAAAGGGCTGTATATGTGCCGTCCATTTCCCACTTCATGTGTTTTCTTGTTTTTGGCAACACTTTTGATGCAAAGTGGCATTTCGTCAACATCTCCACCACTAAGCTTCCAACTGGTCATTTCATTTAGCTCTGAGCTCTTCTACAAAAACCTTTCTTCTCAGAAAGTTAGTGAGAGTTTGAAAGGGTGTGAGTAGAAACACAACGAGGCTGTAAAGGTGGACTGGTGAGTAGATCGGTTTTCACAACAACCTCTGTAGTCTCATTTAGACACTCGTTAGCAACCACCTTTTTTAAGACATGTAGAAGCCTCAAACATCAGGAGTGGGGGATTTACTGACGGATTGTATGTCAGAGAGTAAAACGTGAAAATGCCTTGAGCTTGTGTTAAAACCACAGACCTTATTTCAGACATCTAACCCAAAACACATTGACTTTGGGACGATAGAACTGGGAGTGCTAAAATGCTAACTTATCAGGTTTTAGGAGCGGCTGCATCTGATGATTTCTGTACCTTTCCAATATGGACAATTCGTCATGAATGGCAGCTTGAATTCCTTTCTTCTTTGCACAACCTACTCCTGACTGAAAACATGATGAATGCCTTCCAGGATAGTCTGAAAGTGTACACCAGTATCATCATTTGAACCTTTCCCCCTTCTCCTTGATGCCAAGTTTTTTCACTCCACCATCAGCTATATACACTTTTGCCATCAGATTTATTCAGATATCATACCATTTGAATTAGTTTGTTTCAACTATACCAAGGCCTCAGTCATTTTGTTTCTTCCCGTTCAGCTATTGTTGTCCAGTTCGTCTTTGATTTATTGCAAATTAAAAGTTCATCACTTCCTGTGTGTCAGAGGGTTTTTCCCAGGAAAAGACCTTCCTGACACTGAACATTCGAAAACCACAATTTCAGCAGATTTCATCACTGTCTTTTTACATCGTTATTGGCATCTGGCATATCTGTGTATCTCCACAAATATTCAATTTATGGATGTTTTTGGCGTCTTTTTGAAACCCACAGTGCCTCTAAACACACCCTGATTATGTTCCTGCCTCCCCTTGTATCTTATAAAAATGTCAGCTTTTTTACAACTTCTAAAAGTTAGCTTTATTTTTAGACTGGCCACCCAGGCGTTGTAGAGCGGTTTTACAGATTATCTGACAAACACAAGAATGGCACAGACTTGAATTAGACAGATTGCACAATGCGAGCGGTAACGTTGTTTCCCTCCCTGACGTTAACTGCAGTGGGCAGTGTAATGAAAAGCTCTGGTCATGCTATTATCAGTGTATTGTTGTGCAGTGAGGCGGGCTGAGCCCTATAAATGGATCCTGGTCCTGTTGGCTCGTTCCTGCATCTGCAACATCTGGCCTCAATCTGGCTCCTACGCCCCGACGTCCCCCCGGGAGACGCTCCTCCACTTAGGTTTCACTCTCCACCGGCATGCCTGCAGGGCCTGCTGGGGGTAGCAGTCTGAGTTACAACTGTGTGTATGAGAATATGCGAGGGTCAAGAGCATCCTCGCTAGACGCTGGAGAGAGGCATAAATATTCTGCCTCTCACACACACACACACTCTCAAATTTGTCACCTCAGAGGACACTTTCCCATTCATCCCCTGGAGGCCTGAACCACAGCCGCTACACGTGACCCCGACCTTGACCGAAAAACAAGTCTTATCCCTAAGATAAATCTTCTGAGGACGACTTGTTTGTTCAGAAATGGGGTTTAAGTCCCTGTAATAATGTAAAAAAGATTGCAGTCATGCATTCGTGATCGCTACAGGCTCAAAACATACACACTCTGAGTGTATTTCTGAACGGCGGCCAAGTTTTGATAGGGATATGAAGAGGAGAACTGACCGACTCCCCCGCAAAGTCGACTCCCTCCCTCCTCAGTCGCCTTCCAGACTTTGTCTTTAACTCCCTTCTGTCTTTGTTCATCCTCTCTACCTCTCTGTTTCTTTGTTTCTGCCTCTTTTCCTCAAGTCACCTCTTTAAATCTGTCTCCATTTTTGTATCCCTCTCTCTCAAGTCCAAATATTGGCATTAATAATGAAGCAGAGTCTTGCCAAAGCAGGTTTACGAGCTGTTTCTCAGAGCTTTTTGTGGACGCCTTTCTTCATTATTGTGCATGTGTTGTGTCTTTGTTCTTGGTGACGGTCGTGCATTGAGGCTAAAGTTTCAGCTAACAACTGAAGGATACAGCTTCTGCTCGATTAAATATGGATGATGAGTTTACAAGGTGCATACCTGTAGGGTACAAACGTATCTATAGAATAACAAATCCTTATTGAAATGCTATTAAGATAAGCTCTAAAAGACGCTGGAGCATCCACAATTTCAAAGGCTTCATCTCCAACAAAACTACGGTTTTGCCCAGAAGACCTATCGTTTGTTATCATTTGTTACCGTCCAAGTCCACGACGGTATCAAGACGCTTTTGTTCCCACGATATCGTGAAATTGACGATACTGTTACTTCCCTAGACACCGATTCTCTCAGCTGAGATGCATGCCCGTTGCACAGCTAAAGCAGAAACTACTGCTCTTAAAACCGGCTGATAACACTATTGTCGGATTGGAGCCTCACCCCACACCTTTCTGACCTCTGCGTTGGACCGGCTGCCTCCAGCGATTTCTAGAACTTCCCAAAAAACAATAATTCAACAGTAATGCCCACTTCTTGAGTGACTGGTCAGCTCTGTGGAGGCAAGAAAGTAGTTACGCTTCCCTCTCTAGTTTGATTTTTCACTCTTTACGCAACAATTTCAGCCATTTTTGATGGGCAAAGGCCAATCCAAATCATTAAATAATAGAAATATAGATTCTCTCACGTTTAAGCCTCTGAATACACTTTATAGTTAGTACTTAGTAACTTTAATTTTACTTTTTTTATGCTTCATTTGTAAAATATTCTAGTTTTTTAAAGTTTTGTAGCAGCAGCTCTGTTCTTTTACTTGTGTTTACACTTGAATTTGTTTTCTTATTTTAAGCGGTTAAACTAACAAACCAAGTCCAAAGCCAACCATATAAGACTTGGTTTTTGGTTAAGAGTAGAGTAGGTTAGGGTAAGTCCCATATCCAGATTTGTAATATATATGTGTGTGTGTGTGTACTGTGTGTGTGTGTGTGTGTGTGTGTGTGTGTGTGTGTGTGTGTGTGTGTGTGTGTGTGTGTGTGTGGAACAGTTGACTTAATACTGATCTTTGTGGATGTAGATTATTAATATAAACATACAGATTATTTATAAAAACAATGACTGTGAGAACTAATATGTTCTAAGTTTCCTCTGTCCCTCTCTGAGTGCTCGCCAACATAAATACTCTCCTAATACACACACACTCTGTATTCACTTTGTCCGTCCCATTGGAAAGAACACAGTACCCAGCGCTGAACAATATCACTGATATCTGGCCCAAACACACACACACTCCCACACACACACACCTCGGGAAAGGAGAGGCGGGACAACCGAGGCGGCCAATGGGCACACCGGAAACCCGAGAGCTGACCAATGAGCAAACAGGAAACTTTTGGGGACTTTCCAAAGTTTCCAAACTTTTTTGGCTCCATTTGGTTTTGTCAGATTGTTTTAATATATATATATATTAAAACAATCTGACAAAACTATATATATATATATATATATGTATTTGATGTGTGTGTGTGTGTGTGTGTGTGTGTGTGTACTGCTCTGCGTGTGATAGCTTCTCCTGAAACATATATGTGGTAATGTGTGTGTGTGTGTGTGCTCACCGCTTCATTTCATCTCAGGAATCAAGAGTTCAGAGTGAAGCGGGCGATCGAGGAGGCCGCCACTCCCTAGAGAGAGAGAGAGAGAGAGCCCCCCCCCTCCCAGATACAATTACTAAAATGTGTGTGTGTGTGTTTTCATGTGCAAGGCGTTTACGAGCCTGTGTGTGCATGTAAGTGTTTTTGTATGTGTGTAGATTTATGTCTAGGTCTTTCTGTGCGTCTCCATCTATACTGTATGGCCAAAAGTGTGTGCACTTCACTGTCCTCGTACTTTCGAGTACTTTTAGTTTAAGTCTGTTTTTCGCAGCTGTATCGCCAGACGAGAGGGCTGTGTCTCTGTCTTGTGAAAATCACGCATCTCCAAAACATGAAGTCATCGTGAGCGAAGAAAAACAGCCTGTTTTCGTCTTTCTAATCAAAGGCTTTTAATTAGTTTGTTTTGCTGAAGAACAACGCGTCCTCCAACATAAATGACCGTACTAGCCAGCCGGGATTAGCGATCAGGTGCTGGTTTTGTCGCAGGAACATTTCGAGGAAAAATCAGAGAAACCCTTGTACATTCAAACTACTTCACTTAATTAGGAGCAAACAACACGTTTGGCCTGTGGCTTCTTCAGGTTTGCTCAACCCATACAGATCGTTCATCCTTACAAACAATTTGGATTAGTCCCCCTAGAGGTCGCCTAGCAAGAAAACGTAACTGATGGTCGTAATTAGCTGCTTGCACTGTCAACCTATTGGGTCGTTTTATCACAGGATTGTCTCCTTAATAACTAATAATAAGAATTTTCTCAAACCATTCAGAAAAACTTAATGCTTTAGTTTATTGGGAAACCTTATGTCTGCATCTCCCAAAACTCGTTAGAGACCCATCCACTACCACGACCACTACCTCGCTGCTTAAATTGGGAGGTGCAGAAGTATGTAATGTGGTCCTGAGAATCCTGGGGTGTGTTTTACAGTGTTTGGTCTAGGCTCGTTAATTCCAACAACAAAGGGAACTCTCACAAAGACTTGAGTTTGAATGACAGATGTGAAATAATAGAAGTAACATTAATATTTATCATGTCATTTCCCAGCTAAAATCTTTATTTGTATTAGAGAATGGTTTTTGAGACAAAATATTTTTTTATTTTCTCATGATCCAGATGGTGACAAGAGTGTTTGAGGATATTTTAGGTTTAGTCTGAGCCAATTACAGAAGACAGATTTTTCCAATCAGCCTTTTACTAATGAGCAACATGGTCATACAAAGTTTTTTGCCCAAACTGAAACAGTTTTGTTTATTTGACGAACATTTGCCGAGTTTGTTTGAGCATTTGTCACAGTTTTTCCTTCAGGAAATCAGGATTTAGCAACAGTTGAATTAAAATCTGATGAAAACAAAGCAGTTTAACTTTAATTGTTGCTTTTTTTGTAGTCATTAATATTGATTGTCGCAGAGAAATAGTAAAGATTTGAGGGGCTTTAAACCCTCACTGACTCTCTTGCATCTGAATGGGAACACATACTTTTGGGCTTATATATATATATATATAATGTGCGTGGGGGGTGGGTTGTGTTCATGTCTTTGTGTGCGTGTAACGTGCTGAATGTGTCCTTGTGCAGTTTGAGGCCCACATTGTGGTTTTCTCTTCCTCCCTACCAATCTTTCTCTGTCCTCCCTTTCCCTCTCTCTCTCTCTCTTTTTCTGCAGTTTCACCCTCCCTCGCTCGTCCTTTCCCTCAGCCTCTTTCCAAATTGTGTTACACTCCTTTCTCCCTCTCTCTCTCTCCCTCTCTCTCTCTCTCTTTATGCCTGTCAGGAAGAAGTGAACAATATGACCTTTAGTCGCAGCGATAACATTCTCCCTTGTGAATTTCCCGTTGCTCTCGGCTTTTCCTCTCACATTCTCACCGGTTTGTTTTCGCTCCCGGCGGCTCTGTTTTCCTTAGAAAATGATCATCTCGGCACCTGGTGATTAACGAGCAGCACCAGGGGGCAGGGAGGAAGTCAGGCCTCCAGGAGGGGTCACAAACAGATATACATGAGCTGAATTATACGTTCACGCCGCCGCCAAAAGTGTATAATCTCTGTTTTTACCTTCTCATGTGTGTCACAGTTGTACCTGACGTGTTTTTTTAAAATCACTGAGAAGTGGAAAGCTGCATGGAGTCGTGTTTTTTCACATGGAAACGTGCAAATGAAACCCCTGAGGCAGGGATGGATTAAGCTAAAAGGGGACCCTGGGGCAAAATATGAGGTGTTGGGCCCCCCAACCTTTCTCCTCTCTACTATATATCCTGTCACTTTCAGGTAGCCGTCAAGCACAGCTCACTGCATGTCACTTCATAATTATGTTTTGTCTAGTGCTCCAGACACCAAACAGTATTCCTATGAGGGCAAAAAGCAACGTACAGTATGGGTACATTTTTAACTTTCAACTTAAAACCTTTTAAGATTTTGACAGGGCTTCAAAATTAGTTAAAAAATTATAATACAGTACAACAAAAAATCATTTTTGTATTATTTTTTGGCTCCATTATTATATATATCAGATCATTCCCACAATTCATAGATAAATCTCCTATAAAATGTACAAGGTGATGTATTAAAATATGTTGTTTTGTCTGGCCGACACTCCAAAACCCAAAGTCCTCATCACATTTAAAGCCTGTAACTAACAAAAATTCTGCATTTTGTATATTTGGTGCAGAAAAATCTACCTGTAACGTCCTGCAATGTGTATGAATTATCATATCCAGGCTGCAAACAATAAGAACCAAGGAGGACTTTCAACTTTTTCATATGATAGATTTAATAACGACCACCTGAGTGCAAACACCTTGCAAATGTTAAATATGATCCACATGTTACCAGTAAATGAGACAATATGTGTGCCGATGGACATCAATAAAATTTCATTATATAATTACTGTTTTATGTTTTTAGATTTTTCTGAAGCTGTCTCATCACCATCACCAATTTATTTAAATTTTTTGCAGCTGTGAGCAGCTCCTCCATGTCCAAAATTAAAGGACCAGTGTGTAACATTTATGGAGATGTATTGGCAGAAACGGAATAGTATGTTTTTATCAGTTTATAATCACCTAGTACCAATAATTGTTGTGTTTTTGTTCGATAGAATGAGCCATGTCTTCCACAGAGTCCGCCATGTTTCTACGGTAGCCCAGAACGGACAAACCAAAGGCCTTTTGTGGTTTTACATTAATGCCGACGGTTGCAATCTACGTTCTCACCACTAGATGTCACTAAATCGTACACACCGGTCCTTTAAGCTTTTTTTAGTATACTTACTTTTACCGTCGCTTTTTCTTCTTTTTTTGTCAATTTCCAGCTTGAACGCCTAACACAGTAAAAATTGTAGATATTTATGTTCACACAATGCTAATTAAGAGATTTTAAATCTGGTGTCTGTGGCGACATTCCCACCCTTGCGATGCCTGGTTTGCCAGAACTGAAGAAGGAAGCTATGGGAGAAGGCTACAGCAACTAGGAGTATGGTGGAAAGAGCCAGGAGGCGTCCAAGAAAAGTTTCTGATGCTCCAGATAAAACAGAAACCCTGAGTTCAGAGGAAGGATTAGAGTCTAAAAAAAGAAGCTAGGACAAACACGGATTGTAATTCCTATCACTGCCAGAAGGGGAAGACAAAAGTTCTGCACTGCAGGTTCAAAGAGGAATTCACCAGTGCCTTAAAACAAAAGATAAACCAGCTTTTCCATTTAAATTCGGGGCAAAACAAAACTGCATTTCTCAGATTCTATGAGATGTGACAGGACTTGTTGACCTGTTACGAATTATTCTATTTTGAATTGTTCTCATTTGAGGATCCAGCCTGTGATCTGTGGACAAATTGCATGCTGGGGATAAATGGAATAAGCTCTCTGCTCTGCTGTGACTCAGGCGGGATCTAGCGGTTATGGAAAAACAATGGCTGAGTGAATATCCATGCAGAAGTTGCACTCACACGTGCGGCCTGTTTGGCAGCGGGCTGTAGTGTTGCAGGCTGACTGTTGCTTCACCGACCCACCACCCACACACACACATACACACACAGTCTTAGGTAATCAAGTCCTGATGGGCAATCGCACACTAATCAAGTGTGTTAGATGTGTGCAGACAAACACCGAGCGTGCCCTGTGGCAGACCAGATGCAGGTCCGATGATGCAGGTTTTGTTGCTAATGGCATGCAAACACACAAATAGGCATAGACACAGACCTGTCTATCAGGAGAAGCATGTTCCTGCTTACCTCTTCACTGCCATCTCTGATCACATGACCTGACAGGCATGTTGCATTCTGTCACGCAACCATCTCATGGGTTTGGTTTCTCTCTTTGCAGGCTTTGACTTGAAGAACACAGCTGCTTGTGTGAGAGAAAAAAAGAAGAAGAACCAGAGCCAGAAGTTTCTTTGATAAATAGTAAGAGGTACAGTTAGAAAGTAATAAAAAAAACAGTTTTTCCACCAGGATGACAGATGGAGAAAGTCTGGCAGATCTGTCGCTCTGGCCCCATTTTTATTACCCTCCAATATCTTCGGACGTCAGATCAGAGGAACAAATCAAAAGCAAAAGGCTCAAACTTTGAATCCAGGGATTAAAAAAAGTATTGAAGTGTAAATTCATCACGGAGAAAGCGCCAAGTTTTACGATGCTCATAAAACTTTGAGATAAAAACAAGAAGAAAAGGAATAAAAGACACATGATTCATGTGATAAATAATATCAACACGTGTATATTACGGCTGATTTAATGATTGGAGGCTCATGGTCAGGAGGAGGATTTGGCGCCATCTCCTGTGTCAGACTTTTATTCTGAAATTAGATACTGACCCATAAAAAAGCCCTTAAAAATTATTGCTAACACCTGTAATCTATTACTGTCTGTGTTTTTACATGGATTACTATACTTTTAATACTCACGGTAACTAATAACTGTAATAATTTAATAACTACTCATTTTGTTTTTTGAATAAATACTATTTTTTAAATATCTATGATAACTAATAATTATAAATAGTAAAATTATAATCCATATTTTTTAATGGAATTACTAGATCTGTAGTAATTAATATGTATAATTTAAGTATAATACTATATTATTAATAAATAGATCTTTAAGGGGATTGTTATATTTTTAGTACATTTAACAAAAACTCATAATAACTGAACTCTAATTAAGTAACTGAAAAAATGTTTTTTGTGCTAATTAATAACAGTGGTAACTAATAATTACAAGTTATAACTTAGTTAACTATTGATAACAACAAATACTATTTTGTAATACCTATTTTAACAAATAATAGTAACATCATAAACTATATTGTGATAACAAATAAGCATTATTTAAGGAATTACTATATTTGTAATACTTATACTTAGTAACTATGACAAATACCTCTAAAAATACAAGTCAAAAGGCAAACAGTATATATATATTTGAAGGAAACACAATATTTTCTATGCCCTCTCATATACACTAATATATGTAAGACAGGCTGTTAATAATTAAAACTATAAACAATTGCAAGTGGATTTTTGAAAACATTATTACATTTCTTACATATGTAATGATAAATGTATCATATTAGTTATTATTTTTCCACAAAAAAACAGTACACACTGTTTATTAAGGATACTGACTTCAGTTTATTTCCTTTAAAAGAAATGTGTGTGAACAGTGAATTTGCAAACAAAAAAGAAGAAAGAAAACTCTATAAGTATAATTTTTTTTTCATAAATAAATCACAAACCAGTACGTTGTGAATATTTTACATCGTGTGCAGGTACAGTAGATGACTTTCTGAGTAATTTACAATGTCAGTTTCCCCATAAAACCTTTTAAAATCACAGTTATCAATTATTAACTATAACAAAGAGGCATTTAGTTGCTGTGATTACGAGTCAGCGTGAGCCACATCTGGTGCCATTTTGGAGGTCAACTAGCAAACTGAATGAACTCTCGTAATTGTTGGGTTGTATGTTGCATAAAAACGCTAAACAAAGAGGAGAAATGTGTTCGATTTTGCAGAAGTAAACAAAACAACTTTCCAGGACAGGAAAGACAGTTTACACTTACAGTACAATATCCTAATTTTTGGAAAACATACCTTGTTTACATGACGCCATAATCTCAGTCATATTATTTCTTTCAAAAAGGTAGTAAAAGGTACTTTGAATAGTTATAATAAGTATCAATTATTATTACAAAACATTTTAGTAATTGTATTAATTACAATGGCATCTGTCAGTTATGAGAATGAGTTACCAAATTTCTCACATGTACAATGTATAATTCTTACATGTACATTTATTACATTTCTTACATCTTTTTTTTTAAAGTTCACAACATGGAGAAGTCCCTCAAGAAATCAGGAAAATGTGAAATTTCTAGGCTGCTGATGAAGATCGTGTGATACAATCAAAAGTTCTGGAACAGCAACTAAATTGACCTATTTTAGGAAATGGTGTAAAGTTATGTTTGTTTTGTAGTTTTAAACCTAGAGATTTTGAATTGACCGTGACATAAAACAGTAAACTACTCACATAAACGTAATATATAATTACATTATAATGTAATTATAATATAAATATTATCAGTTTTTAATATAATATGATACACATTTAGCACTTTTCCATATTACATTTATGTTTTTGTGTCTACATAAACTGTCCTAGTCTTAAATCAAATATTAAAAATGCTGTTAAAAGATGACAACCTCCAATATGGCCACCAGAGTTCGCCCTCTACAGGTGCAGTGACAGATCTCGTCCCCGCAATCACAGCAAAAACACAGTCCAGGAATGTTGTGGCTTTCACCGTGACAGAAAAATCCCCTTTGCAAAAAAAATAAAACACATAATAATACACAACATACAGTGCATTATGAAGAAATATTGCGATCCCGCTCCCTACATACCACTAGAGTTGTCACAGCAGCCAATAAAACGACTACTTTATGGGATTTATTAGTACATCTGGGGCCAGTTTTGTGTATCTGCTCGGCCGGAACAACCTGTGGCGTAACCCTACTTATATTAAAACCTTATTTATACAATACCAAACTATTTAATGCATTTTTTTCCACAATATGCAGCACTTAGAAACATTCAAAAGTCTTTCCCCAAAGTCCACATCCCTAATTCTGATTTATAAATGGCTTATGCATATCAAACTTTGTCACTTTTTTACTAGAAGAGGTACAAAAAGTGTGGAATTTGCATTGCTAAGCTGTCTGGAATCACTTCCTTTCAAGAGAGGAAAGTAAAATCGCAGCCTCTTGATAGTCAGTGTTAGAATTTCAACATTTTTTGGTGGTGGTGGGGTAATGGGGGGGTAAAGCCTTGTAATGACTGTTTTTGGGCCGAACGCCAAAAACCGACTCTGTCCGGCGCGCGCTGTCGTCGGTTCATTATATTAGTTTCGGGCCAGTTTTTGGAGGAGGGGTGAGGAAACATGATAGTCCACTTGGGATGTCTTGTCTCTCTCGCGGTGATACAGTAATTCGCGCATAAATTTCACAGCTATCATCATCATCATCATCATCATTGTAGTCGTCGTCATTGCATTGGCCCTGCACTACAGTGGTCATCAGAGAGGGAAGTTGCAGAGGGTGAGCGATGCTTTCAAACATACATTATTGCACAATCCAGTGAGTATACACAGCTGTGAACTCTGGCATACTTTTTACACACACACACACACACACACACACACTGTAAAGTTGACTGGCCTGTTGTCTGTGTGTGTTTAAACTGTTTCAGTGTCTCAGTGCATCGTAAAAGAATAAAAGCTGGAGATAATTTCTCTGAGTGACCTTGAGCTCTAAAACTAGGCAGATTAAAAGCTTGTAGTAGGTAGTATATTATCATCTTTTAATGATTTTTATCAGTTTTTACAGAAATATACTGATTTTCTTATAAGAAAACTTGTTTTAAGTGAATTTTTTTATCTCCCCAGACAGTTTACAGTAAATAGGGACGGCTCAGATAACGTTAATTGAACAGCACATGGTTAAATTATATAGCGTTGAGCTCTGATTGGTTATTCCAGAGTTAGGTTTTCACATATTCACATATGTTGATATTTTAAATACAGATTTCACTCATTTATTATATTCTGACTAAATAACCTTTTTAGAAAAACAACCATATATGAACATTAATTATATTAATTAAGCTTGCTTTGGATTTGTTAGCAGGTGTAGTATAACTAGATGCCTCCAATGTAGATATTTCCTCAGTGAAATTTGTCTTTTAGTTTCCAGTGAAACAAGATTTCAAAATTTGTAATTATCATCATTTTGGCCTTGGCAGAGGTATGCGCTCTACTTTTAGTTACTTTAGTATATTTCATAACAATCAGAGCTAAAGAATACTTTTGAAAACATTTCCTATAATTACCGGGAACTTAATGTACATAAACTACATTTAACGATAGTCCAAACAAAAAAGAAAAATCAAGGAATTTTAAACATGAAATTCTCAGTTTTTTCTGGCAATAGCATCGCTAGAGAGCCTCTGATGGTGGTTTTCTTCATGTATATTGTTTTACATGACTTAATAATTCTTTATTTTGCAAAGGTGTAGTCAAAGACATGTTGGACGTACACCTTGTCAGCCCTTATACACAGTAAATCCCTGCGTTTTTAGATATACCATCTGTTATTCTCCGAAAAAGGTTGTATTGGCCTTGTACGCGCAAAAATCGCCACCTTCTTTGGTCACATTTGATTGGAAATGCTTTGGTTTTAAGGATCAGTAAAGACCTTGTAATTGTAGATACTAAATCAAAACTCAAGTAACCTCCTTTGGTGTCACCATGTTTAGTTGTTTTTACATTAGAGGATCCCAAGGAAGATTTGATGATTTGCCCCCTAGTGGCTGTTTTTTTTAATCCTCCAGGTTCACACTACAAACAAGCAAGTAATGCTCACGTTGCAGCCGCTTGTCTACACGAACACGATGGTAAAAAGCAGCTTATATCGAGACCTTTGGAGCTGAACTTGTTGATTGTGTTTCTGTGTTTTTAAATTTTACATATTATGCAGACACTACACTATTCAAAGCAGCTTGTCTGGTGTCTTCTTCAGGACATGGTGGACTAAAACTAAGACTTTCTAGTCCTTCCAGCTCTCAAGTACCTCTCAAGTCCCTCTTTGGTTTCACAAGCAGACTCCACAGATCCTGGTTCTCATGGATCTACAGATTGTGGTCCAACCAGGAGATGAAGTTGTTCATGCTCCTCTGTCCGACGCTGGACATCATTGGCAGGAACGCAAACACCATGCAGCCGTGAAACCCGTCCTCGTAGTGGTCGCTGGTCACCGAGACGCCGGCGTCCTGCAGCCGCTTCACGTACATGAGCCCGTCGTCCCTCAGCACGTCGTACTCGCAGGTCATCACGTACGCTTTAGGCGTCCTACCCAGAACCCCCTGCTCTGCCAGCAGCGGCGCCGCTCTCACGTCCACCAGCGCCGGCACCTTGCCCACCACCCCTGGCGATCCCGTCTCTTTGACAAGCGGCCGGAAGTGCTTCTTGCGCTCGCCGGGGAGCAGAGAGGTCCAGTCCAGTTTGGAGCGGGTGTTGGCGCCGATGGCCGGCTGGTCCAGGGAGCTGTGGTTGTTGGCGAGCAGGAGGGGCTCTAGGGAGGGGTCGGCACCCAGGTACTGCAGCCAGAAACGAGCCATGATGGGCCTGTAGAGGATGGGCACGGCCTTGTTCTGCTGGTAGGACGGGGTGTAGAAATCCAGAGCTTGCAGCACCGGGTAGATCAACGCCTGGACCTTGAACTTCACGGCCAGACTGTCATCTGAGCTGAGCTGTGGAAACAGGTGAGATTTATTTAACATATTCAGTATAAGTTACATTATAAGCGGTGCGTTTGTTTCGTTTACCTCCTGTGTCACAGCAGCAGCCAGGTTTCCCCCGGCGCTGTCCCCGGACACACACACCCTCTCCGGATCGATGCTGTAGCGCTCTAAAACCTGAGCGGACAGGAAGGCCCGCGACGCCACTAACGCATCGTGGTACTGATCTGGGAACACTGCCTCCGGAGCGAGACGGTAACTATAGCAACAAGACATCACAGGAGGACAAATTTAGCTTCAAAATCCCCTTAAAGCCCTGACAGTGCTTTGCTCTAGCAGACGGATTTCCGGACTTACTCAACAGACATGACGACGGCGTCCAGATCCTCCGCCATTTTCCGGCAAAGAAGGTCGTAGGATCGCATCCCTGTGAAGGAAGTAAACTCAGAGCGAGTGATACTGACATTAAATACACAACAACAGTACGATCAGGAGCTTTAATGAGGAACTCACGCCCGCTGCCAAGCGCCCACCCTCCGCCATGGAAGTATATGACCCCTCTTTTCAGCTTCCTCCCGCCCTTTGGCTGGAAGACCCTGGCGGGCACGCCGCCCAGCGAGGAGTCGGTCACGTGCACGGCAGGGCAGGAGCGAGCTTCGATCACCTCCACCCAGGACACCACCTGGTTCAGGAGGTGGACACGATGGCAGACGCCCAGCGCATGAGCCACATCGCTCTGGAAATGACAGGGTAAGAGGGAGCAGCAGGTGAATTTTGCTCTCTGGGGATCAAGAAAGACACTGAAATCAAAACTTTATTGACAGAAATGAAGCTGTCAGATGTTAAAGAGTTGGTGTTTTGTTGCGCACATGTCTGGAGAAGGTGTAGAAGAAACAATCCCAGCAGACAAACTTGTTGCGCCATAATTGTAAGGATTAGGTGTGTAAACTCGCAATTCAAGCTTCAGTTCAAACTAACACGCTACAGCTCTGTGGCCTGAGACAGGTACAGGCTAAAGGGCGTTCAGCAGCAGGGTCAAAGGTCACGTTCCTGTCATTTTCCCCTCCCTCACCTGCTCAGGTGACAGCGACTGTTCTGTTTTACTCTGTTCTACCTGAACCTGTTTCACTAAACTCTCATTAACTGCTCTATTCTCTCGTTTAAAGTATTATTCAAGTAGTAGAAAGTGTAGTAAATGATCACATAGGACAGTACTATGTAGTAAAGCAGAGTAGAGCCGAGTATAGTACTGTATTGTGTAGTATAAGATAGTACAAATAACTATTAAGTATTCTAGTACAAAGCAGAGGATAGCAGTCTTTTCGGGTTTTGTGTAGCACTGTATAGTATAATATAGTACACTGAAGTATGTAGTATTCTTTTGTATTCATAGTAGCACAGCACAGTAAATTATGACATAGTATAGTAGTAGTAGTAGTATTGTAGAATATAGTTTAGTACAGTAAAATATAGTGGGCCAAAGTACAGTATAGTAGAGTGTAGTGTAATGTACAATAAAATACAGTAGAGTATGACAGGTATTTTATAATAAAGCTTAGTATAGTATAGCATAGTATGGTATAGCAGTATAGTATAATACAGTACAATAAAGTACAGTAGAGTATGGCGGGCTAAAGTGTAGTACAGTATAGTACAATAGTTATTCTATTTTCTACATGCTGTTCTATTCTAAAATAAATCCTGCTGTTGTGATTTTACTGTTATTGTGTATCAGCTACATATTATTGTTGTTATTTACAGGTATTTGTGTCACACCTGTGTTTTCTAACCCTCGGCTTCTAGTATCTTCTCCTGCCCTGACAGCTCTCTGTTTACCCCGCACATCAACCTGTCCTCCTCTGCTCTCCTGCCTCCTCCATCACTCAGCTCTCACCGCCTGCATGAAGCTCCGGAACAGCGCGTCCAGGAGCATCAGCTTCCACGGCTCGCTCACGCCGCTCGGTAACGGCAGGTAGACGTAGTAGGCGACCGCCGACAGCAGCACGGCTCCGGCCAAATGGAGCCTCATCACGGGCGGCGGCGGCAGCGGCGGGACTGTACCTGCCCGGAACCAACCGCTCATACGGGATTAACTCTCCCTTCTTTTAGGAACCCGGGCGGTCGGTGGCTCCGCGAGGGATCGACGAAACGCGGAGGATTGACCGCGATTTCAAAATAAAAGTCGGGTTTTAGGTTTTCAGTCATTTCATAACGGTGTTCCTGCGAAAATTGTCTTATTTTGAAATTTATATCTAGGAAGTAGGGTAGGCATTGCGTAATGTGGTTGCTGACGGGAAATGTAGTCCTTTAGCTTATACTAATAAAACCAACATTCTATTCTATTCTATTCTATTATATTTTTATTAATTTTATTTTTATTTTATTGGTCCTAATTTACACCTGGGCATCAATAAAATTATACGTTTTATTTTAGCAAGATAATTTTAAACATATATACAACATTTTACATTCAAAAATACCTTAAGTGAAATTCTAATTGTTGACAATAATGTTCACCCTTCCTCTGTTGGGCTCTGTTAAATGTCCACAACAAAATAATCATGACATGAAAATGCATGTAACTCCAATTTTTAATGTAATTTGAAGCTACAAGAGCCAAACAATGACATTTATTATGCATGTGTGTGTAAATCGACTGAAGCACAACATCCAGTTTCCCTTAAACATTATTTTATTGTGAATAAAGTGATGATTTTAGTTTATTCTGCCCTCTTCTGGATATTTACTGAACCAAACATTTTAAATTATGGTTATAATTTGAAACCATGCTCTGTCAAGTGGATGAAATAGCACACAGTAATGAAACTGACCAGATACTTCTGCACTTTTGTTCAAATATCTTCTTGATTAGGCTCTAATTCTTGTTTCATTAGATTCCCACGCTCAAATAAAATTGCCATGCCAGCCTTTTCTGGTTCCCATAATGCAGTGGGCCTCTCCTGTCAGATAAGTGGCCACACCTGCCTTCAACTACTCACACCTGTGTCCAGTTAAGCAGGAAAGTAAGAGGGCTGACAGTCTATAAAGAGCTCCAGAGTTGACCTCAGTGGCATCTTGCTTTCTGACTTCAGTTGTGTGGTTTGGTAGGAGCGTCACTGGCCTACAACTGTGGCCAAAGCCATGGGTTTTCTCTTAAGGTATGTCTTATTTATCTGTTCTTAAATTGTTTGACTCGTATCAAAGCTCATAGTAACTTGAGGAGGTCTTTTCTAGATGGTTGCTGTTGTCCTTTGTTGCTGTAGGAAGACATCAAGGTAAGTTAGAGTTAAGTTGTGAAATTACTCTGGATCTGGATGGCTGCATGGACTGAAGTGTTTACTTTACCAGCCTACAGCTTTGGCTCTTTTGAGACTTATTGGCATAATGAAGAGCCAGCAGTGGTTTATCAACCACTTTCGCTCAGCTTTAACACTGGGGAGGACTCTTCACGGAGCCCCGGGCCACTCGGTGATGATACAAGCTCAAATGCAAACAAGGTAAGAAACTAAAAGCAAGCTGATAATCCTGAGCAAGGGAACGACCAAACCAAATATTCATCCAGTCACTCTCTGCAGCCACAGGTAGTGGGATCTTATCAGCCCCAGCAGCCTGTCTACCAGCCCCAGGTACCCAAGCAGCCCTGCATTCATTCCAGCCCCAGGTACCCAAGCAGCCCCAGCAGCCAGTCTACCAGCCCCAGGTACCCACAGGCGCCCCAGGTACCCAAGCAACCCCAGCAGCCCGTCTACTGGCGCCAGCAGCCGCAGGCGCCCAAGCAGCCTGGCTACCCACTCAAGCGGCCCCAGATGCCAAGATACAGGCCTCAGCAGCCACAAGCACCCCCACAACCCCAGGCTCCCAAGCAGCCTGGCTACCAGCCTGAGCGGACCCAGCTGCCTTTCCTCCGGCTTAAACGGCCTGGCTTCATGTTCAAGAGGCCCCAGATGTGGCGCTACCTGCCCAAGCAGCCTCAAGCACCCAAACAGCACTTTAACCAGCAGCCACAGAGATAATAGGTACCTAAATGTGTTCGAATGGTAAGCTCTGGTCAATGGCACATTTTTAATTTGCAAGATAAGCAGCATCTAACTTGAATTTCTTACAGGTACAGCATCACTGGAGTTCAAGTTGAGGATCAGTGGCCATGGTATGTATGTTTTAGCCAATGGATAATCCAAATTTTCAAATGCATTTCTTAATCCATGTTTTCTGTGTTTTAGGCACCACAACACTGAAGCTGTTTCAGACTGTTTTCTGCTGAGCTGCTGTATTGACTTGTCAAATTAAAACCTTGTCATGCCTTTATTTCTTGGAAGTGTTTCTTTTAGAAAACAAGCACATGTAGCTTAAAATCTCTGGCCTGACTTTACATTTTGGCATGACTCCATAGTGGACTGAATAAAGTTCTGCTCCTGTACTAAACACAACAGCCCATTTAAAACCAAACCTCATGAAGGTTGTCTACCTGCTCTAAATTCTCACACATTAGTACTCCCAACGGGACATGATTCGTTGGGACAAGTATAACTTGGTCAACTTTACCAATTCTTGTAAAACTGCAACATCTGCTGGACACTAATTGTATCCTGTTTTAAGATGGTGGCTCCATCCAGTTTAAACCATCTGAAATTAAAATGCATGTAAACTGCTTTTGCTACAAAGAGTTTAGAAAGATTTCACATCAACTGTTCAAGAGAAGTCTCTTGGCTTTTAATCCATGGCTATAATTACTTTTTTTTTTTTCACCCTGGATTTCTGACTACAAAAGTCATTTTATCCCTGTTTGTCAATATTATTGACCTGATATCACTTCATATGAATTATAAAACTGACTTTGTGGATATAAAACCATTTTTCATGATTATATACCAATATAACATCAATTTGTTCCCTAAAAATAATAAACCCATAAACCCATTTATCCCTACATGTACACTACATCCCCACCACTAGAGGGGGCACTGCTGTAAAACACAGGCTTTATATTGTGGCCGAAGAAGGCCGAATAAAATGATTGGCGTCTTGTTGGTCCAATCGGATTACAAGACGTCAACGTCACAGCCAATCAAATAATCCTGTGGGCGGAACCAGAAGTAGCTGTTGAGACGCTTTCAATTAGCTGCTAAGAGAACGAACCAAACATTATAGCTCTTCTGTCGGCTTCTGGAAAACCTACATGAACAGTTAGATTTGATAATCCTCAAGTAAACATTTGCTTATCGAAGCTACATCCTCTGTGTATAATTATATTCCTCTTCAGGTAAGATTGACTTCAGCGCTGCTCGGCTAGCTCGTATGCTAATGCTAACATACATAGCAACAACAGCCAGCTGGCAGGTGATTGAGCTACAGCTAGCTTTAAAAAAAAGCACACCCTCGAGGCACGTCTTTGTGTGTGTTTTGGGTAAATTTGGCTTCATAAAAATGATAATCGTCCTTCACGTGTGTTGCTTGAGTGCTGTCAGCTTCTATTAGCGAATTTTTAAGCTCAGTTTTACAATACAATACGTGTGTGTGTTTCAGTGTAATCATAATGGGTGAGGTGGAGCTGTCCTGTCGGGCTTATGTGAAGATGTACCTGCACGCCTGCCTGTTTCCACGGTGCAGCATCAACGGGCTGCTGTTGTCGTCCAGCTCGGCAGGTGGCGCCGTGTGCGTGACGGACTGCGTGCCGCTGCTTCACTCTCACCTGCCCCTGGCCCCCATCACTCAGCTGGCCCTCACACAGGTAGGACACCCGCTGTCACAGTTTGTCTACACAAGCTCAACGAGTGTACTTGTAGCTGTTTAGAGGTTGTTTTCAAGCACATGCAGCTGTTTAAAGCGTTTTATTTCTCAGTAAACATCACAGAAAGTGCAGTAAACGGAAAAACTGAAATATTTGGTATCTTGTGTCTGTTCTGTGATGTTTCAATATGTGTGTGTCTAAACTTCTACTTGTCCTATTATTGTGAATGGGCATTTGGGAGGCCGATCGATTGCCTCTAGATATATACATGATGCATAAGTCGAAATCTGAAGTGATACCTAAAACGTTAGTATATGGCTGTATATCTTTTCTAAAATCTCTCTGCAGCCAGGCTCCAAAAATACTAGAAACAAATCCCAGAAATTAAATGTACAACCCCCTCAAGCATGGTGCTATGTTTATTTCCACCATATTCTCATTTTGCCATGTAGCGCCAGTTTTAAGCAACACCTAAATTAATGGGAAATGAGTGAAAATATCTCAAACTTTGGATATAGCTCAACAGAGAATTTATTACATTTAAAGTATAACTTTTGCATTATTATTAGTAGTCATGTGAAGTTATACATGTGTTTTAAGTAATATTTTATACAAAGAAATGCTAATACATCCATCCAATACCTGCCAAATGATGCTGCACAACAACAGGTCTTAATAATAACAATGAAAACCCAACTTCAATCATAAAGTCAGTCGAAGAGTCTCTGACAAGAAGAATAATAAATATATGGTTTCCAGATCCTCTCATGAACTTGTGTCTGGCTTCTGGAGTCAAATCCTTGGGAAGTCACTTCTCCACACACGCATCAGGACAGCAGGCTGACATCCCTTTTGCCAAAAAATGGCGCGTGGCTGACAATTACAGTGAATCTGTTAAATGAAAACTCTTCACTAAAAACAGACAAATGTAACAAAGATTTGAAGTCTTGCAAAACATTTTCTGGAGCCACAGAAGGGTGAAATATTTTTACTGTGAAGGAAAAAGTGCTAAGATTAAATGACTCTCAAATCGTGTCATCTGTTGATTTTACGGCTACCTGTTATTGTTTGACTGGGTGTTCCATAAATTCAGTTTTTCCTTTCTGGATACAGTCTTTGTCTCTCTCTCAGCTGTATGATCTTCTATAATGTCAGCCAACAAGGGTTTCCCATTAAAAAAAGCTTCAGTTGAAGACCTTATTAAACAGGGTATTTTCTATACTTAAAATCAGGGGCCACAGTACAATACAATTAATGCCACTAATTAAATATCACACCTGGCTGCGGTTGTGAACTTTTAGAAACAAGTTTATATTGTGCAGACTTTAAGACTGATTCACAGCTGAGTTTACCTCAAACCCAAGTGATAATGTTTAATAGAAGTAGAGATACAAAAAAAACCACCAATTCATGAAACAGTGACACTTCTCATGGTCGAACTTTGTCTTTAACTTATGATAAACAGTTCGTAGCTGCCTGAAAAGACTTATGGTTTTGTTTTCTGCATTAAAATAGATAAAAATTTGAAATCACAGTTCACACTGTCTATTTCAGAGAGCATGCAGGCTAAAAGCTTCTTCAGCCACCTCAGCCTGTATCCTTGATGGCTGCACTGAAAACATTCCCTGGAATTGTCTGCAGAAATATTTTCTCCTGCAGAAATTCCATAGCGTCTTGCGTTTGATTTCCAGCGGCGTTTAAAGTAGCAAGCACACGTCTCATGCCTGCTTCAGGTGGAGGCGTGTGGTGCGCAGGCGCGGCAGAGGATTGTGCAGGATATTGCAAGCTGTGCTGCACGCAACAACATGAGACAGTAGGTTCAGCACCACTGATTTCAGCTGAATGTAAACCATCTTTTTTTTTTAGCGTCTCCAGGTACCTCTACTGCAACAGCCCGACACCATGTGTGTGTGCTGAAGATAGCTTCTGATAGATTGCTGAGCAGTTTGATAATGCAGTTTTGTTATTGGTAAGTAACAAAAACAATCTGATTAACACCTTGCTTTCTGCTTTGGTCCGCCAAGAAATCAGACCTGGAACTTCTGCAAAGAAGGTAATTGATAGAAACTGTACTGAAGCTTTTATCATCTGTTTTAAGGCATCACTTTGGACTTTGCCAAGTTAAGATGGTTAATTGCACAAATGATTCTCTGTTTTTCTTTACGCGGCTCGGCGGTAAAATGTCAGTTATCAGGTTTCCTCATGATGTACAGCGCCAAAGATTCAAGATGGAGCTCAAAGACAATATGTAAACACTGCGTAGCGGTGACAGCTGGTGGTGATCGCTGTGGAGTGGGGGCGTCTACAGGTCTTGAAAAGCCTTAAAAATCATTGAATATAATAAATCAAATATGTTTGTTGTGTTGCACCTGAATGCGGCTGTTAAGGGGTTGCACACACACACCTCTAAGCAGCAAAGTGGGATGCCTTGATGGTGGATAAAGATGCATGAGGGCACAGTGAACCTTTCAAATTATCCATTTTGCTATCATCAGGAAAAATATTATTAAAAGTCTTCACACTATGAACCTACTTGAAACCTTTTTGAACAAACTCTGTCCTGTCAGAGCATCCAGTCGGAGGTAGGCCTTGCCTGGAAAGCCTCTCATTTCAGAGACACAAAAAAAGTTTTTCTATTAAATATAACTTCTTTTTTCTAAATACATCCTTCAGTTCCTTAACTTAAATTTAAGTAATAGCTGCTGCTGCATTTTGATTTAGAGCACAAACAGACCTAAAAGTATATTATTAAAAGATCAGGCGTGAGAAGGCATTTCCTGCCGGCATCCAACCACCTGTTTTATGCCAAGGAAACTTGAGTGGAAGGTAATGACAGAAATTGCTGCAAAAACATAGAGAATGAAAACATTAGGGATGTCGGAGGCGAGCATGTGCTTGCCTCTGATCTGTTTCCATGGTGGATCATCAAAACACTACAAAAGAGACTAATTAATTCTTGAAATAATAGCGTGTGTATTAAAGCTAATTAAAATGTCCTTTACAGGCTGCTAATGCCTCTGCACTAAGCTGTGAATTCTGTTTTGTGTGTCGTTACAATTCCACTTAGACATAAGTGAAAACACAACTTGTTTGATATTTTTAGACATTTTAAAACATTTTGTTTTGGATTTTCTTCCCAAAACTGTCTATCTAGTCCCTTGAAATCAGTGTTGTTCGTAATAACTGTAGGTGACAGTCAGCGGCTTAAACAGCTGGAATCGGGCTCAGCAAGTTTCACTCTGAACTTTGTAGATCGATTACAAAAAACCCACATGGGTATCTCTGATATCCAGCCAGGAAACACCCAAAATATCAAGATTTCCTACCACCAGAATGGGTTTACATGTGTTTGTGTTGGAGCAACACTTCCTGCTCCAGCAGCCGGGGGATCATGGGTAGCCGCCTGCACACACACTGCTGGGGCGCGTTTCAGTCCTTTTTGTCCGTCCTTCAGGACCAATGCTGCGGCAGTGGGAGGCCGAGCGTGCCCGGTCGAGATGCTGGGCGTCGGGCGGTCTGCGCTGCTGGTGGTGGTTTACCGACAGCCACTTGGGCGACATCACAAAGGACTGGACCAATCCAAGCTCAACACCAAGATAGCTGAAGCTGGCGCCTCGCCGTATGGGAATATCTATGGCAGCTGGTAGCACCAGTTTGTACAGAGCCCAGATTTATTTACGTTCCAACCCTCGTCGCCAGCTAATGCCTGCAAATGTGATTTTATTATTCTTTTTAATAACTAAACCCACGACCACATGATCTGGGGTTTAGGGAAGACATTTATTTTTAAACTGCGTTTCTGAACAGGAACATTATATAGAACATATAAATATAAAAATATTTTAACCTTGGTAGTCTCTGGGTCTTCCACCCTCCCCGTCAAACACCCCCCCACACCCCCCTCAAATTGTGCCTTGTGGTTCATTCAGCCTGTAGTTTAAAGGGAAAAATCACCAAAAATATATAAAACACTGTGTTACCAAAGCACTGTGGATAACTCCATCTTAGGCTCTGTTTTGTCTGATGCTACACTACTGTACTCCTACATATATTACAAGCAGAAGTGGACAAAATAACAGCTTTCTGATACTAAAGTCCTGCAGTAAATACGTTTCTTGACTTAAAAATGTTTGATTTATTCGGGTTGAGGTCAGGATTAGGAAGTGGTGATAGTTGGTTTGGGTCAGATGATACGTGACAGTTTAACAGCATTGTTACGCTTTTTGCATAGAAATATGTCGGATTCATTACTCTGTTTCTGCCTTAAAACCTCTAATTTGTTAATGCGCCTGATTCCACCTATAAACTGACATTTCATCGGTTACCAAGCTCTTTAAAATCCTGGCATTTTCAAGAGGATATGTCATCTTATAAATCGCCATGTAGTTCTTGCCTTGGCAATCAGCCATGACGGGAAAGAGAGACAGTGCTGCACAAGGCGTACAT
This sequence comes from Lates japonicus, assembly GCA_033238685.1. Lineage (NCBI taxonomy): Eukaryota > Metazoa > Chordata > Actinopteri > Centropomidae > Lates > Lates japonicus. Next base: position 858,893 of record BRZM01000020.1, read on the forward strand.
TTGTTTAGCAACAGGATGTTGCAGTTTGACGGAAACTGGCTGAAAACTCTCATAAAAAGACACAAACACTTAACAGGCTTCCAGCAGGTATGTATTCCTACTGAGGGCTGCTGGCAGGATGATGGGATGGCACACTCTGGCTGAATTTCAACCAGAAACGTTGCGTGTTCGAGCTCTCAAGCACTGGTCAAGTTTACTCATTCTCTGCAGATCAAGCGGTTGAGATCCAGTGGTGGCACCTCTTGTAAACAGTCTAGATTCGCTTCTTGTACGATGTGCTGATTTCACAGCTGGGATGGTTTTCCTTTGGTGTGATAGAGGCTGAGCAGTAGCTTTCCACCTGGCCTTGGGGTGCAGTCTCCCATCCACCGTTGTAGTGTGAAGCGTTTTTCATCTATTAAAAGACAACGATGAATAATTGTATATATGTCTTTTTTGTTTAAACTTCTACCAAGAAAAGGGATTAAGTGACTGGATTTGGATAGATGAAGAGTCTGACACATGGAATTATTGTTTCCTCACTACTGCTCTACTGAACTCGTTGGGTTGCTTATTACCTTCCCTAACTGTTATGGTGTATTTCCTTTTGGAGTAAGTAGTATTTTGGCGCGAGGTTTCTGCCAGTGCGTAATGTAAAACAGTTATCAGCTGATTGGCTATGGTTCTGTCTTTTAACGTTTGACCTTTACAAATAATGTATATGTGCAAATGTATACATTTGGCAACAAAGTCTTTTGATGCTTAAAGACCTGGAAACACCTCAAAATGATCGTAATTTATATCAACATTTAAAAAAAAGCAAAATTTACTGAATGTCTCAGACACATGGATTCTGTGAACCCGGTGGGGTCTTGACCCCAGGAAGGCAGTGAGAACCCGCCCCGGCTCTGTATGTTAACTTGGTTTACACATACTGGGCGTGCTTCAGTACCAACTTATCTCTCAAGGGACATACAGGACCCAGGTCCACCCTAAATCATTTCCGAGGATTTAAAGCTCCTAATCCCTAGTTTTTCCTAGATGTTTCTTAAGTGCTCTTATGGCATGTCTTGTCTTGGGCTTCCTGCAAACTGGAGGCTCTTATTTTGACCCTTCATTTCCTCATTGAAATTCAGCAGGGCTCTAATTTGGACGTCAAATCACCGCTCCATTTATATGGCCTCAACGGGTTGAAACTTGGGGATGTCTTGTTATTTTTAACAGCAAACACGCTTGCCTAAGTGCTCTGAGGAATTCCCTGGGTCTCTCGGACATGTCAGCGTCGACACCGCGGTGCCAGGTTCAGGTGATTTCTCCCAAGCCAGACTGGCATGGGGCTGGAGGATGGTGATGGATTCAAGAAGAACTGGGTGTTCTGGACCTACTCCCTCTGCCCGCAATGCAAGTGATCACAAGCGGAGGAAGCCGGTGAAAATGACTTTCAGTTAATTAAATCTCCACACTAACATTGTGGGGTGCACTGCTCTATCTCTCTGTTTTCCAGATAATTTCCTTGGAAGCTTCTCATGTAATTTCTAAAAATGACTGATATTTATTTATGTGGTCAGTTGGATATTATGCGCGGCCTTAATTTAACATAAATGGAGAAAGTGCTTTGCTTGTGACAGTTTTAAGTGTCTTTCGTTATGTTGAGTTTTAAAGACAAAAATTGGAAATTAAGTATGATACAGTTAAATGAAAATGGTTAATAAACTGACGTCGTGTGTTTCTGTAATCTATGTAAATTCTATTTAAAACGTATTACCGCTGCATTTGGATGGCATCTACGGTGGAAGTTCCTCGGTTTGTGTTTGGAAAACTGTTGATGATCGACAAATAAAAGCACTCTACCGTTCCCTGCTATAAAATTTCACCAACTCCAGCTGCACCCAAACAAAATCAATTTCCGAGTCCAGACCTGGGAAATATCGTAATTTACATTGAATGGGAGCTAAGTTAAGGAAGTGATGAAAAAAATTATCTACTGGAAAATACAGGCCTTACGTAAAAATAAAAACTTAACCAAGTTCACTGTGTCCAAGTTTAAACGCTTTAATCATGTTATGTGGGGTCGATTTAGTATTGGCCCCGAAAAATGACAATATATAAAATTTTGTGGTTAAGTGGTGTGAGATGGTGCACACACCTTTGAACAATAATAAGTTTTCAGATGGGTCCTCAGTGTTACTCTGGCACTCTTCTCTCCAAAACACAAGTGATGCACACTGAGGAGGCTGCGCCCGCTTCCGTTGACGGAAGTGATCCAGCTCCTGGCGACAGGGCGAGAAAAAAGTGAAGGTTAAATACACAATAATTTGTACACTTTAATCTCTCCTGCGGATGGAATTAGACTGGTCATTTTGATCTGACTCACATATGGTTTATGGATTTGGAACAAGATATTCAGAACCTGAAACTGGGGCTACAAGAAGAGTGAAGATTATTTTTGTGTCGGGTGTAGTTTTCTCTGTCATTTTCATCACCATATGTGACAGAGAAAACAGTTATACAAAGTCTTCAGATTTACATTTTTACCTGGCAGGTGTGTAAGAGTGCACGAAGCAGGGAAACCAGAGAATATTTGGCTTTTGCTTGAAAATGATAGTGCCTGGCTGCAGAATCATTTTCTGTATCAACTAAAATGATCAATTTGTTCATTTTTTAAGCTTGGTTAAAATAGAAAACGCCTCTTCAGCTTGGACAGAAACTATCAGGCCATGTTTATACACATTTAACTGACATAAAATAACAGTTTCAGGTTGAAACAACCCTCTTAAGCTCTCTAACTCTGATTATCTAAAGTTCGTTTGGAGCAAAAAACTTCCCTGCTGTTAAAAGGTGTAGGTGGTGTCCAGACCTTTTTTTTTACGCAATCGTTAAAGGATAAGCAGGAAAGTTCTTTAAACTAATTTGTTTTCTGAGTTGGAGGTGGGCCGGGGGGATCAAGCCGCGTTGCTTGAAGGTGTGTGTGTGTGTGTGTTTTGCTGAAGAGCCCAGCACCTGGCTCAGTGTTCTCCATCTTTGGCCGGGCGTGGTGTGTCTGCGGCCCGTCAGAACCCGCCCCTAGCCTGCAGAACCTCTTCCATTACACCCCTCTTGGCGTGGGTCAGCACCACCCCTTTCTCTCCTGGAAGGGGCAGGGTGGGCGCCTGCAGCTCTGGCCCGGCCCGGCAGCATGGAATGGCGGCTCCGGCGGAGGGATCTTGGCAGGGAACCCGGCGTGGCCTTTCAGGGGCCCGGCGGGCGTCGGGGCACCCGAGGGAGGAGGCAGGTACATTGTTATCCGCTGCGTCAGTGCCTGAATCTGACGCTTGAGGCCTCTGTCTAAATAATAATGGTTACGCCCGTTGAAGAGTCCTGAACGCTGCAGAGATGAAACAGACCCAGGAAAGAAGCTTTACCTTTCAAAATAAAAGACATCCATGTCTACCTGCAAAGCAGCGCTATAACAGCAAGTAGGAAAATTCTCTACTTAAGCTGCTTTCGGCTGTAAATGTTTTCCACTTAATTACCTCCTTGCCGGGCAGGGAGGGCTCTCCTCGATTCGCGCATCAGCGTGATGATGATCTCGCCGACCACTGCAGAACAGAGATGGAAGTAAATGTGATAAATGGACTATGAGACATAATAGGCGCTGACCGCGGGCGAGAGAGCTCTATTATTTATCGGCGGATGAGGAAACATTTGATGACTCGCGCGAAAACGAAAGCTTGCCCTGAGAAATCAGGTTATGCAGGAAGTTTCAGCCTGTGTCGCGCATACGCGCGGCAGGCCAGTAATCAGATTACTCTCCCCCATCCCTGACTTTTATTTGGAAAGGTAAGCGGGCTCTTAGCATGGTGACAGCAGCACAGCTCACAAGCGTATTTTACAAAACCGCTTGACCAAATTACATATACACAGGCTTGTCTAATGCTAATGGGGCGCCTGGTTATGTCATAGACCATTAAGCTTCACAGGAGAAATCCACCCGGAGGAAATCACTTTTGGGTCCACAGATCCGCATCTTAGCAACATGCTTTTTATTTAGTGGGTGAATGCAGTTAGACTCTGATCTCTCTCTGGATGAGTGGTGGTGTGCTGCACAGGCTCTTCTGTCTATGTGGACAGTGATGCCGCTCTGCAGCCTGAGGGTCTTCAACACACTGAGAATCAGAAGAAAGAGATTGCAGCAGCTTAAAGACGAGGTTTTTATCTCTCACAGGGACAAGTACGAGTTCAGCAAAGATGGATGGTGGAAGCTTTAGCTCAGGTGCCTTTAACAATGATTGTTTAGATATAAATAACAAATTAAACACACAACACTCTTGTACATTAGTGGGAGAGGCTGTGCGCTGAGAAAGAATATGCCACAAACACTTGGGCAGAATCCAGCATCTGGGCAGCCTCTGTCTCTGCATTTCTTAACTAGATTAAAAGCTAACACATGCTAAAAGGGAAGAAGTTGCTGTCGAATCCTCTGCATGAGCTCTATTTTTCGGATTAAAAACAACTAACTCACTCACCGGCTGAGACGTGGCCTCCTCCCGTCTTTATCTCTTCTTGACGACTGACGCGTCGTCGCTCTCTATCTCGCTGCTCCTCCTTTTCGACCTCCGGCTATTATGAAGCTTCTCTGCATTTCTTCTCAGGCTCCCACCAAACCCTAACAGACAGGAAAAGAAATATTGTTTACGTCTCTGGGAAATGCATCCGATTAGTCAAAACAGCAAATAACCAGTACTATAGTTTCGTATAAACAAAGATGAATAGGACCAAACCTATTTCAGTGGATGTACTCGTCCCAGTCAGTGGGTGTGTTGACATTGGCTGACCTCTCCGGCCTCGGTGTTGGCTCACCACTCCACTGACTAAGCAAAATAGCTGATTGGGGCTGAGGCGCAACAAGTCACTCGATCTGTTCTTGCCTTTTGTCCTGCGCTCTCAATCAGTCATTTTACTCGTTGCCAGTGCAGATTAATTTCAGGAAAACATGCAACGGTATCTTTAGGAAACGCAAATAGTGTAACTTTATTCTTGTATTGCACTGGGCAACAGCTGTGTTTATTTTTCCTCGTTTAAAGCCTGAGTAATTAATAAAAGGAATAAAACAAAAAGCAGTCAGTCAGCTTCAGGACTTGTACTTTGGCCTTTTCTCACTGGGTCACCGTGTTACAGCGAGGCACGGCAGACCTTTAAAAGGGCAATTAAGAGGAAAATAGAACCGAAAAAGAAACAGATTTAGAGCAGTAAGCAAAACTTGTACCTTGTGGATAAAAAAAAAAATCAACAATCATGTCAATAAATCCTGTTTTCATGATTCAGGAACTAACTATTTTAAGCAGAAGGTTGTCAGCTACATGACGAGAGCAGAGAGCAAACAGCAAAGCTCATAAATGCCTGATAAATAACTGATATGACTGTAATGTAACGCTGCAGGTCTGCAGGCATGTAACGTTTTAGACATTTCTCCTTAATTAAAATAAAGTACCAAAATCTCTAAAAACACAAGTGACAACCAGGTCAAGAGGCCAAAGGTCAAACCCACAACGCCCTCACTGCATTCAGGCAGATTATAAGTTTGAGGAAAACATTGCGTTTTAGAGCTAAAAAGAAGAAGAATGATTGAATGTGACTCAGTGTGGAAAACGTGGAGAGGTGTTTTCTTAATAAGTGCTCAATAATAGATCGTTGCAACACGAGCTGGAGAGGTTTCTACAGCCACATTGTGTAACGTTTTAATCAGTGTTTTCGTACTAATGTTTTTGGGTGTGAGTCTGCTGTGGGGAAACGTTAAGAGGTGGAATACTTTAAACTTTGCAGATAACATACCTGTAGACCAAAATAAAAGCCTCTAGTCTGTCTGTGATACTCCACCCTCAGATACTGTGCAATATTTATCTCAAACAAAATAATAACCACACTAGTAATACTGGTTTCCAGTTTATATTTCAAACAGTGAGTGGACCTTTGGTCATCAACCTACCAAACAAGCAGTAGGATAAAACTTTAACATCTGAAACTGTGATACATAATGAGTCACTGATAAGTCAACTGACAGAAAACTAATCAGCAACTATTTTTGATAATATATTAATAATTTCTGTCCAAGTATTGGATGGTTCCAGCTCCTCCAGTTTGAGGATTTTGTAAATCTTCCTCTTCCGCAACTACAGGATTAACTGGAAAATACTCGTTTATCCAAGCCAAGTATGTATATTTACGTACAGCTGGACACTAAAAGCAGTATGCAACTCTTTTACTTTAAAATAATCATAATAATAATCATTTTGATGGTGCACTGACTTGTAACAGGGAGAATGGCGCCTATTTCATTCGCGCTGCGCCCCGAACGCCTCGTCTTGCACTATGTAGTTTTGCTAAACGATCACACTCAGAAGAAACTAGCTCGGTGATTCTTCATTTAACTTATCAGCAAACCCCTTCTGTGAATTTTGTCGCTGGCGCTCATCAAAAGTTACGTAGTGTTGCTTTAATTTACCAACGTGTTAAACACATGAAATCATTATGAAACTACGTCTACACAATGTGGGTTTTAAGGTTAACACTGTGTGAGATGTGTTACTACTACTACCCTTGATGTTTGTGTACTGAATTCAAACCTTTTTATTTGTTTGAAGCCTAAAGCTTTACATACTGTGCGCCGCTCTAGAGCTTTTAATCCCCGATCCAAAGTAGTCTCAGGTTTCAGGTGGGGTATAGGTTTGGTTGTTTGACATATGTTGGTAACAGGACACACCTGTACACCGGTGTACCTGTGGCTGCTCTGACTGCCTGCCCTCATTTGATAACAGTTTATATTACACATTTGTTGACATCTGAAGGTCGAAATTATCTCTGTTCACAATCTGGCTACCTGTGCAACTGCTAAGCAACAATAATATGCGTCATTGATAACGTATGAGGTTGCGTATTAACAGTTTCCATCAACAAAAACTCAGGGTTTCAGTAAAAAGTCTTTCTGGCTTTGTTTTCTAATGCGTGATCTCGTCTTTTACATTCAGGTCTGATGTGGATGAGGACTGAACTGTCAGGTCCAGCTGGGAAAGAAGTTCTGAATAAAACCAACCACGTTCATCTGGACCAAGACTGACATCGACTAAAGCAGCGTCCCAGGTAAGGCAGAAGTTTTTGTACGATATTATGAGATGTCGACAGGGTTAGAATAAGTAAAGAGCAACCAACAGTGACTTTTGTCATGGATTAATCTGCCCATTCGTTTTTTAAATTAACTCATTAACCACTTAATCTATGAAGCATCAAAAAATAGTTTCTTCTATTCAAGGTGATGCGTACAAATGAAAATCAAAACCCCCGAACATTCAAATATTGATAAGTGTCATCAATAACCCTTCGATGATCAAACTAGTCACTTAATCAACCACTTTTTTCAATTAGTATCAATTAGTCTCTGAAATGTGGTAAAAAATTCAATTCGCAGAGCCGACACGATGACTAAAAGATTCATTTTTGTCCAATCAACAGTTCAAAACCTAAAAATATTCAACGTAAAATGATATTAAACAAAATCGTCATATTTGAGAAGCTGCACTGGTGGAAATGTTTACATTTTTACCTGATAAATTAGTAAATAACGACTTTAAATCTAAGCGGAGTATCGTCGGCGTAGAAGCATAAGTCTCACCCTGCTCGCTGAAGGGGACCAGGCGGTAGACCTTGTAGGGTTCGGAGATGTCCAGCTGGGCTCGATCCATCACCTCCTTAAACTCTGGACTCTTGTTGAGGGCGCAGCGCAGACGGGTCTTCCAGGAGGCCGGGTTGTCCTGCCCCGCATCGGTCAACTTCCCTTTGAACTCTGCCCATGCCTGCCGAGGAAAACACAGATGTTTTGAGCTTTGAGAATAAAACTCTCACAGGGCCTAAATTTGAGTCAGGAAAAAGGGGGTGGGGGGGGGGGGGCATCTCGACCTTGAAGATGGCGGCGTCCTCGTCTTTGCGGAAGTCCTGTTTCCCCGCGTGTTTCCACGGGATGCGGAACATAGTTTTGGCCTCGTCGTCCCACACCAGCCCGGGGTATTTCCCACTGCTGACCTGCCAGTGTGAAAAACGCACAAAAGATGAGTTTGAGTTACTCACATTATCCACAAATTTTATGCCCTGAGTTTAACCTCTCAGGCTTCTGGTGGATGAATACCTGCAGACACTACTCAGGGCCTACAAAACACACATTAAGTCATTCGTATCTGACAAAAATTAAAACATCAGTCAGTGATTAGACAGTAAAGACGTACATACAACATTAATCTATCACTAAATATCAGGTTTATTAATGTAGAGCTGCAATGTTTAGTCAATTCATTGATTAGTTGATCAACAGAAAATTAATTGGCAACTGTTTTGATGATCATTTTAGTCATTTTTACAAAATAAAATATCAAATATTTGCAAATTCCAGCATCTTAAATGTAAAGATTTCATGTTTTTCTTTGTCATACATGACATATGAGTAATCATAGAAGGTATTCTTCACTATTTCTTGATATTTTATGGTCAAAACAATTATCAATTAATGAAGGAATCACTAGCAAGTTAAGTTAATGAGCAGTAAAGCTAACAAATTTGGTGGCTGTTGCTCCTTAAATGTGAGGACTTGCTACTTTTCTCTGTTTTAAATAACTGCAAATTAAATATTTTCCAATTTTGGTTTGTTGGTTGGACAAAACAAGACATTTGAAGACACAGAGATTTCATATGATTTGACTTTTTATGGAAATAAGAAGTAACAGCAGCGCTGCAGGTGTCTATTTATAATACGAATGTGATTTAATATGTTTAAATTTATCACATAAGGATGATATATTTATACGTTTTACACTGTTGGACCATGGTTGGGTTACAGTTTTATCATAATGAGTTAACAACTGACTTGATGCAAATTAATTACCTGTAAGCTTCCATTTAACCTCATTTAAGTGTTAATTTTGTTCAGAATACATGTATAAAATCAGTCGAATTAACACAAGGACAGTTAAAAACTATCAGCATCCACACTGATAACTCAGGTTGGTATTAAAGCTCTGTCAAAAATGCTGTTGGGGCTGCTGAGTGGTGTTCTTGATCAGCTGTTTGGTCTATGATATGTCAGGAAATGGTGAAAAAAATAACATAACATTTCCTTATATCCGAGGTATGTCTTCACACGTCTTGTGCGTCTTGATGTGAGAGGAAGCCTCTATGTCTCTCTCCATCTCCCCCCTCCCCTCTCCGTTTCCCTTTCCCTCACCCTTATCCCCCCCCCCCCTTTATTTTTCCACCTCACACACCCACCCACATTAAAAACACACATACACACCTGCTCCACGATCCAGTTGCGCAGTCTGCGAGTGGATCGCATTCTCCCCGCTGCCATGTCTCCAAAAAGAAAAAAAAACCCTAAAAAACACCCCGGAGACACAAACAACAAGCCACCACCATCACATGCATGTCACAACATGTCCTCACAGCGGCATTTTACTAACGTTTATTCATCATAAGTATTAGAATTAACCACAAAGAAGAAGAAGCAACAAAAACATGAGCGAAAACGTTTAAAATGCGATTTACTTAAATGCAAATATCAATTTAAGCCGCGTGCGTGCAGCCTCCGCTTAACACGAGACATTAACTCCCACTACAAAAAGAACTTTCTTAAATGTTCAGTTTTTTAAATGAAGTCTGGCATGAGAAAAAAAAATCATAAGCTCCATCCGCTGCCGCCGGAGTGTAGAGATATTTATAAGTACATCAAATATAGTCGCTAAGATGTGCGAATTAAGGAAGTAGATTTAAGTTTCGTTTACCTTTTGGTTGTGATTTCCTCCGCGGTGCGTGCGGACTGCTGAGTGTCGGCTCTATGGCTGTGCGGTTCGGTCTCCGCTGCCTTTCAGCAGGCGCTCCTGTTCCTGGAAGTCACGTGGTTTATTAGAAACGGTGTGCGGGGCCGCCGCTAGGGGGCGATAACGGGCACACACAGAAATAATGATACATTGTACAGTACAGTGTTCTAAAGAGACAAAGTTCATGGTTTTAAAAGTAACAAAAGACTCATTATTTTAGAGAGAAGTGTTACTGAAGTAAAACTGAACTGAAAGTATTTAAAAATAAAAGTAATCAAACTAGAAAAAGCTTCGTTTTACTGTTGCAAAAATTCAGAAAATAGTGAGAATGTCAAGGTTTTGTTTAACCAAACCTCAAAACATAATAATAAAGTAATTAAAATGAAAAGCAGCAAATCCTATGAAATTTGTGAGAAATGACTTAATTGGCAGCAAGTATCAAAACGTATAGTAATCAATATCCTGTCAGTCAGTTAATCAATTACTTATATGTACTGTTGAGTAGTTTTATTCTAATGCAAAACATATTTGATAGATTAGACTAGATTAGATAGATACTTTATTAATCCTCAAGGGAAATTCACAAGTTCCAACAGCATCTACAAAGTTAAGATAAAAGGCATGCAATAAATACTGAGAATAATAAGTTTATAACTTTGCAAATTGTAATGTAAATGGCCTTATTTTCTTTATTAAATTCATTTTATGAATGAGGCCACAGCTTAAAAAGGTAGTGTCAACTTATTATTTTACAATGTTACAGTCTTAATTTCAGATTTTGTGATTCATATGTAGTGTTTTGTTGAATCAATTTAATGTTTGTGAGGCTTTTCATGTTTAATATAAACTACATAGAATCAAAAATACACGTTTTCATGGGGTTTATTCATGCATGTTTTAACACTCTGTGTGTAGTTTACAAAATAATAGATATGAAATCACTGTTAAATGCTTAAAAATATAGTCTATGTGACACTAAATGAAGTTTTAATGGACAAAAAGTCTATTTTTGTTGTTTAGAGAGTAAAGTAGATTTATCCCAAGATTAGACTTTAATCCTCTTAAATATAGTCTTGAACTCCAAATAAATACATGTCAATAAATGTACTTAAAGTATTAAAGTAATTACGCGGCAGGATGACCTAAAGCAGTGTTATAATATCTATCTGCCAATCAAAATATTGTACTTAAATGTAAGTAGTAACTAAAGCTACCAGATGCATGTAGTGTAGTAGAAGTATAAAGTGGCATTAAATGGAAATATTAAATTACTGTACTTGAGTCGTTGTAGTTACTGTAGTAGTGAAAAACCCTCTCAACTGTATTTAATTGACAAAAATTCATTAGGCATCAATTGAAATGATATTTCTGTCCCAAAAAACATCAATAAATCCACATTTTAAAATAATAATTAGTTTATTTATTATTTATTGACTTTTATTCATTCATGCATCATATATAAAGAAAATCTCAACACTTTGATACAGTGAATAATATGTTTTAATTTGACCCTGTGTCACTACATTGGTTTAAAATACAAGATTTGATCATACGACTGTCTTTGTCGACCCGTTCAGAAAGTTCCTCCTCTTCACATCAGTTTCTTAATGATTTATGATCCATAGAGAAATAACAAAGTATTGATTTCCAACTGTACGAGCCGCAGAGAACGAACAGACAAGTTTGTTTGTAAATAGATTCGTGGGCGCAAATCACACACAGCTGCTTCACAGAGGCAAAAACCAAAGTCATTTTATTCTTGTGTGGTTTGGCACTAAATCAGCGTTTATACTGAGTCAGAGGTGTTGTCATTGGCTGCTGGAGACTCGAGTGACTCATGAGGCCGGAGGGGTTGTGTTTACTTGTTGCGAGGAACTTTTTCTCCAAGAGGGACCTCCATGAGTTTCTGAAAGGAATGGAAAAAAAAAAAAGGACAAAAGTTCTTTATCTGAAACTTTAAGGGTGAAAAAAACCCAAAAAACACTCACTTCCTCGTTTGGAATTAAATCGTCTTAGTGTTTAAAACCAGTTTTTCCAGATTGTCTTTGTTAATAAGTGACGTGACGTCCTGAAAGCAGTGAGGTAGTAAAGGTTTATTGTTAAATAATGTGTAGTGCAGCTTCTTTTATCAGCTACAGAGGACCCACCCTGCCTTTTTATACGACACACAACAGCAGACTGAACAATGGTGTTGGAGTGGCATTAGAAAAACACGTTCTGTCTGTTTTGTTTTTGCAGAAACGTAGAGTGTATCACTTTGCTGTCTTTACAAACAGCTGATTAAACAAATACATGTCGGCTTTTCTTTTGCAGGTGCGGTGAAAAGCGACAGGAGAGAAGTTTGTCAGGCAAATCTGACACCTGGATGTTGTGGCACCTGTGCAGCCACACCTGTGCACCCACACCTGGACGGAGCCGGGATGCATGATTCCTCTTGGTTTGGTGAGTCAAACCTGTTATCTTCCAGTTCAGGTGTAGTGTAGTCCACAGGTGTTCTAATGCTGTCATTCTGACATGGGAGTGTTCACATCAGATAAACAGCCTGAATTAGCTTTTTTAAGTAAGCGCCTGCATTAAACTGTTAGCAGCCGTTATAGTTTGTTAACAAATAAAATAAATTCAAGTAATGGAAAGGCAAAGATAGGTATTTAATAGTCTGTCCACTAGAGGGAGCTGTGACCGGTAATCACGCCTGGTTTTGCAGCAGTAACGTTTAGCTACAGGTCGCTGATGAACTTAATTGTAGATTTATCTCAGAGAAAAACAGCCCTGTATTTGTGTACATCATCAGTGTAAAGCAAAATGTCGCTTTATCTGTGGCTAAATAATTAGTTATCGTCAGCTAACATTAATTTTGTCTGTAATTGTTTGGACTTAAGTTTATTTGTTAATCCTATGGGTCGTAAATAACTACATTTAAGGAATCCTTAAGTCAAATCTTTGTTTACATGATGTGTTAATGCTAAAACAGGTATATTATCAGATTTTTTAAACCCTAAAATATCAAAATAAGCCTCATTAATCCTTTATCAGTGGAGCTGTAGGTGATACTGCATTAGAAAATCCAGATATCTCTAAATTAAAAGTCTAACGTGAGCGTTAAAACAGCAGTAACTGACCTTCAGCAGTCGAGCGTGGTAGGCGTTCTCCTCCTCGCTCTCTCCTCTCTGTGCGTCCACCTGGTATCTCTCACAGGCCCGAATCAGCTCGTTGGGCTCGTAGAGCAGAGCAGGGTCCAGAGAGTGAGCGTTGATCAAACTGACCAGGTACTCTCTGTAGTGCTTCCTGCAGGAACAGGGCAGAAATTTGTAGGAGATTGTCTTTAAAAAGGAATTTTTAAATGTTCTATGTTAGAAACTTTAAACTTTGATAGTTTTAGCTCTGTGTTTGGTCTCCACAACCTCCTGAGGGAAATATCTGGCTCTCTAGCTGCTAAATGCTCCACTGTGTTCACCAGCTAGCCTTTATAACTGTTGTTGCTTGCTGTTTCTTGCTAATCTGGTTGTATATGGTGGATTTGTAGAGCTTTTTGTATTAAAACGGTCCCATGAGAAGCAGTGAGAGTGAACCAATGAGCTGAAACATGCTATAAATCACTACCCTAGTTTAAATGAGGAACTAAATGTGAAGCTATTTGTGTTTTTCAGCTGCAGACTGACATAAAAATGAGTTTGGATTATGTGTAAGTAAGTGATAAAAGACTTGAGCTCAGTGTTTTGAAGGATAGTCTTTTAAAAGGCTTCAATCAACACAGATATTCCAGTTTGTCTCCTTAGCAAAGTACTCAACTCTTTCCAAGTGACAGCACAAATTTAACTTTAATCCCTTGCTAAATCGTAGTTACTAAAAGTACAGGAAAGTTAAATTTACGTAACAGGGAAAGAATGTACTGTTGTCTGTGCAGACTTCCCTCCTGGGTCAGTGTGTGTCGGATCCCCAGGAGAGAGGCATGTCACTTCCTTTTCTGTGTTTAAAGTGTGTCAGGGGTTAGTTTAAACTAGATTTTATCTTTTACTCCTCTTTGCTCTGGTTTGAAAAGCTAACAGTTGAGTGACTTTAGTGTGGAAGCTTTGCAAAAAGTGAAATAAAAGTTATATAAGAGATGACAGGGCAAATGTAATGTAAACATAAATAATTGTCTTTTTCCATTTAAGAAAGTTTGATTTAAACATAAATATTAAAGAGTAAAGCCCAGCTTTAATTGATGAAGTTTAGATTTAAGTGTAATTTGGTGCAATAGTAAGTAAACCAGACTATGACTTTGGTCGTGTTTGATAAGTAGTGAGTGTATGATGCTCAAGTTAAGGTGCTTTTATCTTATTGCACAGTGAGATTTCTTATGGGATTGTAGTTTATTTTGTAATAGGATAACAGACAGAAAACATTTTTATAACTTAACCTGTATTTTAAAAAGCGTACAGAAGTTTTAGCTAAACAGCTACAGGAAACTTTGTGTGGATAGAATCTTTATTTCAGTTAAATAATCTATCAAAAGAGAACAGTTTAATAATGTGACAATGTTAAATTTGTGAAGTAGACGTAGTAGTAGTAGTAGTAGTGTCAAACAAACACTCACTCGCAGAGTCCAGCTTGTCCTGGTTGTGTTTGAATGCCGCACGGTGAATCGATCTGCTGACCACCTTCGTCTTTCTGCTCCATCACACCACAGGCATCTGGTTCAGAGAGGAGAGAACAAAGTGGATTATATGTTTCAGAAATAATTTATTGTAGGATTAAGAGATGTAAATGTAAGAATGACTCCGAAGCTAACAGTAGCTGTGTTTCTGTCAATGTGTTTTGAAGTATGGCATTAGAAAATTGTAGCTGGAAACACTTTTTATGTGATTTAAGTAGAGTAGTTTTAACTTTACTGCCTGAACACGATCAAAGATTTGTACAAGCAGGAAATGGATGTTTTCAGATGATTAAGAAAAAGCTGTTGTACCAGATTGAGCTCCATTTGAAGGATCCGTGTTGAACTCCACACCGCTCCTCTGAGGAGAGAGGAAAAGAAAGGAAATCGTAACTTTAGACTGCGGTTAGCATCAACCTGATAATGATATAGTTGAATTTAATCACGGAGTTGAAACAGGAGCTCTGGGGATGTGTTAGTGGATACGTAAAGCGTGTTTGTTGGTTGTCAGTGAAGTGATCACGTGATAACTTGTAACAAGCTCACAGGGCACGTGGAAACTAATCAATGGTCCCAAAAGAAGGTGGAGACTTTGAAGGAGGCCACGCCCCCTTTGTGATGCTACAGCGTTAGCTCCTGCCTGATCATTGGACCAAATGAGCTCCATGCAATCAATCCTGAGTGGGAGCACCTGTTTCCGCTTAGGTCTTTAGGCATAAAAGAGAAGGTTTCCTATTGAGCGTCAGCGAAAGAGCGTCAGCCTGCGTCAGCCTGCGTCAGCCTGCGTCAGCCTGCGTCAGCCTGCGTCAGCCTGCGTCAGCCTGCGTCAGCCTGCGTCAGCCTGCGTCAGCCTGCGTCAGCCTTTAACGTCCGCGGAAGACTTTCCGCACGTGAAGACCAACGCGAGTAAAGACCTGCAACTCGACCTGTGCAACTCAACCGAAGCAACGAAAACCAAAGCTACGCAGGAAGCTAACGTCTAACAGGTCGGAAACCTCTATTCGTACTATTGCCCATCAGCAGACACAAACTGCAGAGTAACACCACGTCTTTCTTTGTTTCACAGGAGAAGGAAGCCAGCTAACTGCCTGGAGAACAAAGAGCACCACAGAGGACTTGGGAAAGTAACTAGCTTAGCATAGCTTCACACAAAACTGCTTTTAAACTTTTACACCTGCATGTAGTGATTTGACTGAATGTGTTCACTGAGGTTAACGGTTGATTTATTTGCTAAAATGTTGGTAACTCTTGCATGAAGCTAACAAAACTCTTCATTTTCCTTAACTTTCACAATGGTTGCTTTGCCGCAAACAAGATGGCGGATTCAAAGATGGCTGCCAAAGGTTGGCCACGTGGCCACCTTGTTCACACTTTCTTTGTTTGAAGCCATGCAGCTTAAGGCAGAGCAGCCAACCTTGAAACTCTGGTAACATAAAGATACAAGGTTAAGAGTTAGCAGCAGAAGACCTGTTACACTGAACACGTTGGCTGTGCTAGGCTAGGCTAGGCTACATAAGGTAATGACCAATTACTTGCAGGTGTGTTGTTTCAAGTCCTACAAGCAAGGATACACTTTGGTATTTGCTAAATAAACACATTTGACAATTTTGCTGGTTTGTTTAATTTTAGTTGTACTTTAATTAATTACTTAAGTTCCAACTTAACAGTTAGTAGTATACTTTAACAGTGACATTGTCAATTGGCTATCTTTTTTTTCATTTAAGATGGCACCCCCTTGAGGAACTTTGCACCAATGCTAGAAACACTTGTAATCTCTTAAATTGCACCCCCATTGGTAAAAGTGGTACTACAGCACACATCAAAAAAATTAAACAAGTAAAACTCCAAGCCAAGGTAACAAGTGGTACATGCAACAGACATAAAAAACATTACAACCACACTTCCTTGAATTTAGCTACATCTCTATATATAAACACACATTTCCACCTACACATGTATTCTCAAAATTGCCAAATAGACAACACCTACATTTCCTTAACTCTCCCTAGGCTATGAGTCCAACCTGCACATAGTATAAACAGAACCTCATGATCAAAAGTTAAGAAAAGATGTTTGATAATCCCAAACACGTACAAGTTACAAATTAACAACTTCCTGCCTAAAACAGGAAGTGCTGCATATGTAGGCAACAACCACACCCCTTAACACTAAACTTTCACATAACACCAAGACTTTGCTCACATCAATCATCCACTGGCAGGCACTTACTAAATACTGAAATATGCTAAAACAAAATTTTCGGTCAAATTATTAAATCACAATTTCAAACAACACAAAACTTTAAAAGGAAAAACTTGTAGTCATGCACAGGAACTGATGTCATATCATTACTTCTATCTGTCAGACTAACACAAAACTTGGCCAAGTATTTAACCATACCACACTAAAGTTATACACAAAATTTAATACATATTCTCCACTATCTGGCTCTTTTACACAAAGTTGAAAAATATGCAAAGCCTACCTTTACTAACAGAAACATTCCAACCTTATTAGCATCTTCCCTCTCTTCTAGCATCAGTGCTACCAAAACTGCTTTTTAAAATTGACAATAAACAGAATCCTTACCTGCAGCAAGGCCTGGAGTCTGGGTGGCTCCCAGTCTCGCAGATAGAAGAGACAGTCGCGGGGGTGATGGGCATGTAGACCAGAGTAATTGCACTGGGGTGTCTTACATCCCGTCTGAAAGAGAAGCCATAATAACTACAATGCAACCTTGTGTCTACACTTAAAATCACATTTTCCATTACAAAACTCCTTTAAAGTCATTAATATACACACTTCCTCTTAGGGACATTACTCACAAATATAAAATTCATTTCTATGCAGATGACACCCAACTGGATGTGTCAATTGCAGTGCCTTATAAACTACATCAACTACATTAAACATTAGAAGTTCAAAAGTTAAAACACATGAGTTCATTAAATTTGGTCTACCTCTATCCAGTCAATGTACATTAACCTTGGAAGAGTCACCCTCATATGCAAAAGTTAAAAATGGCCCCAGAGATTTAAATTAATTTGAGGAAACACAATCATATCAACCCAATCTAGACCAATTGTCACTAGATACCATTACATTTTTAAATTGTTTTTACAATCTTTCACTTTGCATTTAAGGTTCTACAGATTCTTCAACCCCCTATTCAAAACACATCTGTACAGACGACCATTTTTATGTTAACAATCTACAGTCTTTTAACTTTCAGTCATTTCCTGTGATCACATGTAACCATTTAAAGCTACACAAATTAAGTGATTATTGACTACTGTGTGAAGATGAAACCCTCTAGGATTACAGATGTCAGATTACAGATGGCTTCTTCAAAAGCTAACAATTGTTGTTATTTGTATAGCACATAAAACAAGTGGAAGTCTACTGTTAAACACATATTTTGGTTCATGAACCAACTCAAACTGTGACTTCTTTTCTTCTTACCTTGTGGTAGGGGTTATTGCAGCCACTGCAGAACTGGTACCTGCACTGGGAGCAGCTGAAGTGCATGCAGCCACCTTTCGTCAGGGCATATTGGAACCGACAGTGAGGACAAGCTGTAAGAGAAAAACACATCCTGGTAAATTCATTTATTCCACATATTGCATGAAAAATATGTGTTAGCTTGCAGACTGGAAGCTACATGAGGGAGATTATTAGAGTCAGAAGTGCTGGATGAACCTTTGACCTTCCTCTTCCACAGAAACTCACAGTACATCTATAAATATTCACACTATTTACTTCTCTAAGAGTAGCAATGCCACTATAAAAATGCTCAATTACAAGTGAAAGTCAGGCAACAAAACATAGTTTCAGTATCAAAAGTTAAAGGAATCACTACACAGAACCAAACACTTGAGTTAATTATCACAGAATTTAATTTATTTTATTTTAAGTATCTCTGCAGGACGTACCCTTCAAAGTAACTACTAACTAAAAAACAAACATCAGAAAGAGGAATCTATGTATCTATGTAAAATCATGTAACTTCAGAACAGGCCATGAGAAAAGTGAGCTCCGGGACAAATATTCTAACCACTGAATAAGTAGGTCAACTCAGTAACAACAGTGAGCAGTAAAAAAAACACTGGGACATAAATAAACACTGTGGTGGGAGAGACTGACTGATGTATAAACACAGTTTGTGTGATGAGGGAAAATTACTGAACTGAAACTTGTGGTTGTGATTTTAGGTGAAAAGTTTGCGGTGAAACTCACTGATGCCGTTGTCTCTCAGGTAGCCAGCCAGGCCCTGCCTCTGGTACTCCGGGTCATTCTCCCTCTTCCACTGCTGGAACTGCTCGCAGGACAGATCCTGGTGCTGGGGCTCCCACTGAGACCGGACAGGAAGTTCATGAAGTTCAGGAAGTTTCAGGGCTACATGTCAAAACTGTATACAACAGTCTTGTTGTTTTTATCCAACGTAACACAAGCTTGAAGACTCACAGGAAAATACTCACAGGTTTTTTGCACTGAGCACAGAAACTCTTCCGACAAGACGGGCAGGTGACCTTCAGCTGGTCTCCATCGTTGATAAACCCAGAGGTGCACTGAGGACGACATGTTGATTATTTTATGCACAACATCTGGACCAAAATCCATTTAGAAACGTATTATTAGCAGCTATAACTGCAGGATTAAAAGACATTTATTTAAAAAAATCTGAAGCTTTCACAGGTGCTGGTACTTGGCTAATACTCTCCAGAAATTTGATTTGAAAATGCCTGACAAAGGTGCTGGAGGAGGATTTTCCTCAACCTGGCAACCCAAAAGTCACTCATCTGTTAAACATTTCTTATTAATAATCAGGACCTTATCAGAAAGTGGTTCCTAAATAATAAAGAAAACATCTGAAAAAGGAAAAAGAGCCTCAGCTACACTTGTTTTAAACACCATCAGTAAACTCAGACAGAAACAAAGAGCTAAAATCTAAAATACACAGTTTCATCTGCTGCAATTTGAATTAACCCTTGTGTATGTATACCTTTTAAAAAACCTTACACAGAGGACTTCATGGAACAAAAATATCCTGCCATTAAAATATGATATATGTTTATATTATTTCCCACCTTAATAGAGTTAAATTTTAACAGAGAGTGAACCCTGGAAAATAGCATGAGAAAACGGTGCATGATTTTTCTGTTGTACTGGCAGTAGGAGTAATAACTGGATAATTAATATGTTGTTTACACAGTGTATTATAGACGTATTACAGTTAAAATAAATATCTAACAATGTTACAAACAAACAGAGAAGGGACACACAAGGGTTAATATCCTCAACCTAATCTTAAAAAAATAAAATATGAATAAATGCCAGAGAAAAATCTCCAGATCAGGAGAGGAGGACGATTTGTTGGGGACTATTTTCAGCGGCGGATTAACCCACATTTAGTGCTCGAGTGAGTATTCTGTGCAGCAGGACACTGAACTCAGGCCAACAGAAATAAAAAATAAAGAGGTGAGTATGAAAAGACGTGTGTGTGACATGCAAATGAAACCTCAGGAGGAGGAAATCAGATGGTGAGAGAGCTGATAGAGCAACAGGGAACAAGCAGAGTGACTTCTGATGTTTCAGAGGGACTCACATGACAGCACCACAGGAACTTTGGGTCTTTCATGAGAGCGTGCTCGGTCAGTTTTTTATGGAACAGCTCATACACGTCAGGCTCCAGGCAGTCACGCAGCTGGAAAGGGAGAAGACAATGATTATTTTATTATTTATTATTTTATACAACATTTTTTGATTGAAGTAGTTTAAGTTTAAAAAGGAATTTGTTTAAGTTTAACTCAGTTTCCCCTCCAGTTTCATTCTCTCCGTAACATGCAGCAATGTTTGTTTGTAAACGTAACTGCATTTTACACAAATCTCAATTACGACAGATTTTAAGTGAATGAATGAAGTTTAAATTAAGTTGGAAGCTTCATAAACTTATTTTATTTTCTGGAATAATCCAAAACCCAATGCAAAAATCCCACTGGCTCTTTGTTGAGGGTGATGCTAACCTTCTTAAACCTTAAAGCATCTTACAACTACAGCAGTAGTCTCTTATAAAACCATCTATTAAACATCTGAAAGCTGCTTATAAATGACAGAAACATGGAGTTAAAGCAACTTTACTGCTTCTTTAACTTTAAAGTGAGTGGTGTTGCTGCTAAATTAATGTAATATTGCACCAGAGAGTAGATTTCTCATTGTTTTCCATCAGTTTAACATTAAAACTGTCTTTAGCGTAAAGAAACTACAGTTTAGTTTGTTAATTTAAATACATTTTAATTGTTTAATTGTTATATACAGATAAATTTCTCTCTTTTCCACGTCTTTTTTTCTTTATTTTGTACTTCTCTTCTGTATCTTATTATTTTTAAGTTTTAGATAAGTTTTACAGCCTTCCTCCCTCTCCTCCCCAAGCTCGTTTAACTTTACATCCCTGTTCATCTGTTGTTAAATGTGTGTGTAAATATCTTTGTGAACATATCATATAATTTACATCAATCAGTAGAGCGCATGCCTCCGCCAAGGGCAAACAATCCCACGTGTCTGTCCAGTTCTTATAATAGAAACATAAAAGGAAAAAGGAAGTGCTTTATTTATTCATCACATCCTCCCCTTTATCTGGATCCACACCAAAATTTAATGGGTTCTTCCTTGACTCACGCTTCATCCCTACATGAAGTTTGGTGCAAATCGGTTCAGTACTTTCTTGCACAGACGATGATTTACCTGTGGTTCCTCCCTCCCCGCTCACCTGTATGTCCAGCGTGGAGAAGTAACTGTCCAGCTGCTCGGGGTCGTTGATGTCGGGCTCGCTGCAGACGGGACACACCATGTCTCGGATGTGTTTGTCTCTCACGGCGATGGTGAAGTGCTGCCCGAAACACTCGTGGCAAACCGAGCACTGGCAGGAAGTCAGGGACTGCATCTGAGAAGACGACGTTAATTTGACTTTTATCTTGATAATAAATGATACTTGTTTAATTAAAACAGAACAGTTTCGTGCAGTGAAATATCTTCATGATACTAGATCATTAAACATCACTTTACAAATTACAGCAGATGTTTTAATGCAGCAAACTGTGTATTACAGCTCGATGGGGATTGAAGAAATATGAAAATGTATGAGAGGTATATTTATTATTATTATTCCATAAATTCAAATGTATATATCAAATTAATTTGCATGGAACATGTTTGCATGTTCCTTATCAGTGAACACAATCCACATGCACCGTTTCTCTGTTTAATGCTCAACAGGAGGTTATTAAAAGATAGCTCTGTAATGTAATCTCAAGTTTCTGTGAATTTAAAAGGAGGTTTCAGCAGTTTCAGTTCAACAACTCAACTGAATACCGTCTGTAAATAAACAGAGTGGCAAGAAAAAGTCAGTGAATCCTTTGGAAATGATCTGAATTTCTGCATTAATCATCATAAAATGTGATCTGATCTTCATCCAAGTCACAAGTAAAGACAAACATAAGGTGGTTAAACTAACAGCAAACAAACGATTATAATCTTTCGTGTCTTTATTGAACACACCCATTAAACATTCACAGCTCAGATGACTTCCTTCATCTCAACTCATTTTAATTTGATGTTTATGGCTTCAGTGTTTCCTGTAAGCCTTTAGCTGTTACTCTCAGTTTCCTTTTTACCTCCCCGATCATTCTGTTTTTACAGTCATCTCAGCTGGAGCATCCACGTCTTGGGAGAGCAGCCACAGAACTAAATCATCACTATTTATAGACACATTGCCTGATTTTGGACTTTCCAGCCTCACACAAATCAACAACTCTTGATTCTAAAGTTTTAATTAACTATTACTGTTGCTATTGGTTTGAGTCATACACTAAACCACAGAAGTGTGTTTTAAATTCTAATGGAGAATCATAGGTTTCCAAAGATAATAAATACAACAGAGTCCATTGACAAAAACAGTAATTCAACCAAGCGAGACCACGAGTTGCTAAGACACCCCTGCCTCAATCAGTTAGTTTGTTTGTTTTGTTGTGTGATAATATTACTTCTGTAAAGGATCTGAACACGTCTTTCACACTGAAAGTCGCAGTAACACAAACAAACTAAAAGATGAAGGCAGTGATATTCCAGCAGCTCCTGCAAACTGCAAGGGAAAATTCACATTTTTGTCAATGGAGTCTGGTATTAAAATACAGTGATGTTTATGGTTAAACAAAAACTCTTTAATAAAAAAACTCTGTAATACAAAGGTCTATATATGTAGGGATCCTATCCATAAAATCAATTAAAGAGAACAATCCTTTTTCTGTAACCAGACTCCATTGACAAAACCAGTAATTTAACAGAATGAGTTGCTAATCTACTCCTGCCTCGATCTGTTAGTTAGTTTGTGTTATTGTGTGTTACAGCTTCCCTGGCAAAGACTGAATCGTCTTCCTCTGCTGAAGTCACACAATAACACAAACAAACAAACAGATGAGCGAAACAGATAACAACTCATGTCATAATTAAAATCACTGTTTTCTCAATGGAGTCTGGTTGAACAGAAAATGAAAATAAGGTCTTCGATTTTCTGAACTTTCACGCCACAAATAAAGGCATGAACCAGTCAGTCCTTTGCCTAGAATTTGCCTAGGATTCACATACGTTTTCAATATTTTTAGCGATCAGGATGAAGCATCACTGTTTTAAACCCCGGTTGTGGACGGTCTGACCCACCTTGCTGCGGGGGAAGATGCACAGACAGCAGGGGCACTCTTTGTTGAGGAGGCGCCTGATGAAGTCTTTGTCGTGCGACTCCTTCACAGCCTGCACCACGTCCTCCAGGGAGTACGTGACGCCGGGCTCCTGGAGCAGCGACAGTACCAGCTCGCAGCGCCCCCAGCTGGGCAGGTCATACAACGCCAGCAGACGCCTGCACATCCTCTGCGGGTGTGGCAAATAATAGAGGAGGACTCAAAAACAAAAACACCACACCTCATTCTCACGTCAGCACAGGTACAAGGTGTACACACACCGGCAGGTAATTTGCTGCAGACCAACCTGTTTGTCTGGGTGCTTGGGATCAATCAGCGGCTCGGGCTGCTCGGCCCAGATGCGCTGGTGGAAAGGCTCCAGGAGAGGACGCTGGAGGAAAGACAGGGCCCCCTTAACCTCGCCTCCGCTCAGACGCAGGGCCTCCTCACACTGGGCCACGTCCCTGAACCCCAGAGAGTGGAGCTCCCTCATCTGCACACAGAGACACACAACAGGGAGGGAACTTACAGACGGATGTTTACAGTAAATATGTGTCAATACTTCCACAGAACTCACAGATAATGATGCCACTTGGTGCATTAGACACTAAACCACAGGAGTTTGTTTTGAACTCTAATGCAGAGCACCAAGTTTCCAAAGAGAACAAACACGTCAGGCTGGATTTGCATTCGAAGAGGAAGAGCCTTTTTCTTTAACCAGACTCCATTGACAAAAACAGGAGTTTAACCTTAAGTTGTTACTCTACCCCTGCCTCTATAGGTTAGTTTGTTTGTGTTATTGTGTAGTATTTTTACTTATGTAAAGGATCTGAATACTTTTGAAAGTCACTGTGCCTGACAAACTATTTCAATCCAGCAGCAATATTCTCAAACAGCTAGTAAGTAAAGTAAAGTAAAGTAAGTAAAATTAATGTTTTTGTCAATGGAGTCTGGTAGTGACACATGAGATGTTTCTATGTTAAACAGCTGAGGAAAAGATGTACAGGTGTGCCAGGTAGAATTTTCCCTACCTTAACCTGTCGGTCTGAGCAGCTGCGTCACGGCTCTTTCTGTCTCCCCACCGCTAACCCGCCCAGCTTGGCCTGTTCCGGGACAGCTTCACGTCTTCACCGCCGCCCTCCTCCGACTCCTCGTCCCTCTCACCTCGCGTGTATCCAAGTCTCCCCGGCTCTGTAGTTCAGCTGGAGCGGGCGCCGCCATGGCACAGATCTCGTCCAGCAGGTGAGAAACTCTGGCGTCAGCCAGTCGCGGGAGTTGGCGCTGCTGCCGCCGCACGTACGAAGGCGTGAACCTCCTCAGGGGCTGATGCCTCGCTTTTCTGCCTCCTGGGAGGGAGACACAGGGTCAGTCTCTGGCTTTTTGAACGCTGTCGACAAATGATTGATCTAGTAATCAGGAAAATAGTCTGCAGATTAATCAGTGACTTTGTAACTTAACTTAACTCGGCGAGTTATGTTCATTATCAATATCTTTATTCAAATGATTCATCGTTCAGTCTAGAAAAAGGTCTGGAGCTCTGTCCCATTAAAATATTAATTATTTGGTCCGTAAAATGTCAGAAAACAGGAAAACAGCAGCTTCAACATCACAGAGACACTGAAATAAGCAAATGTTTGGCATCTTTTCTCTATAAATGTCTTAACTTTTGTTGATCCAGACAGATTATCATTATTATCATCAGCAGGCTAGAAAGGTTAGTTGATAAATGGATCAGTTTATCAACAAATGTTGGTCTGCATCTATTTTGATCATCCACAGCATTTTCCCAGAGTTTGTTTGAAGGTTTGAAGGTCCTCCCCAAAGAAAATATTTTATTGATTTAATTTATATAATTTCAGACAGTTATTGTCACTGTATCTGTGCAGAAAAATGAGGAAACCTGAAGCAGATAACAGAAGGAAAAACCCTGAACTATATTTTGTTTAGGTACATTTGAGTACAAAGTTTGATGGTTCAAGCTTCTCAAATATAAAAGGTTGGTGCTTTTCCTGGCATATTATAATAAATTAAATATGTTTGGGTTTGAGCAAATCTGAAAGGGTCAGCCAACCTTTTTCTTCATTCATTACATTCTGATGTTTTATTGGCTAAAGTGGTTAAATATTTGATTTATTGTTTCATGAACAGATACCGCAGTCTTTATTTTTCTGAGTTGTCTGCGCCCGGTCGCCTGTGTGAGACTCTTCAAAGCGAGGGGACTTACACCTGATCTGGTGGATGAGGCTGGGCCGTCCCCTCCTTCATAAATCTTCTGTCTCTTCAGCTCCAGGTTGGCTCTGGGCTTGGCTGGGGCCTCGCTGTCAGCTGAGGCTGGTCCTTGGTGTGAGGACAGGAGTCTGCTGAAGAAACTGGGGCAGGAATGCGCCGGGGAGTGCTTTACGCGACGGTTGCACATCGCACATAGCGTGGGCTTGGTGTTCCGAAGGTGCAGAACTGACAGGTCCACTGTGAAAGAAAGAAAAAAATATAATTATCCATTTTAAGTGGGGAAAATAAATTACTGCCTGCGTTTTATGCCTCCATCAACCTGTCAAGTTGTAGTTAATCAGGCGTCTGAATTCTTGCTTTATCACAGTGACCTTTGACCCACTAAATTTTAATCAGTTCTTCTCGAGTCCAGAGTAAAGTTTGTGCGAATTTCAAAATTCCCTCAAGTATGGAATCTCGCACTCACAAGACTGGGACATTGTGGACAGAGCACGAAACAAAATGGCTCATCAAAAACAGTGAAAATAATCACAATTTCACAGATTTCAGAACTTTAAATTGTCTGTTCTTTTCTCACCAGTCGTCTAAAAACCAAGATATTAAATCCCCAGTTATACAAAACAGAAAAAAGCAAACATTGGTGTTTCTGGTTAAAAGCGACTGAAATTCGACTGTTAGCCTCTCGCTGCTTTGTTGGCAGGAATCATGACTGGAATTAATGAACTGCTTGTACAGTACCAGCACTTTTAATGTTTTAATTATCTCATGTAGTTTATTGTTTCCATGTGTCTGTTTTGTTTTCAAGCTGTGTTGCAGCAGAAATTATTTTCCCCGTTGCAATGATAAAGATGTGACGCACTGAACTGATGATACAAACTATTGTTGTAATTTTCTGACACATTTGGAGCAGCAGCAGCAGCGAGACAAACCTTTGTCCCGGTGTCGGACAGCGATCCCCGGACTGAACGGCAGCTGGGGAAGCGGCGGGTGGGCGAGTGGCCAGGCGAGGCGCTCACACACCTGCATGAGGATGCTGCCTTGGTTTCACAACTGTGCAGCTCTTACACTGCCACTCTGGGGATCAACCACAAATTCCTTGTTATTACACTTTATTTTCCAGTTTAGCGTGCTCTATCAGTAGGAGTAAAACGTCTCACCTGTGTTGGTGATGAAGGAACTGACACGGGGCCTTCCTGAACAGTGGAGGCGGCCGTGGCGAGTGAGGCCGCTCGCAGGTGGAGCAAGGCGGCTGCGCATCTACGTTCACCGTGGTACAGTAGCGCACTCCCAAGGCGACAGAGCGGACTGAGCGACAGAAAAACAATAAAATTACACAGGTTATTGCTTTATAAAGATAGAGCATTAGTAGACTCACTTATACATTTAAATCTGCAAAAGAAATTAGATTTTTTTAAGGATAAGTCCAGTATTTCTGAGCCCATGTTTTTAGTAGAAACATCACTTTATATCAATACCAGACTCCATTGACAAAAACAGGAATTTTGCTGAGCTGCTGTGGAATACCGCTGCCTCAGTTTCTTTGTTTGTTTGTGTTGTTGTGTGGCTTTTTTAATTATGTAAAGTATCTGATTACTTCTTTCACCAGCGAAAGTCACACAGTAACACAAACAAACTAACAGATAGAGGCAGTGGTAACAACTCCTGGGCTCTACCGTGCAAATTCCTGTTTTTTATCAGCAATCTGGTATTGATATATAACAAAGTATTTGGTCAAACAAAAAGGATCTTCCTCTTAAATAAAAAGCTCTATCTCTGTAGGAATCCTCTCCATAATGTTGTCAGACACAGTGGATCCTGTTTGTTTATATTTTTCTCAACCATGTGTTCCTTCATCGTCTCACCTGGATGTTTTGGCTGGCTTTACAATCGTCCTGTCATGTCCTTTGCGGTCGGGGTGAGAGTGGAAGAGCTTGTCGCAGTTCAGACACAATTTCTGGACGCAGGTGGAGCACCGAGCGTGGACGGCAGAAATACCGCAGATACTGCAGGTCTCTTCAGGCGCACAAAAACACGTCAAGTTACAAGTTAAAAAAACCATAAAAAAACAGCACTAACTAATAACTGTTTCCTCCTGTTGGAACTCAACGTACCTTGTTTGGTCGTCTGTAATTTGTCTCTCTTGTGATTGGCTCTGGAGGGGTGGCGGTGGAAGAGGTCGTCACATGCGTCGCAGAAAGGTCGATTGTCACATGACGGGCAAACCAGAGAGGAAGAGCTGCCACACAGGTTACACTCACTCACTGTAGGAGAAGCTGAACACAACAAAAACAACACAAAATAGCTGTTTTCAGTTTGTCTATGTATATTATATATGTCCCTGTCAAATGAGCCGATAAATATGTTAATAATATAAATGAAATCTTTAAAAGCAAACTTAAAATCTCCTCACTTTAATTTATTTACCCATTTAACTTTATCTTTATCTGTTTATTTCTTCATTTATTTATTTATTTTTTCTTCATTTTTATTGTATTTTTATTTATTTGTTTTTACTTTCACTTAAATTAACCCATTTTAGGGTTTACTAACCTGTAAAAAAGGTTCTATACAAATAAAGTTTGATTGACTGATTGAATAAAGAAGGAAAGAGAGTGATTTCAATATTATTTTCTAACTATTTTAAAGTGGATTTCTGAGTTTTTTCCACAGAAGGAGCTGCTGTTCTCACTCTTACCTACTTTATTTTGACTTTTTAATTTAATTTTTGTGTGAACATTGACTTAGCAAGAACTGCTTTTATTAATCTGATTAATTAGACTTATTTAGGAACCAATAATGATGACAGAAAAGTGCATTTAGAAGAGTACGAACCCATAAAAATATGAAATATATTCTCTTTTAATCACATTCCAGTGGGGTTTAAATCTAAATTTGCAGCATCAAACACACACAGACAAACAAAAAAACCTGTAGTTAACCACTTCATCTCCCCATCTTTCTCCAAAATAACTGAGGCAGGTCGTCAGGTGTGGCTGCAGCTCACCTGTCGTCGGTTTCAGCGGCTGTCCGACGAGGCTCAGAGCAGGTTTAGGTGAAGGAGACAGGACCTGGGGTTTGTCTCCGTGCTGCTCCTCTCCAGGCAGAATCACCACAGAGTCACTCGCCACCGGCTCCTAAAGAGAAACAGCATCATTTCCAGTGTTTTACGTCACATTGACTTTGCAGAAAATCTACAGTACATGTAAAGTAAAATGGAAATAAGTAAGGGTGTGTTCGTGTGCTGTCAGAATAATGGGGAAAACGAGCTCCTGAAAGGTCACATGAGCTCCTAAAACTGGGAAAATTACTCTCCGAAAACATATTTATTAGCAGTAACTCTTACAACAAGTCAAATAAAACAATATTTCAGCATCAAACTGATGTAAACACGTAGTATAAACGCGACAAAATAAAAACACATCTCGACTTAAAAAAAGCACATGAACACACCACAGTCGGTAAAAAACTACCGCTCACATAAAGTTTGTCTTTAATTTGCAGTAAATTGATTTTAGATTCATTATGTATGTGTATGAATGTGCACACCAGAATTAGCTGCTGTTGTGTAAACTGTAATAATCTGTCATAAAGTAAAGTAATTCAGGTACCACAATATAAAATATCAATATAAAAGTACTAAATTTATAATGTCCAGTATCAAAATTAACAAGAAAGACACCAATATAATAAAAACTACTAAATATAGTTAGATAAAAATATGAAAATATAAGTAGATGTGACAAAAATGACGTATAAATCTACTGTAAATGTTTGTACAGACCTGCGGCGTGATAAATGGGATGATATCTTTGAAGTTTTCTAGTTGAGGATGGGTGCCCTGAACAAACAGAAGCAGATACAACAAATGAAACATGGTGAGTTCCTCGTACAAAAGCTGCCGATCACAGATGACTGTATACACAAATACAAACCTTCACGATCATGTCCACCTCTGTGCGTAAGGTCATGACCTCCAGCGTCACCGCGGCGACTTTTTCAGTGTCCGGTTCGCTGACGTCATCCGGGAAGCTGAGGCCGTCTATCTGCTGATTGGTGTAACCGTAGAGATAGAGGACTGTGCGCCCTCCCTGTGAAAGGAAACCAGGGTTGAGAGTCCAGTTGCAGCTATGGTCTTGAGATATTGCGTTCAAGAGGCCAAAAACAAGTTCTGAGAGGTAGCAGTGGCCTTGATCTTTGACCTTTGACCTTTAACCTTTGCCCACCAAATTCTAATCACTTCATCCTTGAGTCCAAGAGAACATTTGTGCCAAATCTGTTGAATTTCCCTGCAGGCGTTCCCTGCTGTGCGACACAGTGAACTTGAACTCTGACCTTTGACCTTGGCACTTGACCTTTGGCCACCAAAATTTAATCAGTACATCTTAAGAGTTCAAGTCAACATTTGAGCCAAATTTGAAGAAATTCCTTCAAGGCAGTCTTGAGATATTGTGTTCAGAAGGCCAAAAGCGTGTTTTGTGAGGTCACAGTGACCCTTGACCTTTGACCACCAAATTCTAACCAGTTCATCCTTGAGTCCAAGTGAACGTTTGTGCCACATTTTAAGAAATTCCCTCGAGGCGTTCCCGAGATATTGTGCTCACAAGCCCAGGTGAGTTAACAGTGACCTTTCACCTTTCACCAAAATCTAACCCGTCCCTCCTCTTTTCTCACCTTGATGGCGTCCACCGTGGTTCTGAAGACGGGGTTGTTGTGCTTGACGCTCCTCCAGTACCTGGGCCTGGCGGGGCAGGTCAGGTTACAGCCATACTTCTCCAGGATACTCAAGGCCTTGACCAGTCTGCTCAAAGACTCCAGGACCTGATATAATGACATAAGAGCTTTTATTTCATTACAGTGCAAAAGTTTGTGTCATTTTCTTGACGTCTGACATGTATAGTCTTGGAAAACAAATGTTTTTCAAGCATTTATTCCTCCCTTTTTCAACTTTTAGGCAAAATCTTAAAGAAATGACAACAAAAACAAAGTTATTTGACATTTAAATTCTGTAAAAACTTACTTTATCCACTTTAAAATGGTGTACTAGCACTGCTGCATGTATGTTATGAGTCTGTTTTGGAGAAATCCTGCCCTCTAGTGGTCAGAAATTATAAGATAAATTGATGACACTCATACTCCTGGTACTTTCCTGATGCATTCTGGCAATAAAAATGTTTCTGACTTGTAATAGCTGGACTGTAGATCAGTTAAAAAGACTTTGAAGTCGTTAAAAACCAGCGTTCATCTCTGATATCCAGCCAGAAAACATCAAGATTTCTAAATGGAGTTTGGTGTGCTTGCTACAGCGACAGCACTTCCTGCCATGTTTCAGTTCAGTCTCTGTTTGCTGCAGGGGTTGTGTTTACATCTTTTCACATCAAAAATCTACAAATTATACTCAAACATTCCTTCTTTAGGGAAAACTTTACCTCCTGCCTGTTGCGGCTCGCCGTGTTCTCCCTCAGCATCGCCTCCGCCGCCAGGTGGTGGTACTTCTCCGACAGAGGTAGGGCGATGCTGGCCATGGTCTGGACCTCGGCCTTCACATTCTGGGCCACGCCTGAGGTGGAGAGGAGGGACTGGGCTTTCCTCCTCACCTCGTCCATCTGCACCGATGGAGGGCTGCTGCTCATTGCTGCTGAGATGGGAAGCATTTATCATTAAAAAAATTATAATATTTACACATTCCAGTTCCTTAAATGAGAGGATTTTGTGCTTTTCTTTGATTTTAAATTGAATATCTTTGGGTTTTTAGACCATTGGTCAAACAAAATAAGATATTTGAGCTCTGAGAACTTTTTTTCTCACTATTTTCTCACATTTCATGAACCAAATGATGCATAATTAACCTAGAAAATAAATAACGAGTTAATAAATGACTGTAGGGTGAGGAATTGTACTGTACTACTTGTGCTGTACATGAGTATTTTAGTTTTTGGCTACTGTACTACATTTATGGACAGGTGTACAAGTTACAGTATGATTATCTTTTAAAATATAAGGCATTATTATTAATTAATCTACCAAAAAATGTATGAATGAATTAAAAATAGCTCCACCTTGACCAGACACAGTAGTAAAATGTTATTTTCACACTGATGCAACCCTGTAATATTGTAAACAATCAGTTACAGTTGCTTGACACACGGTTACAAGAGAGGAAGTAAATTGGTAAAAAGTAAAAGCTGCTATAAAAATAAACAAATAGCATGAATAATAAATAAATGACTGAATAGGAAAAACATAAAAATGTGCAAAATATGCAAAAATTGACACCGGAAAAGTAGATTGACAGTAATTTAGCAGTAAAAGTGCAAAAAAAAAAAAAATGAATGAAAATAATAATAATTTAAGTAATTTTGCTGATAATACTTCTGTTCTTTTAAGTTTTTGATTTAATTCTTTTTTTTTATTAGTATTTTCTATATTGTGGCATCAGTAAGGAATATTTTAAATAAATTAATAATTAATAATGAGGAAAAAGTAAAATAAATCATATGTTTAATGTAAATTCCTACCATTTATTGTGGGTGTAAGTTGTCAGCAAGTGGTAGCAAAGCAGGGGTCTCTTTTGTTTGAAGTGTCCTCAGTAATTTCACTTTTAATTCTCCTTATGACAACATGATATTGATATGGAAAAGTCCAGGTTAATAATAGTTTCACTCCCCGTGACTTTAAACAGCTGTCCAGCCAAATATTACACCATAAACACAACCAAACAACACCATAAAGTAACGTTTTTAACCCTAAAAATCTCATCTAACAGCAGGAAATTGTGTCATTTGTTAGTTTTGTCGCGTTAAAAGCAGAAAACGACAACAGTTTACGTTAATTGAAACCGAAACTTTTAAGAATTATATCGCGTTACAACTACGTACCTCTCGTCTTCACGGCTTCTTTTAACGGTTGTTTTATCTTCCCTTTAAAGTCTTTACGCCGCCGTTAGTTAAATTATCGCGTTTTTAGCATGTTATTAGCGGTTAAACTCTTCTCCTTCGCTGAGTTTACACAGCGTGTAGCTGTGTTGCTAGCTTCAAACGCGGAACTACACCGTAACGTTAAACGTTTCTGTTCCACTTCCTGTTCGATTTTCAAAATAAAAGTAGCTTGATCTTCAAATTAAAAGCTAAAATCTCATTATTAAAACACATTTCAGGTCTCTATAAGTTGATTACAATCATATCGTGGAGAAATACACGGTAAAGAGAAACTTATTCACAATTTTAAAGACAGTATCTGATGTGAAATTAACATTTTATTGGTATTTTTGCTTGTAAAATGCCCCAAAATGAGCCTGAACACATGTTATATGCTCTTTAACATGTGCTAAAAATAAATATGCACAAATCTTTCACCAGTACATTTTGTCACTTACATGAAATTACAACAGAAATTAAGATTTTTGCCACTTTTGATGATATTTCCTAGCTGTTAGCCTCTTTTATTTCAGTCTATAAGGAATAATTTTGTGTTATGATAGGCTGTATGATACAGGGAGTGATATTTAAATGATTATTTGTATTAATAATGTCAATATTTTCTTTTACCCCAGTCACTTGGTATAATTGGATATTAGATATAATTGTATATTTATTTATGAGATGTTGAAATGGTGTTTTCAGGCCGACCTACCCGAGGTGAGCAGAGGGGGGCAGACAGTGGGAGGCGCAAACTGCATCATCCGATTTGAAATCGAAAGTAAGCTGCTGGATGAGGAAATAAGAAATCACACAGGCGATACGTATTGTCCTCTCCTGCACCCGTACACATCTGATCTTCATTTAAAACTAAACATATTTAATTTGTCTTTAACTTTAAGTTTGTTGTAGTCATGTCAAAGGCAGCGACCCTGAAAATAAGCAGCGCAGCTGCGGTAAAGGTAAGTTGATGCGGTGAACGCGCTCAGGACAAACAGGTACAAAAGGCTGTGTGTGGAGGCGACAGGCCAAACCACAAAGACTTTATTTTATTGTGAATTTTATGCATGTAGTTTCTGAAATGTTAGGCACCAGCATGTTGAAAAAGAGTTCGTTTTCACTCGGTTAAGCAGCGGAAAGTCCCCTCCTGAGAGGAAAACGAAAGTAAAATCCAAAAAGGTTTTAATGTGTCATGACTCAGCAGCTTAAATAGATTAAATATTTATGTTTTTATCCACTTCATCCTGTTTTTTCCTTTCCTACAGGTGGAAAACTTCCGCCAGTCACTGTATCATGAGGTCTGTGGAGCCGGAAAAGTCACATTTATTCAAAAATAATGAACTTCTGCAGCTCTAAATTGGACTTTTCTGTGTTTTTATGTTCTCCAGGCAGAAAATCTGTTCTCCAATTTCATCCCACTGAAGATTATACAGCTGGATTCTCTGCTCAGGGTCAGCCAGCTCAGTGTTTTACTGTAATACACCTGAAATATCCTGTGTTTTCTTGTTTAAATCATCATCTGTGTGTTCAGGACGATGCCCTCAGTATCACAGACATGGCCTCTCTCCAGGCGCCGCTGGACATCCCCATCCCAGACCCTCCATCCCCGGAGGACGAGGTGAAACCAGTTCTTCATTTAGTCATTTTATTTTGAAATGTGCTTTTTAAAACAACTTTTAAAAAGGAAAATCCACTTTATTATATTTGCAATAGACCATAAATTCAATTATTTTTCATCCACTTCTACCTTTTTCTCCTGAGCCGCTGTTAGGACTCTTAAAATAGTTTTAACACCTTTAATATTAAGCTTAAACTTACACAAATCTGCATGTATCACACCTGAACTGTGGCCCCTCACCAGGTTAATCTGGCTCTGAAATGACTGGAAGTTGTCCTTTTTCTGATCCCACAGGAAATGGAGACAGACAAAAACGAAGACGATGAGAAGAAGAAGAAGAAAGGTAGAGTGTTTTTTTTCCTTTTCTCACGTAGCATGTGGCATCCACACTCGATGTACAGGACGGAGAAAATAAGTTCTGTTCATGTGCAGCTCCAAAATGTGGCTTCATCAAGGGAAACGAGAAGATCATGATGCTTCTGGACAGGGTCAAACCGGAGATCGTCGCTCTGAGAGAGACCATCATTAGTGTGAGTGAATCCCTGTCGCTGTTAAGATGAAAACTACCTCCAGATTTTTACACTGTCGCTGTTTTCCTGCAGGTGTCCTGCTGGATTCAGCACCTCATCCCCAAAATAGAGGATGGGAATGACTTCGGAGTGGCCATTCAGGTACATTCCCATCAAAAAAGACTGCACCATGCATGCACAGTGACATTTATTTAGCATTTAATGGTTGCTAATTGTTCATTTTTTCACCACAGGAGAAAATCCTGGAGAGAATCGCTGCTGTAAAAACCAAAGTTGATGGTTTTCAGACAAACATCAACAAGTAGGTTGGATATAAAAAGCTGTTTCAGACAAATCAAAGCAGAGAACAAATTATTTTATGACATCTCTTTTTTAATATGTAGGTACTTCTCAGAGAGGGGAGATGCTGTCGCCAAAGCCTCTAAAGAGACTCATGTGGTGAGTGATAGCACTGCTCTGGAGGTACTCCAGCAATTTATTACTACACTCCTGTAACATTCAGGGACTGATACACTCCAAATTTGGTGATTTTTAATTTGAATTCTTCTGATAAACTGAAGGAGCAAGTGTTTCTTTATGGGCTGAGAGGATTCCTCTACTCCCTGGTCTAAATAAAGTATTTAAAACCTCTGTTAGATTAGCTGGAAAATGCGTTATTATCAATAAAATTGACTGTTCCTTTAACTCCACTTCCTTTCTCTCCAGATGGACTACCGCTCGCTCGTCCACGAGAAGGACGAGACCATCTACTCTGAGATCAGGGTGATTGTTCTCGACATCCGCGGCTTCTACGTAAGTCAAACCCTCGTCCTCGGAAACGTTAACCAGCCGTGCTGTCACACAGGAACATTTAAACATTGTTATTTTACCTCTTTAACTTCAGGCCGAGTTTTACGACATCATCAGCAAGAACCTGGAGAAGGTGACCAATCCGAAAGGAGAGGAGAAGCCATCCATGTACTGAAGCTGGAGGAGGTGGTGACGGGACAGATTCTTCAATCCTCTGCATTCGATTTTAGTCAGGCCGCATGTACATTTAAACCAGCTACAAACAACAGTTTAAAAAGTTTAAAATAAGTTTCACCTCCCAAAAAACATGAAAAATAACTGGATCCAGGTCACTGCTGTATGGAAAACACTTTAGTTTTGTACAAGCACTTGCACTAAATTTATGTTGTTGTACGACTGTGAGTTTTAAATAAAAAAAACAAATAAAAAAGGTGAGAGATTCAAGAGATTTATTCGTAACAAAACCTGCCTTTTTGTCATGTGTGATCCATGATACACAAATACTCACTTAGCAATCTTACTACAAAAATATTTCCCTCCTTAAAGATGAAGAGGGAGGATTAACAACAACAATAACGACATAAATCAACTTAGAAACACAAGGTAGGAAAAGGCAAAACACAAAAAATGTTGCAGTGATTCAAACTTCAGGACCTTCTCCACCAGGTATGAGCTGCAAAAAAAAAAAGGAAAAATGTGGATATAAATTCTACTGTGAAGGTAAAAAACAACACTATAAAACTGATAGTTCTAATCCTGTTGTAAAAAAAACCTGCTTGGTTAAGTTTAGTCATAAAAAGAACCAGGTTAAGTTTATGAAAAGGTCGTGGTTTTGGCTAAAACAGCAAAGAAACTAGGTCTCCTGCATGAAGGTCCTGTGCTTGTTCGACCGATCCGTCCACCCCAGCCACCTTCTAACCTGGACGTTTTCCCTCTTTACACAACATCTGCTCAACAGATGTCATAATTACTACGGTCACAAGAAGACATAATAAGGTGCTTGCACAAACAACGTGTGGTTGTTTTTCACAGGAGGCTGGAGCGATTAAAAAGCACCTTTTCGGAGTCAAACACCTGTACCAGCAAAGACGAGAGCCAACTTTACTGAACTCTACTTCAACACTGGCACAATTACTGATAATATCCAGATAAATGTTAATGACTGCCCCATCTTTAAGCACATTTTCTGTTCATTTAAACATCTGCTAAAGGGTTTAACCGTTCCATGTTCTGAAAATCACTGTAAATGACAGCCTCAAGAGGCTTACTGCTTTGCCTATAGAGTGAATTTTAATGCTAGTTTCATACCATTGTGATGTTATTGCCGTTGAGGAGGATCTGGTCCAGTTTGGTTATCCTCCGTCCCTCTGGTGTGATTTCACTGGGGAAAAAAACAGATAAAAGAATGAGTTACTTCAACAAACAGGTGACTTAGAAATGACCATGTGTAAAGCAAAAACAAAAGGAGCACTTACAATTCTGTCACGTCCTCCAAGACCATGTCTAAGACACTAAGTTAAGGACATAATCTGAGGCAGTATTCAGAGCAAACAGTGAAATCACGCATGAGATAAAAGTGACTGTAACCTGAGTGAAAGGATACTGACAAAGTCATCGAAACCCAGCAGGGTGCCCACGATTTCTTTGTCTGTTTTCATGACGATGTGAATCCGGGAGCCGATACATTTGTCCACAAGCTCTGAAAGATTAAAAAAAATGCAGATTTTATAATTACAGGTCATTAAAGTACATGGACCAGATTCTTAAAGGGATATTCCCAATATCTTGTGGAGTCAATGCAAGGAAGACCTGAGGCTTTGAGAGCAAATCCAGTATCAGTCTGGTGTTCCTAATAAAGTGATGGCTGCTATATAACAATCAAACAAAACTCCACACGTCTTAGTTTGTTGTAATTTGAATAAACGCGGTTGTACTTTGGATTATGTTCAACGTGTGGCTAAAATAAATCAAAATAATGGCGTCCATGAGGTCAGATAATTAGCTACAACTGCGGGACTCACTTAAGTTGATATTGTGTTTCAATGGTGCAGGTAAATCAACACGTGTGCGGCTAATAAAACTGCCAAAAAACAGGAGAGGAGAGGAGTTTGTAGCAGAGTTAAGAGCGGTATTTAGCCACCTGCTAGCATGATGCTAACGTCAGCTAGCGAAACAACGCTAATATTTAGACTTCTAACTGCTGCTACTTAGAGTTAAACTACTAAACCACTACATTTTAACACCCAGACATCATTAACTATCAGAAAACAGAGAAATCCAACATAATATTTGATTTACAAACCGAGTGGGAGCAGCTGAGACGGGTTCGTTGCTTGAGTAGCCGCCATGGTCGATCCACGCGCAGTCGCAACCAATCGATTGACTGAGTCGTGAGTCGACAGAGTAGCAGAGTCGTTACTGCAGCCAGGCGAAAGCAATCAAACCCCGAATCGATCACCGAAAGATCGTCGGGC
This sequence comes from Lates japonicus, assembly GCA_033238685.1. Classification (NCBI taxonomy): domain Eukaryota; kingdom Metazoa; phylum Chordata; class Actinopteri; family Centropomidae; genus Lates; species Lates japonicus. The sequence goes on from BRZM01000020.1 coordinate 896,624, forward strand.
CTGCCGCAGTGTGTCGTTAAGACGTTTTACGATTTACATTAAGACACCGAATAGACACATTGTTTAATAGATAAAATAGAAACTCAGAAGTACTCAAAGATTCCAATTTGTTGCTCGGTTTAATTCCACGTGATGGCGCTGTCAACGCATGACGTCATTCTCTCACTAAACAAAGAATATAGAGTCGAAGTCAAGATAGTTCCCCACTTTAGTCTCTGCAGTCTACTGCAGTTGAATATTTCCATGATTTTCTACTTTATACTTCTAATTTACTACTTTTTAAAAACTGCAGTTAATTTTTTCGAACAGTTGTATCTGTTAGTTGCTTTTAAGATCAATGTTTAACATAGAAAACAGCACAAACAGATTTAATAATCCAAAAGTACAAAAAATATATAAAAATTTATATTATAATGATACTTATAACAGTGTGATATAGCACTGATGAATCCTACTTTTACTCTTCACACACAAACAAAATGTTCTGCTATTAACTTTCGGTTTTATAAAGCAAACGTTTGAATAGTAGATGTGTGCTTATATCTTTAAAAACCTTTTATTTAACTATAAATGTGCTATTTCTTGCCAGTCACATTTTAATGTTTATGTATCTTTTCTCAGGTCTCAAACGTATTTATCCTGAGGCTAATCGCTAAGATAGCCCAAAAACGGAAGCGCGCTGCGGTGAATCATCTCGCTCCGTCCGTCCTGTGGCTCTTTGAGGGACGAAGCGGAACAGAGAGAATCGTCGCTGCCGCGGAGTTGTAGCCCTCGGACTGTTTACCGATCCCGGAGTTAAAAATCGCCTCTGTTTACCGTCTCTACATCCGATCCCCGGGGTTTTTAGATCATCACCGGCCTGTCTGAACATCCAGGGCCGGGGGTGGGTATGGAGTCTCACGGCAGGGACGACGTTAAGGGGCCGGTGCTGCACATCGTGGTGGTTGGATTTCACCACAAAAAGGGCTGTCAGGTAGGTGAACCCTGCTCCATGCTAATGCAGCTAACTGCAAATAAAAAAGGCACATTTCCACTATTATTTCCGCACTTCAACATCTTAATAACCACACTCCAGCTCTACTGAGTGTCCTCTATTTTAATCACAGCTCACACATAATAACCCTGCAGGGGTGGGAATAATAATTGCCCCCTGCCTGACATGCATTGAAGTTAAATCAGCTGTTTGCTCTGGCTCTCTCTGGGTTATGTAACATGTGCTCTGCTGCCAACTTAGACATCTTTCCAGGTCAGTGTATTCAGCAACAAGAAGAGCTGTGGTATTGTCAATACAGGCTGCAACAACGCACAAAACTTCCCCCTTCTCCTGTTGTTATTAATCTGCCTGTCAAACAGAGCTGTTTGGTTTGGTACCTGCATGTCAACAATGAGACGACTGCAGCTTTCAGGACGTTTTGTCTGCTGTCTCTGGGAATAAATGTGTGTAGTAGATGTTTCCAAGGATGCAGAGAGCAAATATTTAATGTTTATGCTTGAAAAAGTGATTAAAATCTTTTAATATTATCAAAATAAGAGCCCCAAACCCTAACATGTTCAGTTTGCTATCATATATCATAGTAAAAGCAGGAAATCCTCACATTTAAGAAGCTAGAACCAGCAAATGCTTGACATTTTAGCTTGAAAATGATGAATCAATCATCAAAATAGCAGGAAAATAGCAAAAAATGTCTGTTATGTTTTAAAATCACATGTTGTATTCGACTAAAAGTTTTTTAAAAACCTAAAAATGTTCAGTTCTCTGTCGTATAAACGGACCAGCAGCAGATCTACACATTAGAGAAGCTGGAGGCAGGAAAAATGCCTAAAATGTACCTTATTTTTTACTAACTAAAACAGAAACTCGCCCACACACACACACACACACTCAGAGATGTTGGTTTTGGTGTAAACCTGCTCTGCAGCGATTAACATTTCACCCCCATCTTTCTCTGACATGTCTGACCTCTGACCTTCTGCATGACAAAAGAAAGCAGTGTTTAACAGCTGCTCATCAGTGAGAGTGCATCTTCTAATTATCGCCGCTTCTTCTGCTTCCTCAAAATTCATTAAATTTACAGTCGTCGTCGTCTCTGCTCTCCATCTGTGTCTCTGTGGCCTGTTTAACTCGACTCAGTGGCCTTGGAAGCAGCTGCTGTTTGAGCTGAAAGATAAAAAGATTAAAAAATAAAAGAAGACAAGTTAGCTGCAGCAGAGCACACACTCTTTGTTTCAGGTAACGAGCCTGGTGTAGCCTCTGTTAATGGAGGTGATCCGATAGGGGTCGGTGATCTCTCCCGCCGGGTATCAGGTGATCGTTTCACCTGCCGCCCGTCTGTTTCTCCACCAAAGGAGGAGTGGCAGCTCTGCAGGAGGTCATCCTCAAAAGAGTGAATCATTATTGCAGCTGGGTGGGTGTGCGTGAGGCGTTCAGGAACAGCAGGTTTCTGGCTGATCTGGTGGGAGGCTCTCAACTGTCACCACAGGCAGGAGGAAAGGATTGAATTAGGGCTTTGAGTATCGACTAATCTGCTTTTTGTCGTCTCATTTTGTCCAGTAAACGTCAGAAAATAATCTCAATTGCAATTTCCCAGCACAAATTGCTTGTTTTTGTCGAACAGTAAAAAACCTGAATATTTTTTATTTAAAATTACGTGTATTTGCTCGAGAAATGACTTAAATCAGCAACTAAAAGCCACCTGGGAATTTTTGAATCATTAATTAATTAATAAAAGTGAAGTAATGATCACCTGACACCTATTTTTTTCTTTAAAAATGCATAAAACAGACAATGTGAGCATCAAATATCGTTGCACACAGCAAATACATGTGTGGCATATCATGCAACATGCTTGCCATTGATTCTGTAGTTATAATGCAACAATAAATAGCTTGAATGAAGTCGTCCAACCTGATTATCTGATTTACTTAAGTTGCACAGCTGGTTCTGTGCTGCTTCTTTTCCCTCCCCAGTCTTATATGTCAGGTTCAGATTGTTATTATAAGTGTCTGACAACATTATGGATAGGATTCCTACAGAGATAGAGCTTTTTATTAAAGACTATAATCCTTTTTGTTTAACCAGAAACCGTCGTTATATATCAATACCAGACTCCATTGACAAAAACGGCAATTTTACGGAGCAGAAAACAGGAGTTGCTGGAATACCACTGCCTCCATTTGGCAGTTTGTTTGTGTTATTGTGAGGCTTTCTGTGGTTAGAAGAAGTATTCAGATATTTTACATAAGTAAAAGTACCACACAACAAGGCAGGAGTGGATTAGCAACTCATGCGTTCTACTCGGTTAAATTACTGTTTTTGTCAGTGGAGTCTGGTCAGAGAAAAATTCCTTCCTCCCCCTTTTATGGATTTTATGGGAAGGATTCCTACAGAGATAGACCTTTTTTATTAAAGAATAAGATTCTTTTTTGTTTAACCTGAAACAGTTGTTATACATCACTACCAGACTCCATTGACAAAAACGGTAATTTTACCAAGCAGAACACAGGAGCTGCTAATGCATTCCTGCTTCGATCTGTTAGTTTGTTTGTGTTATTGTGTGACTTTCAGTGGTGGAGGGAGTAATCAGATACATTACATAAGTAAAAGTACCACACAGTAACACAAACAAACTAACAGATCAAGGCAGGAGTAGATTAACAACTCGTGTTAAATTACTGTTTTTGTCGATGGAGTCTGGTCAAAGTTACTTGTCCATGTACTCTTTATGTTATTATATTTACAAAGAGAGACCATGCAAATACGTGGAAATAAAAGCACATGAGCACGTAAAGGGAACAGCTGTGAAATCAAGAAACTGAAATGTGGAAGAGAAATGTGACATTTAAGAAGCGAGAACGAATTAAAGGAAGATTTCCACACACTCTGGGGTTACATTATGATTCAATCTAATTGTGCTTTCTCTCCTCCACCCTCCAGGTTGAGTTCTCCTACCCTCCGTTGATGCCGGACGAGGGTCATGACAGCAACCTGCTGCCTGAGGAGTGGAAGTACCTGCCTTTCCTGGCTCTGCCCGACGGAGCGCACAACTACCAGGAAGGTACGTCTCATCTACAGCGTTTACATTAATCTATAATACGACAAATAGCAGCAATGCTAATGTGAAAGCTAGCTGGAAAACTCCCCTAAGGTACGGCATCCTGTGAGGCCAAACCCAGGCAGTATCCAGGCTGTAAAGAGACAGCAGGACTGAGTGTTGTGGCTGCCGTCATGTGACAGTCCTGTGGTTTCACCGCTGCTCTTCGTACTGTCCCGCGAAGGCGAACGGCAGGAACTGAAGCAAAGTTCACATCTACATTTTAAAACATTTACAACCATCAGCAGCAGCGACTGTTATTGTACCGACAGAGAAAATGCAACTATTTAAGGCCATTTTTCAAGAGGAAATGTGGTTCAAAAGTGAGATTTTATTGCTTTTCTTGGCAATTTGTTACTGAAATGTAATATTTTTGAGGTTTTAGAGTGTTGCTTGGACAAAATAAGACATTTTAAAACATAATATTGGATTGGAATTAATTAATCCTGACTATAATCTGCAGATTAATCACTAGTTGCGTCCCTAAATCTATTAAAAAAACAATTCAGGTGAATGTAAACTGATCCCTCCTGTGTGTGTTTCCTAATCGTTTCCTCTGTTTGCTGCTGCTGCTGCCACATCAGACTGTCAGCTGATTTAAAAACAGCAGCAGCAGCAGCAGCAGCAGCAGCAGCAGAGATGTGAGTGACTCCCTCTGCACTGCGGCTCATAAAAACAACAGCCCCACAGATATGACTGGGTGTTGGTTGCAGTGGAATACAGTAGAAGCTCACTCTACTGTTAAATTAATTCCACTGATACACATCAAATAAGGTCATTTTTTAAAGGGTTTTAAAGACGTATTTTTGAACCTGGGCCCTATTTTCTCATGTTGTTGTTTAACCAGAAACATCACTGTATGTCAATACCAAACTCCATTGACAAAAACATTAATTTTACAGAGCAGAACACAGGAGCTGCTGGAATACTGCTGCCTCCATCTGTTAGTGTGTTTGTGCTATTCTGTGACTTTCAGTGGTTAGAAAAAGTATTCAGATACTTTATTTAAGTAAAACTACCACACAAAAACACAAAGAAACCAACAGCTCAAGGCAGGGTTATTGCAGAAACACCCAATTTCTGCTCGGTTAAATTACTGTTTTTGTCAAGGGAGTCTGGTTAAAGAAAAAGGATCTTTCTCCCCCTCTTTAATGGATTTATAAATAGGATTCCTGCAGAGACAAACCTTATTATTAGAGAGTAAGATCCCTTTTGTTCAACAAGAAACATCCTCTTTACCTCAGGAGCAGCTTTCAGTAGGCAGAGCTGAGTTTTGTCCCAGAAATGTGAACGTAAACCAGAGACTGGGAGCTGTTTCTTGGCACGTTGGGGCAGTTTCAGTCGATGCTCTGCAGCTGTGGCCTCGGTCCAGATGCCCCCATCGCTGCCAGGCCTGGACCCCTGCCTCCTCATGCAACTCTGGTTAATCTCTGGCGTCCACAGCCCAACCCTTTCAACCCTCATCAGAGCAGATCTTAAGACACATTTTTAACTGCTCTCGGGCGAAATGAAGACTCCTTGAATGCACCACAGTCGGTCTGCTTCACTCTTAAGCAGTATTAAGTGGATTAAAGCAACTTCAAGTAATTGCAAGTTGATTTTGATTGTGTTTTAAAAACAAAATGGCTGTTTAGAAGGTAGGAAACCTGTTTAAAAATGTACAAAAATGCTCTGCAGGAATGTAAAAGTAGGATTAAAACACTCCTGTGGCTCTCTGACTGAAAATGACAGTGATACTTCAAGAGGTGTGAGGATAATCTGCTGGTGTTCGAGGAGTACGCTTGTAAATTTTTGGCTTCAGCTTGCCAGTTTATCCAGTTTGGCTGCAGTTTTGAAACCCGGCTACGCTGTAAAACGATCACTTAAACGCCTCATTCTCTGAACTTTGCATATCTTACTGTCAGGTGCTTGTTGTAATGTCAGAGCTGAGGGTTTGTCTTCATTCTGCTGATTTTCCCTTTTGGTTTAAATGTGTTTCCGCCATAAAAATCATGAATATTTCTGCAGATTCTGATGGCTGATCTTGCGTGACACTGTATGTTAATGTGACTGATGCTCTTGTTCTTGCAGACACTGTGTACTTTCACCTGCCGCCGCTCAGTGGAGACATGAAGTGTGTGTATGGAGTTTCCTGTTATCGCCAAATAGAAGCAAAGGTTGGTCTATTTAAATATTCCCTCAGCTGTGAAGCCTTGTTCTCAGCCTCAATTTAAATACATATTATGTGGCCAAAAGTATGCAGACACCAGTGGCGGACATTTTATTTAAGTAAAAACTCTGCAGAATGGCCCATTTCAGAATCATATATACTGTATTTTTGGATTATATCTGTGCATTTATTGTGGTTAATTTTAAATATGTGCACTTTTTTCATACAAAATGAAGCAATAAAAGGATTTTTTTGTATTTTGTATGATATTTTCCTGCAAAAGTTTAGAATAATTGCAGATATTGTCGATTTTTGAAGAAGTAAAGTCGTAAATGCGTCATCCAGACATCAGGACTGGACAGGAGAGGCAGGAACAGATGCTTTACCTTTCAAAATAAAAGCAAAACTCACAGTATATGGTAAGATTAGAAGAATAAGGCTGCAGTTTTGGAATGAAACAATCACATGAGGGTGAAAAGGTGTACTTGTGTCATTGTTCTCTTCTTCGTTTGTGTTTATGAGGGGAGTTTTGATTAGAGGAAATGAAACGTCCTATTTTTGTTTCTCGTGTGGTTTTCATGAGGTCAGCTGCAGAGTGATTAGTCACAGCGTCCTCATGACGTTTGGCCTTTATATCTATATATTTAAAAAAACAATGCTTTAATCTCCTCAGGCCCTAAAGGTCCGGCAGGCTGACGTCACCAGGGAGACGGTTCAGAAGAGCGTCTGCGTCCTCAGCCGAGTGGTGAGTCAGTCAGACGACGACGACATTATCTCATAACATAATAGAATAAGCCTTGATTTCTGTCTCGGTGGCTTTACGAGCCGGAAATAATGAAATCAAGCATCGAGCCACTGGGCCGTGAAATGTCGGCGTGACCTTACTATGATCAGAAATGTGAACGAGAGAGCAGAGGGAAGGGAGAGATTTCAGAAAAGGCTTTTTATTTCCAGGCATCTCTGCCTCTAATGTTCAGAAATTAATCCGGCGAGACTCTAAAGTAACCATCTCCTCTCATATGAGGTGATAAAAGAATCCACATGTCGAGTCCCTGGAGTAAATTTCCCTCTTTCATGTGTCCCCACAGAGATTTAATTGACTCACAGGCAGCGTTTTAATGGTGTAAGGTAGATTCAACATGAACTATCATGCTGTGAAACTCTTTAGATATTCTGAGCTGAACTTTAATTACGATATGTTTTATTCTTAAGTTTTCTGGAGAAATGCAGCAATGTCCAAAGATTTTCGGGGGTTTGCATCAGTCAGGAGGAAGAAAAGTGTGTGCGAGATCAAATATCATGCGATCAAAAAGTTCTGAGACTGCGCCTGTAACGAGTAAAACCTGTACCTGATTTAAATTTGGCCGTGGTCCCCTTCAGAGTAGTGGTTTTGTGCAGCGATACATCGCTCCTGGTGCCCCTACCACACCTGGAACTCTTCCTGGAAGTCGCATCTGTAACTTGAGAAAGGGGAAGAAGTCAGTTATTATGCAATCAAAAAGTTCTGAGACTGCGCCTGTAACAAGTAAAAACCTCAGAAAGGACTAGATTTACTAGCATTTACACTGTGTCCATTCCCTTGTTTTTTCTTACGACAATTTTCGTCTAAAATTAGCGAGATTTGGACATCCAAAACAGTAGTAAATAAGCTGTTTCCATCTTGAAATGCAAACTTTATGTGTGGACTGAGGAGGAAGCAGACTGAGTTGTAGCTGCCGGTGACTGATGAGTGTCCAGCTGCTCTGTTGATCCTCTTAGAAAGTTCCTCAACAGCCTGCCACACGTCACTGCTATTTCTGGATAGCCCTGTTTTTATGTGGGGGTGTCGGGCATTAGGGTGGCAGGAGGGACGTTTCCTATGATGTCCAAAAACATGATGTACTTGGGCTTAGGATTTAGACTTGTAGCAAACACGTTTACCCAGCTTTAGGGTCGTCATCTTGTCCTCGGGGGAAGTTAAACGAGGACAGTCCTGAAAATGATCCTATCTCTATCTTGTGTGGCCATTTCCTGGTAAAAGAGGATAAAGAAGCACATGCTGATGAGAGGGTTTTTGTGTATCATAGTGTAAATGACTCACAAACACACGTATGATCTGCTGCTGACGGCGTTTTTGTTTTGATTTCCAGCCTCTCTACGGTCTGCTCCAAGCAAAACTACAGCTCATCACACATGCCTACTTCGAGGAGAAAGACTTTTCACAGATCTCTATTCTAAAGGTGATACATTAGATTTTATTCAAGTTGTAGGTGTTTTTACTGCTCTGTCATCAACTTCCTGTTTCTCTTGCAGGAACTCTACGACCACATGAACGGGTCTCTGAGGGGTTCGACTCTGGAGGGATCACAGGTTTATTTAGGTCGGTAAAACTTAAATTTCACGTGTCCGTAACACCGGATTTAAACATTTTCGGCACCAATTTTCAGGGAATTTAGTCCAGCAAATTAAAAAAAACCGCCAGAGATGCAACTTTTTGTCATTCTTTAAAAAACAATCAATTGCTAAAAATGTAACGCAAGGTTTTGCTTTGTTTCTGAGATACAGAAATTCTCCATTTCTCTGCTCTTATTGCATCTCGTCAGACCATGTGTTTGCTGTACAAAAAAAAGCTCATGCATTTTTCTCTGAGGGGAAAATTCCACATCTGTTGACGCTCTGTTTGTTTCCTCTCCTCAGGGTTATCACCAAGAGATTTAATACTGCACTTTCGACACAAGGTAGAAATTATAGACTTAAATATCATTTAAAAAGATAATTATGGGATTTTTTTTACCTTATTTTAGGTGTAAATAATCAACGTCTCTCTATCGTCACAGGTTCTCATCCTCTTCAAGCTCATTCTGCTGGAGAAGAAGGTATAAAACAACACATCTTGTCCACTTTTCGGGTAATTCAGCACTTGAAATATGACTTAATGTGTCTGGCTTATTTATGGTTTGCAGGTGCTGTTCTATGTGTCTCCTGTCAACAGACTAGTCGGAGCTCTGATGACAGTTTTATCGCTGTTTCCAGGTCAGTAAAAACCAAAATAAAATACAGTTTCAGTGCTTGTGCGTGCTTTGAAAAGCTGGTGAAGAGCCTGGGAATTGATATTAGGCTTGAAACCCCCGTGGAGGTCTGGCACCAGCAAGCCACAGCTTTTTTTGTGTTCAGCATCCCAGAAACAAGCTAAAATACATACTTCTGTGAGTGTTTGGGTTTAGAAATTGCACAAAAAGCAAGTGTTGTGGCTTCATTTGTGCAGGTATGATTGAGCACGGCCTGGTGGACTCGTCCCACTATAGACCCAAGAGCAGCGTGTCGGAGGACCTGAGCCTGGTGGAGAGCGTCTCCGGCGCCGAGGAGTTCGTCTCCGTGTCCGTCACCGACATTGCCAACACTGCCCTGGAGCTGGAGGGGCAAGAGGAGAGCGCCCAGCCGCCCGCCGCCACTGCTGGAGAGTCACTGTCCTCGGGGGACAGCGGCGAGGGGGACAACCACCTCCTCAAACCCCCGTCACGTACCTCCCCAGAGTCGTCAGAGAGCGACTGGGAGACTCTGGACCCCAGCGTGTTAGAGGAAGGCGGCGCTAAAGAGGCGGCCGAGTCGGGGACGGAGCTGCCGGACGCGTTCGACTCCAAACCAGGGACGCCCATCACTGTGCAGCCGCAGGCAGTCAGCGGTCAGGGAGGGGTCACCCAGGGCCTGGTGTCCGGTCTGGAGGAGGATCACTACGGGCTGCCGCTCGCCATCTTCACTAAGGTGACTACAGATGCAACCACTTATCAAGATGACGCCTTCAGGGTCCTTTTTTTCTGTCGGATAAATGGAACAAAACCCAAAGATACAAATTACAAACAGAGAAAAGGTTCAAATCCTGTCATTTTTAATTTCTGAGATGAACCAAAGGACCAAATGAGAACTACTTTTAAACATAAATAAACCATTTGAAAATCCACAGTTTTAGCTGGACAACTCTTTGGATTAATTATGTTTTAAATTAATTTATTTCATTTTTAAGCGCATATGAGCACACATGACTTAAAAAACCTAAAGTACAGAATCCTAACACTGACAAACGCAACAAATTCACAAAATAAAAACCAAACAACTGCTTACTTGATGCTCATAAAAGATAAACGAGCTTAAATCTGACATAAATCTTCATTTTCAGTTCATATTTATCAAGAACAACCTTCTGTCTTTACCCAGGTGAAACTGAAACACTTATGGCACAAAAACTTTAATTTATTCTGACTATTTTAAAAGCGTTCTCTCTTAAAATGCTGTAAAATAATACAAAATTTCCATGGTCATGTTTCCTCATAGGGTTTTGGAGACACCTGTTCATAAACGATCAATATTGGTTAATAAATAACCAATAAAATCAACGTCTCAGCTCGTCAAACAATAACCTGTGTGTGTGTTTTGTGTTTAAACAGGAAATTACTTCAGATTTTGATGTGTGTGTTGGGTGTGTTTTTCCACCAGCCGGGTGGAGATAAGCGCCTGACCTTTGCCTTTTGTTGTTTTCGTTGTTGCCAGGGTTACCTGTGCCTGCCCTACATGGCCCTGCAGCAGCATCACCTCCTATCAGACGTGACGGTACGAGGCTTCGTTGCCGGGGCAACCAACATCCTTTTCCGGCAGCAGAGGCACCTGAGTGACGCTATTGTTGAGGTGAAGTCCTGCAGGTGTAAACTGTTTTCTTTACTTTTAGTCAGTTCCTGAAAGTAAATGTTTTTTACGGCGTCGTAGGTGGAGGAAGCTCGCATCCAGATCCAGGACCCAGAGCTCCGGAAGATCCTGAGCTTGACAACAGCGGACCTGCGATTCGCCGACTACCTCGTCAAGCACGTGACGGAGAACCGAGACGACGTCTTCCTGGACGGGACGGGCTGGGAGGGCGGAGACGAGTGGATCAGAGCCCAGTTCACCCTCTACCTCCACTCATTACTGTCCTCCGCACTACAGCAAGGTTAGGTTCCTTCTCTCATGTCTTTATTAAGTGGTTACTTCACTTACGTCTCCCTTAATTAGTTCATTTAATCCAGAGTACCTGCGGGCTATAAAAGTCTTTAAATACATTTTATCTATATTTAAAAATTAAATCATTTTAAGTACAGTCTCATTTGCTTTCACTCTTAATTAATCCAAAATGATTACATATTCTGATTTTCTGGCAGTGTTTCTTCATTGTCAAATTGGTTTTAAAGGAGCTATATGTAGATTTTGCTAATGCTACATAGCTAACGTTAGCATCAGCAGCTGTTTATTCACCAGTGTAGAAGAAAGATTGCAAGTTCAGCATCAAAGTGGTGGAAAGCTACGTCAATGTTTTGCTTCTATTACTATCACTTCTTCTCCTGAAGCTAGCGTGCTAACTAGCAAGCCCCAGCCAATGTTAACTCTTGTTTTGCCCCTAGTTCTATCACTTCTTTTCTTCTACTGAAGCTAGCATGCTAACTAGGAGGCCCTACCAGACAGGCCAGTCTCATTACTTTCCGATAGCGACTCATTGTAGCGTCCAGTCTGTCCCTGACCACACAGCGCTGCTCAGAGGACGTATTATAACCTCTTGTATTATAAACACAATGATGACTGAAGCTAAATCACCACGTTTGGCAGCAGAGAATGCTAACAAATGGCCATTAAGCTTTAAAAAGCTTAACAGGACTTTGTTTTCCCTCTTTCACATTGGGTTGAGTTGATTCTACATTAATACTCGTATTTTTACTCGAGATCAGAGGAATAACTAATTACTGGATTCCATCATCACACATAATGACTTTGTAGAGAAAATGACAGTAAATCCAGTTACACTGCTAATCATGTTCACCGACTCGTCTGCTTCTTCTCTTTTGTGTTTGCTGTTTCAGATAACGAGAGGCTGCTGGCTGATTATGGCGTTCCGTTCATCACGGCGTGGAAGATCACCCACAACTACCGGGTGTGGTACAGCAACAAGCACCCTGCCATGACCGCCATCACCCCGGGGTAGGTGGGACAGGACAGGAGTCACCACGCGCTCCCTAGTTTCCCTTACCCAGAATATAGCAGCCATGAAACCATCAGCTGCCATTAAAAATGCACATTTCAGGGTTTTTTTGCATAGTGATGTTGATTATTTTTCCCATTTTTATATGTTCGAAAACGTACCTTAAATGTAGTTTATGTAGGTAATGCTGCATTTTTTCAATTTGTTGCAACATTATTAAAAATGCATAATAAGAAAAATGCAAAATTTACATTTTGTAGGCCTGAAACACACTGTATACCACAGTCCTAACAAGTTTTGTTCATTTTTGTTATGTGCATCTACTTTAAAAGCATTGTACTAGTCATATTTTTTGACTAATTTTTTGACATATTTTTGCTTCTAAAAGTCTAAAAACAAGCATCCATACAAGTGTAAAAGTTGCTAGACGTGTTAAAACAATAAATAAGATTATGACAGTTGACATTTTTGAATACTACAGACTGACCAGACTAAAAAAACACATTACAGTATGTATTTGTGAAATAATTTTCCTTCTCTGTTGTAGACACCCGTTCCAGGGCCAGTACAGTGTTACTGATGTGAAACTCCGTCTCTCACAGTGAGTATTATTATTTCATTCCCCTGCTTCTTCTTTCCTCTCCTGCCATTTACAGAACAATAAACAGTAACTTTATTGTTCACTGACTGTCGTGGAAATCTGTCTGACTGCACCTCAGCCTTCAGATCAAAAACGTCGAGTGAAACATTAATAAGATGCGAGACAAGTGGGACACAGGTGCAGGGCACAGCCAAAAGCAGAGCTCTGACCTGATTAAGTTCATTACATTAGGGTGTTTTTTTCTTCCTGTAGTTGAGTTGATACAGTGCCCCACAAAAACATGCATGGCGCTGCCCTCTTGTGGTGGCAAGAGGATATGCCAGCAAACACGACAGCTTCAGGAAGTGACATTTGATCAGTGCAGCAGTAAAAGAGTAAATGGCTCCAACTTTTTTCAGTGTCCTGCTGCTTTTTAAAAAGAAAAATGTAAAAACTCACCATAAAACCTTTAAATAAGGGGCTTCCAAATTAAGATATTTGAGTTTTTTCACCTTATTTTGGTTATTTAAGCACATTTTACCCAACTTTTGCTGAGTGTATTTTTCTAAAGAAAACTAAAAACATAGAGTTAACATAGAGTTGGGTGACAAAAAAAGAGTAGTCCTACAGGGTAACAAGCGTTAACGAATCCAAAAGGAAAGAAACATGCTTTTATTTTTGAAGGGCATGGATTTGAAACACCTGATTTTAACGTAGTTCTCTTCTAATTTTAGACATAAACATGTGGATATAATTTGGATTTTCTTTTTTACAACACTCTAGTGTCTTTTCTAACTCTTAAAATATTAATAATATTATTTAACATTATGTTCTGTGTTAATTTAAGAGCAAGAATTAAAGCACAAGTTATATTTTGTCCCCCTCTTCACACCAACTGGGCTCCATCTTTAACTGACAACCAAAGTAGTACGTCAAAAAAAGACTGGGGAGAATTAAAATTAATATATGGAGATTGAGGTGGGGGGTTTCTGGCAGCAGTTAGGATCTTACATCAGACAAAGTCATTAATTATGAGCGAGTTTCATTCTCAAAAGCAGAGCTGGAGACTTCTCCAGGCTTCGTCTCCGGTTTCGTTCCAGGAAGTGTGCATGAAAGGTGACTCCATCCACAGCTGGAGCCCCACTTCTAGTGTTACACGTCGGATAAATACCCCCACCACCACCGCCACCGTTCCCTAACTTAGCTTTACGGTGAGATCTGCTTTGGCTGTTATACTCAGGAGCTCTCACTTTACCCTCAGGTGTTTGGTGACATGGCCACTGTGAACTTTGTCGTAATGCCTCAGTAAACAAACACACAGACAAACAAACAAACTGTGCAGGCACCTTAAACTGGAGTTTAGTTTAGCTTTAGCAGCACGTTTAATATTTAAATCAGACTATATGACACTAAAATACAGAAATTAAACCTGTAAGTACTTAAATTGTAAGAATCTGAGATACTAGGGGCTTAATAAGTGCACAGAAAATAAATACACAACTATAAAATGCAGCAGTAATCGCAGGGAGAAGCCGAATATAGAGAAATAAAACAAAATATTAAAAGGACAAACAGAAAACCTTTACTTTGGAGTAAAATTATAAGTACAACAATATTTCTGCTGACATAACTGAAGATATAAGCTGTGACAGTTTTATCTCAGTGTGAAATTTACAATTTACAAAATTAATAAACTATCTAATGTTGCAACAGGTATTTTTTGTATTTAATAATTTGTCAGAATTCTCACTACATTAGTTAAAAACTGTAAATAAATGACTGATATACAGTAAAACCTTTGTTTAATCAGCATTAAACATTAAAAATAATAGAAAATATTGAGGATAAAAGGGGGGTTCTTTGTCTTGTTGTAGACAGGCAGAGCTGGAACTATTAATCCTGTGATATGTATATTTAAAAACAGAAATATAATAATCTAGTTATATAAATATTTTGAACGCATCACATGCTTATTGTACGATCATTTTAATGCATTTAGAAAGACTTTACCACAATTTAGTTGCTAAATAATCCAGATTAAAACATCCAACAGAATATTAAAGGTGCTAAATTCTTATGTACAGTTACTTGGACTGTGGTCATTGTGAATTTAATATTATATTTCACTTTCAGAGCTACTACACACAGGTTAGTTATGTCTAAGAAACTAAATTAAACAATTTTATTAAGCATGATATCTAGAAATAAAATCTGAAATTGCTTAATTTTATTAGATTTGGCTGCTTAGTCAATAGAAAATGACTCAATTATTCATTTAACATGGTTCCACTTTATCTTTTTCTTTTTTTATATGACAATAAAAGTCAACATCTTTGGATTTTGGGCAATTAGTCTTTTAAAAAAAGCTATTTTGAGATGATTAGCTGCTGCTCTGGGAAACTGTGAAACTGTTAATTGATAATAAATAATCAGAAGGTGGTGACCAGGTAATAGCCGCATCCTCCATGTTGTTTTCATGGAGCAGGAGTGGGTTAAAGGCACGCCGCTGGCTCTCAGCTCCCCTCACTGCACTTTAAAACTCTGGATATAACCAGTGCAGTAGGGGCAGTAGTGGGGGGGGGGGGGGGGGATCAGGGGGTTCAGGCAGGAAGTCTGGCACTCAGCCATCGGCGCTTCTCGGGAATAAATGCGTCTCATTTCCTGCCTCAGCTTTGTGTCAGAGCGGGGCTCCTGAAACAGGAGGGGATTCAGCCGGTCTGAAGAAGTGTTTGTGTTTGTGTGAGGTTTGTACACGTGTTCTCTAAACGGAGACGTGAGGGCACGGCGGCAGATAAACAGCTCAGTCTTCACCGCAACCTTGAACACCAGAGACGAGTGTTTATTGACTGTCAGGAGCTTTGAGCCTCGCAGGCTTGATCCTTTCTCTGAGCGATGTTGAAATCTGTAGGACGCAACACGAGAGGCACTTATTGACATGTAGTATCTACAGTAAAACTAATATCAGTCTGATAACCAGCTGATATTGATCATAGTTTTCATCTGTGAAGGAGCCAAGAGGCAGTTTATGATGCGTTCAAGTACATTTTTATGATGTTAGCATTGGCAGTATTATGGATAGATTATGAGACAGTGGGCCCCCAGCCACAGACATGTAAAAGGTCCCTCTCTAAAAAGGTGTAAGACTGAAAGACAGAATGATTTGTGGTCATTTTTTGTCTCTTTTGGGGAATTTTGTGCCTCTTTGTATTCATTTTGTGTCACTTTTGTAGGGATTTTGTTTTTGTAGCCATTTGGTGCCATTTGGCAGCCATTTTGTACCACTTGTACTTATTTTGTGCCTATGTTGCCATTTGTTGCCTCTTTCTACTCATTTTCTGTCTCTTTATAGCCATTTCCTGTCTCTTTGTAGCCACTTGGTAGTCATTTTGTGTCTCCTTGTATCAACTTAGTATCTCTTTGTTGCCACTTGTGTCCTTTGTAGCCATTTTGTGTCTCTATAGCTACTGGTGCCTCTTTTTAGCCATTTAGTGTCTCTTTCTAGCTGTTCTGTCTCTTTGCAGCCTTTGTAGCTATATTATGTCTCTTTGTAGTTGTATACGTCTCTTTCAGTGACATTTTACAGGGGCCCCCTGACCCCTAGGGTCCCTGGGCCTGTGCGTGGTAGGCCTGTCCAGTAATCCATCCATTGTTTCAGGTGAAGTGGCCTGAACCTTCAGCGAACAGGAAAAGAAACACAAACTGTACCACTACAGGTCGATTCTATCATAGCAAAGCAATGAAATACTACCAAGATGATGATGATTTTTGATGCCTGTTTACAACTGCAACTTTTATTGTTTTTTTTTTCCGGTGTCTGTCAGCTGTCAGACATTCTCTCGACCCCAAAGCGCCGCCTTGTTGCGTCTCATCAGTCAGAGACGGTAGAAATCTCTCTGTCTGTTTTCCTGCATCAGTAAACACGGAGCTGTTTTGCAACTTGAGATTGGACAACAGGAGGGGGAAACTGGGGTTAGTGGGACAGACTGTGACTGCTCTGATGTATCCCACTTGTCAGGATTGTCTTGAAAGTAAAAGAGGAAAGCTGAGTCCATCCACTCCGCTCAGCTCTGTCTCACTGCTCCTGCCCCTGCCACCTCCCCTCTATTTATACTCCCTGTAGGGGGAAAAAAAAAGGAAAAACCAGGCCCTACGCTTGACTTCCTTGTGAATGTGCTGTGTTGCATGTGTATTATGGAAGCACTGGGGGGTGCTTTTCATGTTTCATCGTCACCAGTGTTGGGACAAAGAGCAGCCGGTGGCAGAGATGTTCTCAGAAAACAGAGTCATGTGATGAGCTGCACGTCCGCAGGCAGACGCGCACTTGTTAGAGGATCTTTCTTTATTGTCAGGGCACCACGCTACGCTACATAAGGAGCTGTTTATTTGGGTCAGCCGGCGAGATAGAGAGTCAGTGGCTCCTCTCTTGAGCCAACGCTGCTTTCTGTCACTGTGAGGTTGTTGGAGACTGGTCTGAAGCTGGGTGGTATTAGAAAAAAAGTTTAAGTAGGATCATTTTACCACAGTGTTTCCATTATTCCACCCAAATTTCCTTTCAACGGCATCAAAGTTATTCACATTTTTTCCCTGCTTCAGTATGTCACACACACAGCAGCGCATTTAAACCATGATTCAAGATGTCTTTTGTAATATTTTACACAAATCTTCCTGTAATTTAGATATATTTGCTCAAATTTGAGCTTTGAGATCTTGAGTGGAAGTTAAATGCCCACGTAAAACCAATAAAATCATTTTAAAAATGTTGAAAAATACAGAAAATGTAGAAGATAAATTGAGTTAGAGGATAAAAATGCCAATTTACACTAAGTTTTCAACGAAAAATGCAGCACATTTGGAGAAAAATGTAATTAAAAAAGAGGAAATATTACCCCCTGGAAATGTTCTTTTATTGTTGTTGACAAGTAATCTCAGCAAAACTAACTAATAATATATATAAAAATAATAAAAGTAAATGCAAAATTCTACACAAAAATTATTTTAAAAAGCACACGCTGCTGGGAATGCACAACAGCAGGTCTCTTACTTTGAAAATAAAGACAAAAGGAAGTTGGCACAACAAGGACAGATTCCTGGTGGACGTGCAGCTGTGGAGCTGGATTATTGATCCTATAGCAACAAGCGCCTAGCAACACCCCCCCCCCCCATATGCGCCTGGCGCTGTGGGGACGGCCCGTCTGACTCCGAGACGCCACAGAGCAGAGGCAGCGAGTCGTCACGGTGCCAGTTCACAGTCCGGCGGCTTCGTCCTGCACAGAGCCGGTGTCATGTTGATGCTGTAGTCAGATAAACACTGTATGTGTCTGTGGTGTGGAGGAATGACAGCAGCCATGCCAGCAGCAGCACACACAGCTCTCACTTCCCCTTTGGTTTTAGGTTTCATATACAGACTTTACATCCTGCAGGTTTCTTTTACATCGACTCTGGATCTTGGCTCTGTTAAAATAAGATTTACTTTCCCTCTGTCAGTTGTACTTAATCTGTCAGGACAGCATCACTGTTTCTGACAAATTGAAATCCATAATTTTCCCTTTGTATTTTAATTAATTTCTATCATCTTTGATGTTTTTTTCTTTTTATGGGGCAGAAGATTGTGCCAAAGTCTGTCATTTATTTGACTCTTGAATCTAATCAGAATCGCAAATTAATCATTATCTGTTCTAAATGGACCTTAAAGGGATATTTTTCAAGTTTTTAATACTCTTATTAACATGGGAGTGGACAAATATGCTTGGTTTATGCAAATGTAAGTTAATTATTATTTCAACAATGCAAAACAGTGACAAATACTGTCCAGAATATTCTCCAGAAAGTGATATTTGAGACAGTAAATGCAAAAAACTACATCACTTCCTGATTTCCCAAACTCGAGGGTCATTATCACAGAACGTGCGTTCATCACACGTCAAAAAACTTGAACACAAGAATTTGCATTAACTTGTTATTATTGCGTTAACTGTTGTTGGCTGTATAATGAGTTTGGTAAAGCTAGTAATACTAATTATTAGCGATACACGTCCGACACAGGAAGATAGAACTGCGATAACCACAGCTCAGAAATCGAGATCTGAACCAAGCCGTTACACACTCTACTTATAATACAAATATTGTTACTAATATCAACAATAAAAATAATTTTAGACATTGGAAAAGCCGGTGATCAAAGTGTACCATCCATCACTTGTGTACGTTCTTGATTTTCAATACGTAAAACTACAAAAATGACGGATTACGAGTTTAGGATTTTTAAGGGCAGTAAATTGGTATAATTTTGGCTATTTTTTAAAGCAAAAATTATGAAAAAAATGCAAAATATTTGCAGATTTGAGCCTCTCAAAAACAATATTTGCTACTTGTATTCACATAATTACATAATCTCCAGCAACTTTTATTACTAACATACATTTCCCATCATATTTGGAATCAAATGTTACTAATTAAGTGAAGTAAGGAGGCAATATTGTCCTCTTGGCAAAAACAAAAGAGAAGAAAAACGTGGATGACTACTCCAAACACAGCGTGACAGCTCTCCATTACGATCCTCAGGTACCAGGTTACTATTTTCAGATGAAATGATTGGCTCATTAGAAGGTGTGAAGGTTACCAGGGTTAGAATGACGGACGTCTGCGATCGGCTCGTTTTAACAACACCGGATGATGAAGGAGTGAGATTCCTGCTTGAATGTCAGGTCAATGGGGATCCATGTGAAAGGTTGCGCGTTGGACTCAGATTCACATCACCCCGCCCCTCCATTTCACTTTTACTTTTGTGTAGCTTGGTTTCCTAGAAAGGTGGAAGAACTCCTACGATGTTTTTCAATGTTTCCTCTCCGTGTCCATTACAGCTCGGTGCAGAACAGTGAGCGAGGGAAGAAGATCGGAAACGCCATGATGACCACCAGTCGCAGCGTGGTCCAGACGGGGAAGGCAGTGGGTAAGAAACCATGCAAATTATCAATCATGGTGTAATCTGGCCAATTACCTGAACTGACGGCTCAGAGCCCCCAAGTAAACAAAATACCACGTGGACCAACAGCATAGTGATCATTACAACACATGCAGCGGCTAAATCACAGTGGAAATAGCACTGACTTATCTTTGCCAATATTTAAAAGGTCTGGAAAGAATCAGCTGACCTCAGATAGGGTTAACATCATGCCTACCGCCTCGTATACCTAAATAAAGCACAGCCAGTGATAAAGGTGAAAGAGGCTAACCCAGAAGTTAGCATCACCCTGGTTTGGTTTAGAGAAAGCCAATGGGGTTTTTTCATTGGGTTCTGGATTATTGCAGAAAATAATCGCCAGGAGTAAAAAGCTAATGTTTGGCTATAAACAAACGTCACCACCACTAAGGTTCCAATTTGTAATTTTATTTAGTGCTAACATCTGCTACAAAAGCCTTTCTTCTTAAGTCATTTGCAAGAGCGTGAATATAAACACAACGAAGCTGTAAAGGCAGATTGTTGAGTAGATCGGTTTTCATGTCATTCATCGATAACCTCCGCAGTCTTGTTTAGCCACTTGTTAGCATTTACCTTTTTTGAGACACGTAAAAGCTTAAAGGAATCACAAGTCAGGTGTTTTCTGTCATATTTTAAGTCATAGAATAAATTGTGAAAATGTCTTGAGCTTGTGTTAAAACCACAGCCCGAATTTCAGACATCTAACCAAAAATTAATTGACTTTGGTGCAAGGGAACAGGAGGTGCTAAAATGCTAGCGTACTTCCTGGTTTAGGACTAATTCCTGCAGCTCTCTAATTGTTCTTTCTCAAAGCTAACACCAGGATGAGGTACATCAATCAAGCCCACACTCTCCTAAGCTGAGGTCAGGTGTGCAGACACTGCCTAACGAGCCAGTTTGTCTGTTAATTTCTCCAGGTCAGTCAGTGGGTGGAGCGTTGACCAGCGCCAAGTCAGCCATGTCCTCCTGGTTCTCCACACTGGCCCAGCCTGCAGCCGTAACCCCTCCGGTTAGCCCAGAGCCAGCCACCGAGGCCAAACCGTGACCCACCAGTGGCCCCCATGGACTCTGTCCCCCATCGTCCTCTGATCCTCAGTGGTCCGAGAGCTGGTTTTATGAAGGAAAATCCAAGTCTGAACCATAAAACCCCCGACGGTCACATCCCTGATTGGAGACTTTCCAGCGTATTAGCAGGATGCCACTCTGGATAGAAAGGCAGCACTGCCGTTATACTAACTGTACAGTCCATATCCACTGTGAGGCAAAGACTGCCAGTGCTTTTGATCAAAAATCAGAAATTTCAGCAGGCTGCATCATGTCTGACCTCCTGTTTCTCACTGCTGCAGTTTGCTTTCCTGTGAGACACTAAAGATGCTGTCGTTGGGTTTGCAATGTTCACTCTTTGCTGCTTATTTCTAGAGTTTGTCTATATAGCCGACTATTTTGCTGACAGAAAAGAAAAGAAAAAGAGAAAAAGAAAAAAAAAACAGGATTTGACAGGAGAGCATGAGCAGTGGCACCTCTAAAGATTTTTAACAATTTAGATTTTAAATTCAGCTGGGCTCATGTTTATTGATGCCTCTGTAATGACATTGTGGTTGTCCCTGCAACAGCTTGGATTCCTGTGTGAAATATAACTGTGTAAAAATACATGCTGAGCGACTAAAATAAGGCTGCAACTAAGATGAAGTCTGCCGCTAAAGCAATTACTCAAATAAATTATTAGTCAAAGGAAAGAAACTTAATTATAAACTGTTTTCAGTTGTTAATCAAGTAAATGCCAAACATTTAGTTTCCTGCCTCTAAAATGTAAACATAGCTGGTTGTATTTATTGTTTATTGTTGTAAATGTCTCAGACAAAGACGTCTAGGGACCCACAAAACTGACAAACCATAGCAAAAGGTCATCAAACAGGTCAAAAATACAACCAAATACATAAATAAAAAATATTGTTAGCTAAATTTTCCTTTAACCTTCAATCAGCTTGGATAAAAAGCAAAATATTCTAGTTCTAGTTTTTTCCTGTAAGGAAAGCCTTAGCTAGCTAAGAAGGTCAGCTAGCAAATGCTACTTAAGAGTTTCTATCTTAATATTTGATGTCATGAGAAAAGGGACATTAGTCATTGCCACAATTACATCTAAGAATTATTGCTAATGTGTTTTTGATTACAACATAAGACATTAACTTAAAAAAAGTAGTGCTATAAAGATAGAAACACAGTGCTATATAAACATCCAAGTCATGTTAGCTAGCTAATTTCGTTAGCTTGCTAGGCAAATTCCGTTAGCTTTTATTAGATATGTAAGAGAAGTAAAAACCCAGAATAAAAAATTGAAGGAATAAAAATAAAATGAGTTAATGAATGCTGTTACTGAAATAACCACAACGTCATTACATAAATCCTTGTGAACCTAATGCCTGATTTTGTGCCCCAATGAACGTGATAAAACTTCCCTTAAGTATGAAGGAACCTGCACCCAGCTGTGTGTTTGACAGGGTGTTATTAACCCTCACCCAGGCCTTTTTGTACTTTGCTGTCAGTATATATATATATATATATTGGGAGAACTATATTTAGTAAATCTAAAGATACTATCAAGTCAGATAACTTATTTATTTGTTGTGTACAAGCTTGTTATCTCATAAATATCCATGTTTTTGTCATGACAACACTGGAACAAGTCCCAAATCCATGGACCACTGTGTGTATTTGCACAAAGCAGCCATTATATTCTATTTATGTGAATCTTTATCTTGTATAACTGTAATTTTGAGGTGCTTACGAGATGTTTTCCCTCCATGCTACAAGTATTCGACGGCGGTTGAATTAAAAGTGGTCCAGTGAGCATGCTCTGTCCAGTCCAGTTTTACAGTTGTAACGAGTGTCATCCTGCTGTCTTTAAAAATGTTTTACGTTTCCTTTTTTTTTTTTTTGTTTTCTTCATGCTTTTAAACCCTTTTCAGCCATTGACTCATTTCTTGAATCAGCTTTTGATTTCTGAGAAAATATTAGCTGTTAAAGCTGCTTTTTGTGTCTTTTTTTTACCCTCTGATGATATATTTTTCATTTTGTATTTAAAAGATATGAATGTATTGTGAATTCAGATTCACAGAATATTTTCTTGACAGATGCTTTTAATGTATTTGAGGAGAAAGTGATACTATATTATATTGCTGTATTAAAAATAATTAAAATACCACAGGCTTTTTATTTTTAGCAGAATAATTATTTTGTCTCTGTGCAAAAAAATGTAGGTCAGCCAAACAAAGTGGTGGCAAATTTGTGTATGTGTGTTCATAGAGGAGGGGGTTGTTGTTGTGGTGGTGGTGGTAGCACATGGCCAGACAAAAACGCACCCATGTGCTGTCTGACAACAATTCAGCAGCATCACAGGGACATATGAACCCGGCGACTTCAGGGGTGGATTTAGACCGAGGCAGGCAGAAATTCACACCCAGTGATGGCCAGTTCAGGCGGCCTCAAAGCCAGGGTCAGGATTGTTTTTTATCACTGATTTTATATACTATACTGACTTTAATTAAGTTTGATTAAATCAGCATTTTCCAGACTATTTTCTTGACTGACAATTCTGTGGTTACGCTAAAGTGATAGGACAATTATTAACTAACAATTTTGATGATAGAATAATCATTTATGTCATTTAAATGGTTCCAGGGTATCAATTAAGAGTTTTTTTCTGTTTAATGGCATTGTGAACTGAATATCTTTGGGTTCTGGACTGTTTCAAGATCTCACCATAGGCTGTGGGAACTCAGTGGCGGGCTCTACCTGAATTACCCACCTGTTATACACAGAAACGCAGTATAACAGAACTTTGCATCACAGACAGACATGTCATGTAGCCAGGATAAGTGCTGTTACTAAAGCAATGCTATAAAAACACAATTCAATACATTTCCAAACACTGTGGTGCAATAAAATATAGGTAAAATGCATTTTACTCACCGAAAAAGCTGATTATTTGTAGACAAAAAAACCTGCCGAGCGGACCAGACTCCATGGCAATGGAAAATCACTTACTGTTGAAACTGAGACGCACAGATAACCTCTACAACAGAGTCGCTGAACTCTTCCTCCTCCTTCAGCCATTGGGGGTTGAAAAAATAACTATTAAACCTATACAAACATGTTTTTAGCTTGCGCTAGTAGCTAGTAGCCGCGGTTTGCTAGCTCTGACCAGTACGCTCTCTGACCATCCAATCAAATCACGTGAAAATGCCGACGTCACGGTAGGCCAGCTGTCCCAGATCTCACCAACTCGAACTCTGATTGGCTGAAGGATCCACAAGGCAACAGTTTCATCGCCGTTTATTTTAAATTACAGGGGCCTGCACTGTTGCTTCTGTAGGTCTCATTGCAGATTTCTGTTACCTTGGCAACACGGTGCTGAAATCTGATTGGATAAAAGCCCCAGCATAAACAGACTGTATTGGAAGCAGCGCAACCAAGAGGAAAGCTATGAGATAAAGAGAGTAGACTATTGGGAACAATTTAAAACGTATAGTATTAATGGAAAAAAACATATATAAAAATATAATTCAGTGATTGTGACAGTGTTTAGGCCAGCAGTGAAGGCCCACAGTAGATTAATCAATAATGGGAATATTATTTGTCACATAGTAATATAACTAATTATTTGATTCTGTCAGATTATTTTTCCCAGTTTAAATCACAGTATATGACATTATCTTTTGCTTATGTTGTTAAACAACACGGTGGCATTGTACATCTTTTTTCTGATAATTAATGGTTACAAATATAAATTCTGTTGCTCGTAACATACCCAAATTTAAATTTGGTCATTTAAAATCATCTTACTGTAGTTAAAATAACTTAATTGACCCTTTTACTCACCAGATTAATTAATTTTGTCTTAAATCTCCAACCTTTAGCCTTCAAAGGGCTGGGAAATGTCTGAAAATCTTCAATATTATTGCCAGTATGGCACCAGATATTCTGTAACAAAATGACACTTTTTCCCAACAACTGGATTCAGAGAAATATGTGCATTTTTTTTCTACAAAACTAATGTTAAATAAAAGAAGCACCACCATTTTGATTTATACGTTTTAAAGGTTCAAAATAAATTTTTTGGCCTTTAAACAAAAAGTTTCCTGCAACCTAACAACCGATAATTTTTTAAAAAACGGACAAATAAACGAAACAGGAGTCAGTTTCAGGAACGTTTTTGGTATGTTTTTTAATAAATTAACGTTCATTCAAAATACAGTGCCAAAGGAATATGATGCAGCCAAACATGCTAGTAAGGGTTTGTCATGAAGCACCTGTGCTCATGTTTTTTTTCTCTTTTAAACCCCGCCCACTCCCCCCTCCACTCCTACTGCTAGTGGTTGCCAGGACGATTTCCATAGCAACAGCCCTGGGCCAGCCCTCTCCTCTCACAACCAATCAGCAGCAAGAATCCTCAATATTCACTCAGAAACAAAAACAAATTAAATCTGATAGGAAAATGGATATCTACCCACAATCACACTACAGTAATGTCTGATATTAAATTAAAAAAGACACTAATACAAAATAGACCTGGTTATTTTCCCCACACTAGAACAGTTGTCTTTTAAACATATGAAAAATATATATTTTATTATATATATATTTCAGCAGCTTGGAAATAAAAATTAAAAAAAATGCATGAGCCCGAAACCTATGTTTGTACTGAGAGTGGAGTTTGTGTGTGTTTGCAGAGAGACCCTCGTGGAAAGAAAAACACAAGTACCATGATCATGTGACGATGGATAGAGGTGAGGTGTAAACTGCCGGCTGTGTGGAAGACCTGTGTGCAAACAGACTTGACAGACGGGCTGCGGAGGCGCTGTAGTCAGAGTCTGGGGGTGGAGGAGCGGGGGCGAGGGAGGGGAGGTGACGGGCGACCGGACCTGCAGTCACCCTCCTTTTTTTTTTTTTTAAACCGCCCTCTCCTCTCCGCCTCTCACTTGTTTCCCCCATCAGCCCTCTCAACCCCACTCCAGAAAAAAAATTAAAAAACATGGCCCCTGTTCCTCGCATCTGCAGGGCCTTATGAGGAAACAGATGGATCCTGTTTTTAGGGAATACTCTAGCAAAAATCAACATTTTTGAGCATCAAATACCTGCAACTGTGGGCTGTAGTTGTGGGATTATAATAAATTCCTATAGAGACACATCAGAACCAGGCAGGCTAGCAGAGCCTGAATTGACGTCTTCAAATGACGTTTCGCTGATCCAAAACTCAAAAATATTCAATTTACAATCAGAGAAAATCAGCAGATCGTGATTTAATTGTTTTAAAAAACAATCATCAAAATTGCTGCTGATTTATTATCGTCTTTCTATCAATTCCTCATTTCTAAAGCAAGAAAATGCCAAAAATTCTCAAATTAAATCACCACAAAGTCCAACTGACTGATGAGATGTTGTGGCCTTCAATGCTAAGAAAATAGGAGATTAAAGTTTCATTATTGACCTTAAAAAGCTGCAAACCTATCTTAACATGCATAAAAACTTCTCAACACCATCCCTGCTGCATTATCAACTCATCAGGAAGTTCCAAACACTTGGGTTTCTTCACAAGAGCACCATAATATCTTCAGTGTCATGCTATCACATCGCTGTAGGACCAAAGCTTCACTGGAAGTAGCATATTAAACGAGTTATTGGCAAAATAATGATCGCTTGGAACGACACAGAGCAAAAAGAAAAGTAGATTATGCCGCAGGAGTGGTTTGAGAAGTTTCTGCAGATCAGTTTCACGCTTTTATTTTGTTAAAACTGCAAACCTTTCAGAGCCCGCGTTAAAGCCAAAAAAAAGTGAACGTCTGATGCTCTAAATATAGATTTTCCACAGAGTATTCCTTTATCAGTGGTGAGAAAAGAGGAAAAAAAAGATAGAGGAGGGGGGGGGATAGAGGGAAGCCACAGTCGGAGGGGCGGGGGAGCTGGGCGTATTTTGGTACAGTTGCCATTGTCATTCCGAGAAGGTTTACCAGTTAAGTGCATCATCATCCGCATCATCACAAAATCAGTTTGACGTTTAGATTATCACATTGTAGAAACAGTATGACAGACTTGTAATAGTATCTAACAGGTGTCACAACTGACAAAATAAGAAGAGAGAAGAAAAAAAACAAAAAAAAAAAAAAAACAGAAATTTTCAGATTACTAGTATTTTTCAGGGGCATCTTTTTCGCTCCAAGCTTGTTGTTGTTTTAGGCCTGCATCGTGTAGCGTAACGCGAGCCTCCAAAGTCCCTCCCGTAACACAGAAACCCTTTCATATCTCAGGAGAATTCATCCGCCACCCACCCCCCATTCGTGTTCATTCCTCAGCGTTACAGGTTCCTGGTTCAGTCAGCGAGGTAGGGGGTGTGGGGGAGGTTAAGAGCTATACGTGAGGGAGGGTCACCAGCTCCCCGTCCACCTCGAACTCCTCGGCTCCGTCAGGGGAGAAGAGGTAGGTTGGGGGTTTCCAGGGGGACTCCTCCAGGCAGGAGGGGTACAGCTTCCCCACCGCGCACCGGAAGTCCTTCCCCAGATCCCAGAGTACGCGTTCAGACACGGGCTGCCGCAGATACCAGCGGTCCAGCTCCACGTCGTACTGATAGATAGCGTACTTGGCACGCTCGTTCATGTGGGTTTCACGCATGAAAATGCACAGAGAGTTGAGCAGCACCACCGCCCGCACGCATGGGTCCGAGTAGCGCTTGGCGGGGATGTTGGCGGCCAGGCGCCACTCGTTCTTGTTGACGTCGTAGATCTCCACGGTGACTGATGAGCCATCAATGGTGCTCGTCGGCAGCCGGATGCCCGAGTTGCTGACCACGTGGAGGCCGCCAATGTAGAAAATGAGGTCACCGAATGCGGCCGCGGAGGCGAAACACCGGCTGGTCTTGCGCATCGCCATCTCCACCCAGGTGTCGGCTCGGGGGAAGTAGCAGTACATCAGGTCATGGGTCATGACGTAGATGCAGTCGTGCGCCACCACGGACGTGCTCCAGTTCCAGGCGAAGGGCAGCGGGCTCATCATGCTCCACTCATCCTTCTCGCAGTCGTAGCGCTCCACCGTGCGCTTGTTCAGCTCCCCGCCAACGTTATCGCCCCCGATTGCATAGATGTAGCCCTCGCAGTAGACCAGCGAGGGCTTGATTCGGGCACACAACATGGGGGTTTTGGGCACCCAGGCGTTCTGCTGGGCGTCAAACCAGAAGAAACTATCAACCGAGCGGAAGACCGCCTGTAGCTTGCCGCTCTTGCCGTGGTTGGTGATAGAGTTTTTGAGAGGGATCTGCCCGCCAGCGATGAACACATCGTTGTCGGGTGTAACGAGGGTCCCCACCTTCTGCAGGTCTCCTGGGGGGTTGCTGAGCTTGTACACTTTCTCTGCTTGCGGACTGTAACACACTACCGTAGTCGGCAAGGACCCAGACATGACGTATCCCTCGCCTTGTGTTTCTGACATGGCTTCCATGAAAATCAGCATCTCCTCCTTCGTCATGCCTAACCGAGGCTTGAAGAACTTGGGCATGGACTTGTAAAGTCCCTGCACCACCACGGACTTGTCATTAGGTGGCAGACCCTGGAACCAGGCGCGCTGCGTCACCTCCGACAGGGCGTCGATGCGGATCTGGCTGAGCACGGATGACAGGTGCTGCGAGCGCGCCTCCATGTTGTACTCCAACCACAGCATGGCCGCCTCGCGCACCGTCTCCTCCTTCTCCACGTTGAGGTTGTCGCTGCTCAGGACGTCTATCAACAGCTCGTGGGAGAGCTGAAGGAAGGCCTCCTGTCGGTACACCATAGGGAACTTGTGCTCCACCATGCGCTTGGCGCTCTGCTTCAGCTCGCTGCAGCTGAACAGGTCTCCGATGCTCAGCATGCGGACGCAGTTCTCTGCGTTTATCTTCTTCACCAGGTAGTCTCTGCACTGTAGCAAGACGTCCTCCACCTGGACGGGACAAAAGACAGGGGAGAAATCAGAACAGTTTTTAGGTTGCAGCTGTTGACAATAATGGTGCATTCCAGTTGCACGACTGCACTGACCTGTAGGAAGCAGGCGGTCTCGTAGAGCGGCTCCACGGTGCTGTCGTTGATGGCCAGGTTGCCCGTGTAGGCGTAGGTGATGATGATCTGCAAGGTGGCCGGGTCCACGTTCCTCAAGTGGACATGGGTCTGTTTGCTCTCACTGAGGCCGCTCATGAACATTGCCCTGCGGGAGCAACACAGTAGGTATTTAACAGGAGTGAGGAGCAAGAGATATGTGACTTTTATGTCAATTACTTTGACTGTCCTTGGCAAACACAAACCATTTTTGCAAGTGGAACCAGATCCATGGAAACTACATATTTCAGAGCAGCAGACAACAGCTGATAAAGGTCAATGGTGCAAAGTTAGTGACAAACAAAGCTGACAATTATAATTTCTCTCCTTCTCAGCCTGTAACACAATAAACCCACCACATTAGAGCAGATACAAGCCTCAGTGATGAAGCACAAGACAAAAAAGTGGTTTCTCTAAATTAAAAGACTTTATTTGTTATTTCTGACTTGTTCCTTCATATCTGCAAATATTTAGGTTTCCCAGTCGATTATTTGTAAGTCTTTCTTCATAATAAACCCATAAGACTGGATAAGCTTTTACTCTATATTCTGGTTGATGACTGTTTTAGTATCCCCAAACGTTTTTCTTTTAAATAAACAGAGCCTCCTAATGATAGCTGGCCACCTGCCAAAGTGGCTGGAAAAACAGACAGACAAGCCACCAACCGGAGCCAGTCTACCTGTAATTGGCTGCTGCTGCTGGA
Source organism: Lates japonicus (assembly GCA_033238685.1). NCBI lineage: Eukaryota > Metazoa > Chordata > Actinopteri > Centropomidae > Lates > Lates japonicus. The sequence goes on from BRZM01000020.1 coordinate 926,219, forward strand.
GTTAATTTCCCACTGTCGTCATGTCATTTGAAAGCAACATGGTATCTTTTCATTTTAAGAGAGACTAGAGCGGCATGTAGGTAAATATTGTTTTATTACAGATTAACCTGTTGGGTTTTTCCTTCTATGCAGTTGTGAAAATACCCAAGTTTGAGTGGAAAGCCCAAAGATATTCAACATTTAAGAAACAGAAAGATTGAACTCTTAGCATTTTTACTCAATAATTGAAGTTACCGCCAATTTATAGCACTTAAATAATAATGGAAATTTGCTGGTTAGCCCATAACAGGGAACTTAAATGTACTTGGAAAAAAATGGTTTTATAAAAGGGAATATGCTTTTGTTGTTGTTGTTCAATGAAAGAATCGACTAAAGTTATACTCACATGTAAATCAAAGTCAAAATTATCATTTTTTAAAATTAGCATCTGTTTGCATGCATGTCTGCTTATGACAAAACAAAATGTTAGTATTTAATTTCAATGTTTATATAAATATCATGCAGTTTCTAGAAATCACCCCAAATTTCCTGTTAATTCCCATGGAAAATTTTCCACCCCTTTGCAACCCTAGTTCTGATGTATGTTATTATTATTATTAACTTGATACTTGCACACCAACTTTTCGAATACTTAAATGACAAAAAGTGACCACCAATACCCGACTGCAGCTGCTGCAGCTTCGGCTTTCCTGTTCCTCAAATGTTCAGTTTTTTAGGTGATACATTTTCCTGGTTTTTATTGTTTAATTGGATTGTAAAGTGGATATATCAGAGTTTTGGGCTGTTGGTAAGAGAGAAAACAATTAATTCAGACAGAAATCAGCAGATTAATTGATAAAAAACAAATGTAAAAACAATCAATTTGCTCACTGAAGATGTTGCATTTGTGTATTTCTTAAGATTCTGACTTTCTCCAGATGTTAAATCATAAGTCTAATTGACAGATTAATCAATAATCAATGATGACAGTAGCTGTCAGTTGCAGCTCCAGTCTTTCATAATATTGTGTCTGCACAACGGCTCTACCCTCCTGAACAGGAGTTTTTTTTGAGGGTTGTGTTGATCACAGCAGGGGCTAAACCTGCCAGGCTGTATTACGCAACCCTGCAGTCATACCCCGTACCCCCTCCTTCGTTTTCCTCTCTTTCTTCCCCCCTTTTCTTTCTCTCCATCTCTCACCAAGACCTACCACAGCCGCCCCAGCGTTTTCAGCCTGTTCGCCCAACAGCAGACGTTGGTTCAACCGCCAGCCAGCCGGTCGAGCGGGAGCAGCAATTATTCGAACGAGCATCCCTGGCGATCCCGATGCCCACCTCCGTCCCCACAGGAATCATCCAGCAGCAACGATGCGCAAGATCCACCTCTGCCGTGCAGCCAGCTCGTCACAGACTGCAACGTCCGTCACGGGCAGATACCAGCTCACATCACTTATTTATTCTCACGTTAGCATCATGTCTCTGCTCAGTGTATCTGGATCATGTGATACCTCCTCTCGTTCATTGTCGCCAGCCTCAGTACCTCCAGCGAGCAGCAGCTGCTGCCATCACGGTTCTGCAGCTTGATCAGTGACCAGGGAATTGCCCTCCACCGAACAGTCCGTGACTCATCTTCCGCACCGTCCAGAGCTGGAGTCTGTGCGGCAGAACGACCTGGGACCAAAGCCCGTCATACCGTGTCATCTCCCCGTCTCACCGCCACTGAGCATCCCATTGATCTTCCGCGACAGGTCCATCTGATTCCCGGACCTTCAGCGTCATCGGCGTCCCCATCCGAACAGAACAGACAGCCGATGCCCGCTCGATCGGCAGACAGTCCGTCTCAACATTGTCGTCTCGGGAGGAGCGGAGTTATCGACCGTCGTCCGAAAACTCGTGAACACCGTGTCCTCACGAGAGCGCAGGAGCGAATCATCGGCGGTGTGGCACCAACCTTCGGTCTTCCTCGTCTGAACAGGCCGTTTGGCGAGCGTCCGTCGCCGAATAGCTGAGCGCCAGTCTGAATGATGTCTTCGCTCGAAGCCGAAGATGGTGAGACCGAGCCGGTTGTCGCGCAGAGCGAGGCCATCAGGGCAACGATTGCGCCGGTTCGCGGCTCAGTCGAACCCGGGAGCTGGTCATTTCGGGTCGGCTGCCGCGACAGCGGAACCCGCGGAGCAGGTCACGGCCGCACCGGGGTTCACGTCCGCAGGAGGCAGCATGGGCACAACGAAACGCGGCCTGCGCGTGATCAATGATGCGGCACGGTGTCCCACACCCACCAGCAGTGCAGCCATGCCAGCAGCTGTGCGATTTCAGCTCACGGCCAGTGGCCGTAACGGCGAACCACCCGATGAATACCGAACAGAGATACGTCATCCCCGCCAAAAAACACGTAGTTCATGATTAGAATTTAAAGGTCCGTTACCTGACCGTCATTTCATCGCTCTGGTACACGCAACATAAATGAAACCATATTACAGCCATTCCAACAAGTAAATATAGCAGCGACTGAAAGAGCCGTCAGGTCATCGCACCCCTGTGCGGGCAGGTATGCTCGCCAGGCCGCATGAAATAGCAGTTTGCACCGACGGAGCCCCGACATCCTGGACTGGAGCACGGTTCCCCGTCCGTTGACCACGGGCGCCTGACTGGTCGACACCGGGGCAGACGTGTTCATACCGACAAAGAAACAACAGCAGACGAAGAATTGCTCAGCTGTTCGCGTATCACCCGCAGGTGCCCGTTACGCAAAAGATTGTCTCAACGTCGACGACAGTTTCCGAGCACGTTAACCGAACAAAGCGTTCAACATTTGCCTGTTCACCCGTCACTGGCCGGATTTCACCTGCGCGCAGCATCCGGCCCCGCGCACCGCACGGCCAACAACGAAAACCGCCTCGCCGATCTCCTCCTCACTGCACGAACCCACCCCGAGTGCCACACGGCATCAGACAGCATGAAAAACACATCAGTTCGAACCCACCGAGTCGACAAGCTTCCTTAACAAACAGATCTGACTGGTCTCAGTGGCCTTTCCCCATCTCAGTCCAGGCTCTTTCCGTCCGCTCAGTACGGTTAAGAGTTAAATGCTCACATGCCGTTTCAGACGCACCGAAGGTTCAATTATGTTGAAGAGAATTTGTTTGTTGTTGGAGTTGCTTAAGATGTTGTCCATGAAGAATATCACACTGAGACCAGTTTGATGTGATTTGAACATTACTACTGTTTTGAGGCTTTGGATTGAGTTCGAATGACCTTACTGCAATTGCAAAAGTAGATTTTTTATGCAATGAGTCATCCAGACCAGAACTAAAAACCTCTTAAACAGTGGCATTGATTTCAAAATCAAGCATCAAACTGGTCTCAGAGTGTATTAATTCTTCATGACAGCATCATCTACAAACACAGCTCCAGGCAACCAAACAAGTTTCAACTCATAATTGACCTTCAGGGGTCAAATCTGCATCTAAAGACAGGGTGTGTGTGTTTTGCATTTTAACTCTGCTCACATGCAAATGAGGCAAGAGCCTGGACCTGAGAAAGATGGGAAAAGAAACAGGATGTACTACCTGGTTTTTCACAAGTTGTCTGTTTTTGCTAAAGCTTATCAGCCTCAATTTTCGTCAGGAAGTTGATTCAAGACACTGATCTTGTTTTTTTCCTCTATCTCTGATCTATTGTGTGCTTTTTCCCTCAGTATTGATGTAATATAGAGGAATCAGCAGGAAAACATTTCATTGGCTGTAAATGGCAGATCACACTTAATTGATGATCCTCTCACCTGGGAGCAAAAAATCAGCTTCAATCTGTGGAGAATTTTGATAAACAAACCTGCCCTTGAGTCCACCCCACCTTTTGATTTAATCTAACTTGTACTGTAGCCAGGCCAGTTTGTTAGAGATAATCTTTGCATGTAGGTACACCTTCTGCTGAAATACAATTCAAAACAATTCTTCAATCTGCTTCTTGTTTTTGTCAGACATGGAGGCAGCTACTGCCTACTTTGGTGCAACACCCCTACGGTGTCGGCCCTCGGGGTCCAAACCCACCGCATGGAGACCTCAACAGGCCCAGGGGCCCCATCAACCGGGTCCAGGACCTTCAGGAGCTCCACGTCCTGAGGAACAGCAGCAGCACCACAAACCTTTCTTCTACATACAGCCTCGCATGCTGGCCTGCCCATGCAGAGTCTGCAGTGGCTCAAACATGCCCATGCCTGTTTCACAATCCAAGCTCATGGCCACCCCTGGTTTAGGTAAGCTGCATACGCCATTTTATGCTGCATGTATTATATGCATTGGACCTTTTTGCCTAAATTTATCATAGTTTTGCAGCATGTTTTTCTGAAACATGAGTTGATGCATATCTCTGTATTTGTGTATAAATGTCCAAATTTGGTTCACTCATTTACATTTTTCTTAGGATGAGCTGTAATCACTTTTAGCTGCTAGCATGGCTACTTTTTTCTGCTGTTGAAGGTTATGGGATGCCATTGATGCCCCACTATCAGCCCAATCCATACATGGAGCCACCTGGCTTTGTTGTACCCCATACTCACCTCCATCTGATGGACTACAGACGCATGCTGAACCCCCAGTATTACCAGACCATGGCCTACCACTCCCGCAGGTTCCGCTATCAACACAACGGCTCGGCCAGAGAAATGACCAACTCCCAGGTTCAAACTGAGCCGCTGAGGACCAGCACCCCAAGTTCCAGTGACACTGAGGCATCCAGTGGCCTCCCACTCTGCAGCGGTGACACCCCAACCAGCCAATCGCTCTCACCATCCTTGGCTGAGCAGAAGGCAGATCATTCTCTGGAGCTAAAGGACATAGCTCCTTCTTCAACGACAAGGACGCCACCAAACGGCAGCTTCCTGATTCAGACTGAGGAGGTGAGGATTGAGTGCCACACCACACCGGTGGGAGTTCAGCTCCTGCACTCTCATGAGACTGCAGAAGTGTCCCACAGGTTTTCCCAAGACGTGGTCCAGTGTAGCTCCATCCTCCAGGGCAGTGTGGTGCAGGACGACGGACTGTCCCTTCCTGCCGATCAGTCAGAGCAGGCACTCCAACCTTGTCCTGACATTCTGTTAGTTGGGACGCCGAGTGGCGGCGCTCTGGAGGAGTCCAGGAATCAGATGGACCCTGTCGCAGAGGTCTCCAATGTGGGATCTCAAGTAGCAGCTTGTGGTGAAGTTGAGGAGATGAAGAGCGAGAAACACCTGAGTATGACCTCCAAGAACTTTAATTTTAAGGTCGTTCACCTGCCCTTTGACTCCAAGTATCTGGACGAGTTGCGGAAGATGGAGTCCACGGTTTGGTCAGTGGAGGAAACCTTGATTCCCTCCCCTGAGTCACTGATCCAAAATGGCTGCACAGACTCTCATGATGAAACGCTAGCTGCTCTCGCTGAAGTGCCCTTGGCAGATGTGCTGACAATGAACGAGGAGGAGGTTGTCCCCATGATCGAGATGCCTCCTCTGGCTGAGGACGAACTGAAGGACATGGTCCCTGCTGTGGAGGGTCCCATGCATGAGCTAGTGCCTGAAGCTGATATCTGCCCCATGATGGACGTTGCAGAGGAAGCTCCTATGACCAAGCTAACACACACAGCAGAGGTGGATCTTGCACATAATTTGCTGCTGTTGGATAATTCCCCTCTTAAGGGAGACAGAGAACGTAGAAGAGAAGCAAACATCCAGGATCACCAGGATACTTCATTCGAATCATTACCTGCCTACCTCCCCTCAACCAGCTGGCTAGCAGACTTTGATAACGTCTACTATTGCAGCAAGATGCCACCAACTCCCAAGAAGCAGAAGAAACCTTTGAGCAGCTGTGGTTTAGATGTGCCAACTAGAAGAAGAAAACTAGACCTTGAGTACAAAGAACAACCTATTGTCCGCAAGCCAAAAGAGAGGTACAAACCCAAAGGTAAGGTGGATCGACGAAGCCTCTCTGACCACGAATGCTGCCTCAGCAGGAATTTCAATGAGAATGTATTTACCCCGTATGCATCCAAGAGGGAGCGTCTTTGCTCCAGATGTCTGGCAAAACGCAGAATCTGCACATCTGCCAATCCAGGAATTGATGGTAGGAGCTTAAAGAGGAAAGCTGTTCCCTTCCAGCAGTGGAACGACGCACTCTTACCGACATGCGAAGCCTGTAAATCTCACACCAAGAAACCCATGAGAAAAGGCTCCATTCCCGATGTTCGCGGCCTTCATCACGGACACGACACCGAGGGAGAATCCTCAGAGAACAGCTCGTGTCGCAGAGGCCCAAAATGGAGGGCGGCTGACGATGCCAGGAAGCTCACGGACGTCAAGAGGCCACTCGCCTCCAAGCAAAACCTGGAGAGATGTCCTGCAGCAATGTACCCAAAGGTGAGAGAGAGGAATTACGTCTGTAATGAGCTGCTGCATCAACCTGTTGCGTGGGAGGGGCTGCGCCACTGCCCCCATGGCAACGCCATCCGAGAGATGGACGAAAACTGCGCCATGCCTGTTTCCCTTCAGGAACAATGGAGGAACATGGATCAGATGTACCTAACGCACAGATGGCAAACTGGTAAGCAAGCTCTACACCCATCATAGCTGATATTCTACTTGACCTGGGTCTTTTGGGGCCTGGCCTTGGTAACTACTCTGTATTTCTTTATAATCACACAGGTTCTCATCCAATGGAGAAGTCATGGAAAGCAGTGATGCCAAACCCCAGCGTTGACGGCTCCAAGAATGAAGCCAGATCACAACAACACTTGAATAAACACAAGAAATCACAATCACAAGGTTGGATTTTTTGACATCTCATTCTTCTGTACTATATATTTTAACTGAGGGGGGGGGCCTTTGAACGCAGAGTAAAGAGAAAAGTGTTCTTGCTGACATCTCTAGAAATAAAGAGAAGACAGGGAAAGACATGTATTTTTATTAAATTGTCTCATTTTTCTGCGTTCAGTGGCTCCCCTCCCTTTTCCCTGTGTCACAACCTTCAAATATGCAAAATTAAATAATTCACTTTTTGTCTAATTTGTTTTCTCTCTGCAGGAACTCGTAGAAAAGACACAAGATGCTGATTTGCACAAGAGCACAATTCAACTAAGTGAAAAAAGCACTTTTTAACTAAAAAATATACACTTAATTTAATATTTCACTAAATAATTGTACAACAAATCACTATGTTCACTATTTATTAATATTTAAATAAACACTAATTGATTATAGCTTTTTTTATTTGTCTTTCTTTGCACCTGCAGCTCTTGTTTTGAAGTAAAAATGCAGTTGTAGTACCTGTATTTATCCACTAGATGGAACTGTTTGTATATAAGCTACAAAATCCATCAGGTGATGAAATGTCAAACTCATGCTTTATTTTTTATTCACAATGATAAAAACACTTATAAATAATGCATAAGTGATAGAAAAACTTGATTATTAGATTTTGCATAAACTGAATTTAAATGGAAATGTTGCATTCAAAACTCCATTAGGAAAATAGAACATTTTAGAGGTAAAATTATGAATCCTCCTGCAGTCTGACAACTTATTTCCTCAGGTGGATGCTGCTATATTTCTCTTATAACCACTTTAACAAACCAATTTAGTCTCTGAAGAGAACATCTGGCAGTTTTCATCTCAGATAATTCATTAAACAAGACACTGCTGCCATATATTTGCATAAGACCTTTAACTGACTCTTATCTGGAATGACTTTCAGTGAATGAGAAGGTGGGTGTTTATCATAACGCTCAGGTGAGACACAATGGTTGCCAGGGGATCAAACCTGTGACCTTCTGATAACAGAGTGTAGTGGCCTACAACTTCTTATCAAGGGTGGAGACAGATCTGTATAATCCAGATCTATATTTTGGCTATCCATTACTTCGCTCTTGACTGAAATATCTCAACATCTATTGGATGGATTGCCATGAAATTTTGCACAGACGTTCATGGTAAATAGAGGAGGAATCCTACAGACTTTGACTTATTTTACTGAATATCTACTAAAAATGTATCTGTATTTGATTGATTTTGTCTAGTAAATACAACTTAGAAATGACAAATAAACCTTGTTGTTTCCTGTTTCTCATCTTTATCTTTTTTATTTTGGTGTCCAGTACCTCTCCTCGTTTCAGATTTTACTTCCTGCCGTCATGTGTTTCCTGCCCCTTTGATTGTTTGCCCCACCCTGATGTGTTGCACCTGTTTCTCAGGTGTATTTAGTCGGCGTGCTCCCTTCCCTCTATAACCAGTTCATCCTTCTTTTCTTTCATTTCATAGTGTTTTTGCTCTTTTTGTTCGCCCTTCCTTTGTTTGCCTAAAAGCCTTTGTAACCAAATCTTTTGCCCTCAGTAAAGAGCTTGAGTTTTGAAACCTGATTTTCATCTTGGGTTTGAGTTCTCACTTTGTGGTATCAGCCCTGCTGAACACAGGATGAATTGTAATAACTCCCATCAGCCTCAGCTGCACTTTCTGTTTACAGGCTACAGATGTAAATTATTTCAGTCACTGTCCATCTGATTTGTAAACTACCGTACGGAGTCCAAAATAAAGTGTTTTCTGCTGCTGATCTTAGTTAAACTGTGCATTCATCCTGAGCTGCAAGACGAGAGCTTTATGAGAGGGACTTCTGTAAACAGAACATACTCGTATAGGCTGATTCATATCTCATACCTGATCTGAGGCTTTAAAAAACAGGAAACTAAGTACCTCAGGAGGCCAAAAACCAGGTGTGCGAAGCAAAACTTGTAGAGATTTACCCAAGAAGACTTGGATTTCTGCAAAATACCAAATTAAGGGTCTGAATATAATGCAGAAATGGCAATTTTATCAATTTAAAATCATGCAAAAAGCAAATACTACACTGAATTGGAACCAGTTTGTTTGTTGGGGCAAAAAAAAAAGTGGTCAGCCACACTGTGTTGAATTAATAATCTAATCAGACATTATTAGACTCGTATTGTTTCTTGTCAAGCTGTGAAGGCGACTGTGTACCCCCATTATTGACCGATAATATGTAATGTCGCCGCCTAAGGGGGGAAAAAATACACAAATGTATTGAATAAATAATGAATGGTGTTGGACCAGGACCATTAGAGTTTATGCAGTGTTCAGCAGGCCTTTGAAACCAAGTAATGAAACCAATTTTACCGGCCGTTGTTCTAGATGAATCATGTGCATGTGCTGCAGTAATAGCCTCCCTGTAGCTGGAGGGGAGGATGTAGAGAGTATGTTTCTGACGGTTGCTTCATGAGAGTCTCCTTCGCCTCCTCTGCCTCCGATTGCTTTGCTTTCTGCACAGAGAGCCCACTCACACACAATGCTCCGTCTTCAAAGGGAACAGAAAAGGGCTTTGCATTTGTGCATTGTCTGAAGCAGGGAAAGAGAAAAAGCTTTTGCAAAATTTGAAACAACCCTCTTAAGTGATTCCTGGTGGAGCGCAGGGGTTCTTTCTTTGAAGCTTATGCAGAGAGGGAGGCCAGATGGGATGAGGAAAGTTGCAGCAGCAGAGCGCAACACATGATTTCCCCTCAGATTTGTTGGTTTCGGAGGATTGGGGGTGGGGGGGCTGGAGATGGACAGGCCGGTCTCAGAGCTCATATCTTGCAGGCTCCCTCCATCTTCGTGACGCCTGCATTATGGGTAAATGTGAGAGGCTTCGAAAGCGATTGGCTCCCGGGTGGATTTACAGCAGTCTGATATGCTGTGTGTATCGCATAAAGCTGGAGGAGGCACATATATTTCATGCTATGGTGGAGGGGGGGACATAAACAGTCTGGGGTCTCTGTGGGTAAAACATCCTGCAGTGATGATTTCTCTTCACACGGCGGGTGTGAGCTGATGGATCCTGATGCCAAAACGTCCTCTGAAGGATAGGAAGATGAAGAAAATCCTGCTTCACGGACTTGAGCATCACGTTTATGAGGTGCTTCATACAAATCAGAGGTCTGTGGACTCTCCAGAGGACATGGGATGCTGATTTTAACCAGGGATGTTGTTGTTTAGTGTCTCAAATGTGCCTTTATACACAAAGTGGAAGGGAAACAAACTAAAAAAGCCACCTGCAATCATACAGTAGATACCACACAGGCAAAGTGGGCAAAAAAAGGAGTAAAACAAAATCTAAAACTGTATGTTTTTGTGATTTGAACTCTTAAAATCAGCTGTTAAAACTCACCCAAGTAATGATTATCAACTGTGGAGGCTAAATTAATCAGCTTTATTAAGAAAAGCTGTTTGAATTTTTCCCATTTTGCTTCAGTTTACCTGCTTTTTGATGTTTTTATTTTATGTTTAAGGAGTATTTTTGCAGTGGCAGTGGATCCTTTAGGGCCTGTGGGTTGCAGGATCTGGTTTGTGAGCTGCTGGATCTGGGGGAGTCTTCTGTAGCCCTGGGGGATGGGGGTTCTTTACCATAAAGAACTTTGGTGTTTCGATGACTCTTTTTCCTTGAAACAGTCACGAGTTTGCATAAATAGTGACTAGATTAAGTGTTGTAAAGGTAGAAATCTAGGAATGCAACATGCAAAACCACCTGTGTGGTCTGTTAAAGGAACAGTTTGACGTTTTTACCACCTATATTTTACTGGTTTAGCTTATTTTACTTGTATTAGCTTCTTTAAAAATAACAAACTGTTGATTTTACAGCCTTGTTTTTGCATGTATGCAGTACAATAACTGAAATTTTAAAAGTTAAGGTCATAGCTCAGGTTAAAGGCAGAGGGATATTTCAGATTTCAAGTGTCTGCACTTCCATATATACCTGAATTTCTATATATTCACTGTATGTATGTATGTGTGTATGTAGCTGCTTGAGATGCCTATAAAAGCCGTGGGAGGTTAAGAGGCGTCCATCCTGCCTCCTTAACTGTTTGGAGTGATTCTGTCAAGCTGTCAGAGTCTTTTTTTTTTCTTCCGGAGAATGGCGGAGCTCGTGTCACACGGTTCAAGTGTTTTGAAATGCTCATCATCAGCCGACGTCTTGGAGATGACTAAGTGGTATCAGGACACCAGATTACTGCGAGGAGTGCTCTCTTCTTTTTACAGAGGGATGAAAACACCCCCCGGTTAAAATTACAGCAAGCAGTTATTACAAAGGTAAATAGAAACATCACTTAGAATATTTTTACAGGCACTGACTGTTTGTTCAGCTGAGGATTTAAGGAAGTAATTAGAAAACTGTTTATTTTTGAAGCCACGATTTATTAAAAATTAATATTTTCTGCTGCACAGATATTTATCACCTAGTTAAAGCTTCTTTTAGCTCATTTTTTGGTCACATTTTCACTAAATTTAACTCTTGCTGGTTGCTAACTGGATAACAACTTAACTCAGTTTATTAAGAGATGTATCTATAGACGACTCTGGTCTCAAAATAGCAGCATTATAAAGAGGAAGATAGTGCATATATAATAGGTTGTCCTATCTTTGTTTGTTTGCTTTTAAATTCAACTTCCTGTTGTGAATTTGTGCATCAAAAGCTAAACATGACGCAAAAGATTGGTGCAGATCCTGTAAATAGATGTACTTACATTTAATCCACTTAAAAAAATGAACAGTTTCTGCTTTAAAACTCTGCTGTTTTCAAATGCCGGTGGCTCAGGACAGTGGTTGTACTCGTGTTTATCTTCCTGCTCTGTCAGAACAGAGAGCACAAACCTGTGTGTCTACATTTTCAGACCCTCACCCCTCCTTCCTGCTGAAGACAATCACCGCCGGCGTCCTGACAGCGCTGTCTGCTCTCTGCGGCTCCTAAAGGACATGATGGATGTCTCTTTGAAGGATCCCGTCTGTCATCCAGACGCCCAATTAGGGGCCGGCCACGGCTGGCCACTCTGGACCGAGAGGTAGGAGGGCCGGCATCAGTCACTCAGTGGACCACACTGACTTTTTGGCAGCTTTGTCCATTGGTCACCTGACGCAGCAACAAAAGCAAGACAGCATGTCAAAAAGGAGTGTGTGAGGTTTTTATAAACATATCTGGGTGCAAGGTGGAGTTTTTACAATAGCCGGATGCGTCTGCATGTGTGTGTGGTCATTTCTCAGTGGCACTAACATCACCAGGGTTGGAGGGGGGGGGTTGATTTCCACTGGGGGCTCCCCTGCACTCAGGTGTACGCGCTCAATTAAGCAATAACACAGTCAAGGTCATTGGCAGCGGCGGAGCTGCAGCTGGAGGAAATGTAGATCAGCCGGCAGCCGCGGTGAAAACACGACCTTGACTGTGTTATTGCTGCTACACAACACTGACTGTGTTTGCACAGGAGCTGGATGTGATGCCTGATTAGCTGAAGTGTGAGGGGGAAGTTACTTATTGCCCTTTAGGTCTGTGAAACCAGTTGGTGACAGTTATTTACCCATAGTTATTGAGATTCACCGGAGTTATTTAACGCTTCTAAGAGCTGCCAAGTGGCCAAAAGTATGCGGACAACCTTAACTTCCTTTAGAAGATGAAAAGCAGGGAGCTAGAACAGCAAAAACAGACAGAAATCAAAAGTAATTCTGTCAAAAACTGTTTTAAATAATACAATGCACTGTTTTTTTCATCATTTTTCATTGTATTTTTCACCATTGGAACAAAGGTGCCGATAGTTCAAACCCAGACCAAAAATACACAAACATGGAGACATATTTTTGGCCACATACAATCGACAATAAAACTTATACACAGAAATATTGTTTTACTTTCTCTTGTCCAAGATTTTGAGGCCTTATCACCAGTCACACTTTATTTTAGTTTATTTTTTCCAGCTGTGAGTGATTGAATCACCGTTTTTGAGTTAAAATTTTGACCCTTTTCAAGCCAAATCAAGTCAGTTTTATTTACAAAGCGCCGAAGGACAACAGAAGTTATTGCAGAAACCTTGAGCAGAACCAGACTCAGTAAAGAAGTAACAGCAGTAGCGTTGAGCAGGATCGTAGGAGCAGCAGGAGGCATGCCATCACAGATCACACGATACAGAAATACCTGCAGAGGGCGATGGGTGAAAAGGAGAAAGACAAAATAGCACAAAACTACAAGAGAGAAATGAAGAGAGGGAGCATAATCTTTGAAGATTAGGACTATTATTATTTTTATTCCAAATTTGCCCAGAATTAGCATTTAGCAGGACACAATCCTGATTTATAGCCTGAATATCATGAGTTGTTCCAGAAAGTTGGTAAAGCAGTGAGAATAAGCAGCATTATCATTTATTTGTCTTTTGCCTCCTCCAGAGAACAAATCTTCTCTGTACACTCTGTACACACAGGACATTATGAAGTAGTAATTAGCTGATGTCGTTTCCTCTAGGTGAGGTCAAATGAGAGGGGAAACGAGGAATCAAGAGTCACGTCTCGCTTCACCGACCGTCGTTATTTTCAAAACATTCACAACAAGTGTTTACGGAGAAGGTCAAATTCAAAAGCTCGGCGATGCTCGGCTGCTCATGAGCTCCACACGTAAATGTCAAGGGTGCATTTTGTTTTGTTTCTTCCTCCCCTCGTGCTCGTCGGGATGATTCACACTATCATGCAGCTCTTAGCCGGAGGAGCCGTGCCCTCTCAGCCCCACTCAGATCCACCGGAGAGCATCACAACAACAACAGCAGCACTGACAAATCCAGAGTGTGGCCTTGCCGGATATTGAGTCAGGGAATATGGCGTGAGGCCTCCGGGCGTCATGTACTGTAATGGCCGAGCCCAGAGGGAAGCAGAAGCAGCAGAGAGTTCAGGAGAGTGGAGCTGTAAAACAGGTCCATCACAGGCCGGGAGAACAAGCCCCGGCCTCGCTGCAGGCTCAGCATTTCTCCACCGCCGAGGTGACGGTAGATAGATCTCTGCGGGTCTTAATACCCAGGGCTTTTATACACTTTAATGTCTTTCACTTGACAAATGACCTGTGTTTATAAAACTTGTCGAGCAGCCAGTGGCGGTGGCAGGTTTTACAGGAAGTGAGAGAAGCAATTTAACGGAGCAGGGTGAGTTCAGAGGGTGATGCCGATGGTTAATGCAGGAGGATGAAGCTGCATCTGTAACTGCTGCCTAGATGTACTTTTGCAAGATCGCGTGAAACCATCAGATTTTTTTCTTTTTAAACTCCATGTCCCCTCCCGGAAACCTTTGCGAGATCTCCATAAACGTTTACGAGATCTTGAGAAACTTAAGAAAAATCTTGAGAAAGTAGATCTTGCAAAGGTTTTGTAAAAGTTTCTGGAGATATCGCAGTAGTTTGGGAACATGTAGTTTAAAAAGAAAAAAATCTGATGCTTGGAAAAAAAATTATTTTCTCTGCTGTACACCCAAAGAAGACAATGCACTTTTAAATCACGTTTTGTTTTGTTTTTAGTAATTCCAACATGATATTTTTGTGCATTTATTATGTTTTTAAGTGCACTGAGCCCAGAACATCACAGACCAAATATTTTTACTAAGATATCCGATGAACCACTCCTGTGTTTTTGTCTCATTATCACCTTAAATTGATGCTGAAGTCATAACAGTGACACTTTATTGTAAAAATACAACTTTCTGTGTCATAATTATGAGGAAAAACCTCAGTTTCTGGTCATATCAGTGCTGATTGTACCTGCGTGACATGAATATTCAGCCGACAGTAAATTATTAAATTAATTATCTGCCCACAGCTGCTAAATAGGCATTCAGCTGCCTGGCTTTGCAGTGGGAGCAATCATCCACCCGATTAATGTCACAATATTTACTTGCTGAGTGAATAGCAGAGCGCTGAGTTGTTTTCCTGGGTTTGAATTCTTCCCACCCGGAGGTAATCAGCATTTACGTTTTGGTAGCCAAACAAACAGAGGGGAGGGAGGAAGGGTGAGGGGGGGAGACGACCAAAATTCATTCAGGAAGAGGGAGATTGTTAACACGTGTAGCTGTGTCCGTGTAGCTGTAGCCGGGGGGGAGGGGAGAGTGCACGAGGGAACGGCGTGTTCCTCTCGGAGGCCTAATTGCCAGAAACAACGCAGATGCCAGATGTGGGCTCTCAGGATTACAATGGAGAAATGAGCTAATCCTGGTTATGTAACATGGCGGCGGGGGTACCTGTAACGCTGCAGCTACGTCTCCTCTGCAGGTTTATAACGGCTGATTATACTGGTTCAGGCTTTTAAATAACTGTTCTCACATATGAATGGCACAGAAATGAGATCTCTGTGTGACTCTGGGAGGCTTTTAGATGCTGTGCATGTAATGGACATAATGGTTGAACTTTTCAAAGGGTAATTTTCCAAGATGGAAACGCAGAGGACGTATATGAGAGAAACTTCTCTTTCTTTTGCTGTTACTCAACATATATTTGAGTTTATTTCAACATTTTCTGCTGCATTTTCTGCTGTATTTCTTTCTTCCCTGTCTTCTTTCCTCCATCCCTTGTCTTTTTCTTTCCACTTCTCTTTTCCTCATCTCCTCTCCTTCCTCCTGTCTTTGTTGGTCTCCTCTAGTTTCTCTTCTTCTTTCTCTCATCTCCTATCCTGTCTTTTTCTCCTCTCCTCGCATCCTCTCCTCCCCTCGTTGCCCTTCCTTTCCTTGTTTCCTCTCCATTGTCATCTCCTTTGCTTTCCTCTTCTTTCCTCCTCCTCTCCTATCCTTGTCTCCTATCTTTGCTAAACAAAAAACAGTGCCATAAATGTAAAAACAAGCATTTTCTTGAGCGTCCATGTCCGAATCGTCCAATATTTCCACATCTAAATCCCCCCCTCCCTGTAATAGCGTATCACTAGGCGACAAACGCCTTCATCCTGTCAGATACCACAATGTCCTCCCTTAGCTGAGCTCTCTTTGTGCTTCTCCTGTGATAAGGCTTGTTATATTTTCACTAAAGACCAACGAAACTGAAGCACAGATGGCGTGAAAGCTTCTCCCATGTGGTCTGCTAATAGAAATGAACCAAAAAAACCAAACTCTTCCCAGACTTCTACTTGTGTTCTCAGTCCAGTCTTATACTTCCACAACAACGTAATTAAATCTGTGATACTCAAACCACGAGTGATTTATCTCGCAGATGCTTACTCAGATGTAAAGCTTTAAAGTGAAGGTAAATTTAGTGCTTATCCCTTTAAACTGCAATGAATAAACCTCAAGAGCGAGGAGGGAAAACTTGATCTCCTGTCTGCTTTTTAGGGGCCTGTTAACACAAGATACGGAGTTCTTCTTTTTTTTTTTTTTCTTTTCTCCAACTTCCCCCTGAGGAAGAGGCTCAGATAATCCCCTCGTGGATGGGAAATATCTGACCCTGCCGCTGATTTGTGGAGACCCGTGCTGCGCCTCCGTCGTGGATTAGAGATGGAGGGGAGGCACCACCCAGGTGTGAAAGTGCACACATTTGCCATCATGGTTTGGTTCATCTCAAAATGCATGAAATTTCTCCCCCCCGGAGATCATCTCATAACCAGGTCATTAGACCTCTGGACGCTGCAGGAGGCCGTGCAGAAATTTCCGGGGGGGGGGGGGTGGATCTCTGCAGAAGTGTGTGTGTGTGCTGTTTCTGTGTATACAATATATAATATATTCACCCGTCTCCATTTAGTATTAGAATTGAAGGTCAGCCGTCTGAAATAAGAAGCGGCCAGCCTCAAAATTCAATTTCTGCTTCATTTCCAGGCTGCGACAGAGATGTTAATACAGCCTCCTGTATATTCACTCTCTCCCAGAAACTTGCACTGTACACACTGTGCCAAATAAATTAGTGAGAGATCATTGATCACCCCACAGCCTGGTTGAAAGATGAGAGGAGAGAATTAATTAGACGGAGATGAGAGGGTGGGAGAGACCAAAAAAAAAAAGTGAGACAGAATGAGTGGGAAAAACAGCGATATGTTGGAAAGTGTGGCATGTCTGCAGAGTGAGATACAGCCCGGGCTGTGTGAAGAAGACACAAACTGTGAGGATTTACAGCTTTCTGAAAGACTCCCGCAGTCAGACGCTTAATAGTGTAACTCCTGGTGGTGTCCATCAAGACGAAGAGAGGTTCTGAGTGTAATGAGCTGCTCGGGCACGGTGTTATCATGTGGTTATGGCGTACGCTGGTGTCATGCTGGGATCTGATAACATAACATTGATGTCTTTGGAGATGCAACATGGTTAAAACTGGATTAGGGTATAATTTGATTAATTCGCTTGATTTGCACTTTAAAAAAAGTTGCAATGACAATCTTCATGCACACTGGTCTGCAAAAATGATTAAAAACGCAGTAGTGTGCATGCCAGGCCACTAGGTGGCGATGTAACTTGATGAGTGGTGCAGAGTCCTACAACCCGAAAGTAACGGTTCCCTCGTCCTGAAATAAGGTCTGTGGTTTTAACACAAGCTCAAGACATTTTCATGTTTTATTCAACAACATAAAATACGTCTTAAAAAAGGCGGTTGCTAACGAGTGTCTAAATGAGACTACAGAGGTTGACGGGGACGTTAATGTGAAAACCCATCTACTCACCAGTCCACCTTTACAGCCTCGTTGTGTTTCTACTCACGCTCTTTAAAACTATCTGCAATAATCCAGAAAAATACAAATTGGCTTTTTGTCGAGGGAGCTAGGGTGATGCTAACTTCTGCGTTGACCTAAAAAACTTTTTGTTTTAATTCTTTAACCTGCAGTTAAGATTATGGAACAGTTCTGGTTTGGTTTGGTTAGGATTGTATGACCTTCGTTGTCATGGTTACAATTATGAAAATGTGGTTACCTCCTATCATGGACATTCTCACTCTTTAAACTGCGTCACCCCACTTCCTCATTTGCTCCTGGTCATTATAATTTCAGCCACAAGAGGTCGCCTTACGAAAAATGTAACTATGGCTCGTAATAAGCTGCTGCACAGACGACATAGTTGGTACCAATTTATTGTTATGTAAAGGTGAATTTGGTACATTTTGAGAACCCAGAAATGACATTTATTTACATACACGTGTACATTTTGATGGAAATAGTGCTACAATCGTTATTTTAGCTCCGCAGCTCATTTCTGAAAGTTTTCTCCCACATTTTAGCAATGACTTTATGCCCTCCGACAGGTTTATGGCTCCAAAACATCACTGAAAATTAAATTTAAGAAAAACTGGAAGATGCAGACAGACACAGATTGATAATGTATGAGATATCTTTTAATCATCTTTTATGTTGGGAGGGTGGGGGGGGTTACATATTCCAGCTTTAAAGAGATTCAGACTCCAATTTGTACCTTGCTAGAACTTTGATTTGCAGAGGTGTGTTTTTGATCCGACCTCTGCTGCAATATTCCCCGAAAATTAATCTCAACTTGGCTTCAAAGACAAAGAGGCTGCGGGTCGTCCTGCCGAGTTAAACTTCACCAGAGAGCGAGTTTCTGAGCAGCCACACCAACTTCAGAATCAATCAGGATGTAGTTAAAAGGATCGCTTTAAAAGCTAAGGGTAATCAAACAAGCAGAGGTTGTTTTTTTATCTGTTATTTTATATTCATTGGTACCATTCCTAGGTCTGGGAACAAGAGACACAGTGATATTACAGAAACTAAAGCTACAGGAAGATCTAAACTCATTATTAATGATAAGTAAAGTCTGTTTTATGATACATAAAACTACATATATGTTGACTTTTTGTTTAGGGGTGCAACTAGGAATTATTATCATTGTTTTTCAGAATAAAACGCCCCAATTTAATGTCTTTAAATTGTCCGACCTGCAACTGACAACCCAAAGATATTCAATTAACTGTTAGACAAAGAAATGCAACAAATCTTCACATTTGAACACCTATTTTTTGCATTTTTGCTTGTGAAATAACTTAAAATGAACTGATTATCAAGATAATTCTTCGCTGTCGCCATCTGTAGAGCGAGCGTGGCTAAAAATACAGCTGATAGAAAAATATTGTCCTCGTCTATGGACACATCCTTCACAGGAGTCAAAGGTAACTAAAGTCGACCTCCGGTTTACCCGTTCACCTCGCGTCCATATAACCTCAGGAGCTGCAGTTTAAACTGATTGTTGCTCCTGAGCCCCATCTCAGCCTCTGTAAAGTGATTACTCTCATTCACAAACATTCATCCCAGAGCAGAGACTCCGGGAAAGCAGGTCAGTGAGGACCTGGGATAAACTCAATCTCACGTCAGAGTGTATCCAATTATACAGCCTCGCCTGCCTCATTCAGAATGAGGTCACCTTAAACTCCTATCTCTTCCTCATCGAGCGGAGATTGAAAGGGTGGGATTTGATTGGGTGATAGCGATTGAGGTGGCAAGTATAGGTGGGAGGGCATATCAGCAAAATTTTCATCAGCAGCCCCTTCCATCTTTTTTGGAAAGAAATGCTCGGGGGTGTGGGGAGAAAAGGGCCTGGGGAGACTTGGCAGTTGGAGTGTGAAGTGAAGTCGGCAGTCAGGTGGTCAGCTGGGGGATGAGTCAGCAGATGTCTTATCACTTTTCAGCCTGTTTTTGTGCGAATGTGTGTGTGCGTTTGCTTGCTGGTTTGCTTGTCTATGTGTGTGGACAGGTTCAAGATGTGGGATTTGTATGTATGAGATGTATTTCTTTATATGTTCACTTACTTGCACTATCTCTCTCTCACTTAATCTGTTTTCATATGAAAGTCAAGGTATTTTCACCTTTAACTAATTGTTAACTAAAGATTTTTTTCTTTCATTTTAGTGGCATGACAAAAGCATTTCGCAATTTTGCTTTGCCGTACACACTACGTGTTTTTCATACACAGTCATCTGATGGTGTTTGGCATAATTACTTTGTGTTGATTGGTTAATTGTTTTTGTTGGTGGGTTAATTGGATGTAATTGGACCCTTGGCTCCTACTCTCCTTTAAGCAAGACACTGGACTTTGTTATGGGTTGTGTTTTTATTTCAAGACTCAAGACCTTCTCTGTACACTAGTGATCTCAGGTTCATTTTATTTATTAATTTATTGTTGATTAAATGATGAGTATTGATGTAAAGTTGCAAAGGAGAGAGACAATCAATATCCAGATTTGCACTACAAAGATATATCATAAAGAATACACTTCTCAGAAGTTTTTGGCACAAACATTTCACCGTGAGATGTTTTTTTTTTTTTTCATCCAATAGACTTATCTAACATTTACTGAAATACCCAAACTTTAATTTTTCCAAGTCTCAGGAGGCTTGAGCTGCAGCAGTGTCTCATAAAAGGTCATACAGTTCTCTCTGAAAAGTGATGATTTGGTAAGACATTACTCTTTATCCTCTTATCCTCTTCTGATCTTGAGCTGAAGGTGATGGAAGGTGGTGGATAAAGTACTTTTTTTTCCTTTGCAGGGCAGAAAACTCCCTGGCAGCAGGTAGCAGGTTATAGCGGCTACAGGAATGTTTAAGTTTATCTAACTTTCAGGATAATATAGCTGGTATTTATATATGTATTGTGTTATTTCATAACATCACAACCGACGAAAATATTATTTAATAAGTTGATAAATTTCTAATTTTAAACAAATGAAGAAAAACAAAATTGGACTTTAGTGGATGCTAACATTAGCTAGCTAACATTTACTAGCTAACGTTAGCACTTGTTAGCTAGTAAAAGCGGGTAGCCATGATATTAGCCATGCTGCCTTCTTTTTGACAAGAAAGAGAAGTGGAAATGGTTGCAGTTGATAAGTTACAATTTTTAAACAAATGAGGGAAAACTAGATTTGATGCCAGAGGATGCTAATGTTAGCCAGCTAACCTAGCTAACATTAGCATCCACTAGTAAAAGCAGGTGGGTTTTATAGGGTGTTTCTTGCTATGAGCCCACATTTTTGCGTTATGGTTGTCGGTCCTTTTCTGCGCTGCCCAGCTAATGTGAATAAAGCTGGCCTTAGCTAGCCATCTTCGCCTAGCTAAGGTGAAAATAGATGACCTTATCTAGCTAATTTTGTTATTTTTGGGGAGCACAGATAACAGATAACAAATTGTAACTTAACTGCAACCATTTCCTCTTTCTTATCACAATGAAAGCGGAAACAGTATTTTTATTGGACTTAATTTATTAGGCTTAAGAACAGAGTATATCAGCACAACGTGTACAAAGAGAACTATCACTCCTGTTTACAAAACTGAGCTCACACAGCTGTTTATCCTCTATACACCATGAACCTGGAAATAACAGTTCCACTTAGTACACCAATCTAATGTGCATGTTCATTAGTCAGGCCTCAGCAACACATTTCATTGCGTTGCTGCTCAGCTTCAAGGTTGATTAGCTCATTCCGCAGATACAAAGTGTATAAAAACACGTGTGATGTTGTGGGAAAACTGCAGCTCCTCTCCTGATCTCTGATAACAGCAAACACAGGACATGAATGTGCACAAGCGCAGATCATAAAACAAAAGATGACCAGTGATTCACACAAGGTCAGCCTCTGCCCTCGGGTCCTCCTGACTGTAAATCACTCTGGAGATGAGCGTCAGCCAAACGCTTAAAATGTAAATGTCCTCATCATGGTGGCTGAGCCCGGTGCCAGGCCTGCAGGGTCCTATCGGTCTGCGGGGCCGAGACAAGCGCTGCAGCGTGGAGTTGGCAGGGAGCAGATGGGGGGGACGGAGCAGATCCCTCTGATGAGCCACTGAGAGAGATAGAGGTTCACTGATTGCATTAATTTAACGGATGAGCTTCATTTTCAGTCTGATGGATTCGAGAACCAGGACGAATCGTGGATGTTGCGTAGCTGTTGTTGTCGTGCAGCTGCCTGACTTTACCTCTGTGTCCTTTTGACATCGCTACATGTTCGCAGTTGTTCTCCGCACAGTGCTGACCTCAGCTGTTTTCATGCTGTTGTTTTGGAAAGTATGTGCTGGTGCATGTTATCAGCTGCACTTGACATTGAAGATGTGAGAAGGATTTTAGAAATACAGAAGTCGGGAGTCCAGATTCCTCCTTGCAGACTCAAAATTTAACAGAAGAATCGCAAAAATCCATATTTATACTCGTCTTTAGCTCCAATCTGCTCCTTATGTTTTCTTAAATGTTGATTAAACATGTACTTAACACATTAAAATAACCACTATATATCCGAATACTTGAGGTCTTCAAAAATATATAGATATAATGTGGTAAAATGTGGTTTAACTGGAAGAATGGGACTCCTGACACTGATGTGATGTACTCCGAGTTTTGTTTATGATAATTGGTGTCAGAGTTTAACCATCTGCAATCATGAGTGAACACACTGAGTATGATTTATTAATGGTAACATAACTTTATTTATGTATTATGTAGCGACAGAAACTGAGAAAATTCTCATTGATTTACAGACATACATAGACCTTCAGTGAAGAAATCACTTTAAATGCAAATAGAGTTTAAATTCTTACATTTTTACTCTGCATTTGTGCAAATGATATAATATTTTGACAAGCTTTGACTTCTCTCTTATGATTTTTGCATCAATCTTTAATAATTCCTCAGCAACAACTGCTTGGATCACTGTTTCCCACAACTGCATCTACTAGTGGTGGATAAAACCTGATGAAATCATTGGACAAAGGTCGTCATGACCCCTTTCACTTGGAACCAGTGGCCTGGAAAATTGTACACAGCTCACCTGTGACTTTGAAAGGACTTGACTTTGACGCCTCCAAATGCAGCCAGTATCCCATAATCCATTGTGCACTGGTAACTTCTAACAACTACTTCTCCTAAAGTTGGGAACTATCATGTGGAATCAGCCTCAATCACAAAGTGGGACTGTACCAGAGTAGAGAGTTCAATCAGCCTGGGAAGACCCCATTCATTTACTCTACTTGGACTCAGTTCTGGAGCTGGTTCTGTTCAACCCACCAAACGTCTTGTCTTCAAACTTTGGATTGAAACAGAAATTTTACAGAGTGAGTGCAGAGAACTGAGGACTCGTCAGTGTTAGGTTGCTAATACGTCACCAATTTCACAAGGTGAGCAGAAGCTAACCATAGCTAGCACTCAAAGCAGTCGTATCACAATCTGGTGTCTCTTTTTTTTTTAAATGAAACCTCACTCAAGAGCATGACAACAACTTATAAAAGGCTCACGACGTAAAATCTCGCATGGAACGGATTGGGCAGTGTCGTAAAAGAGGTTAAATTTGGATCGTGTATGTGGGTACAGATAAAGTGAATAACAGCAGAGAGACAGAGAACAATTCTAAACTTTGAAAGCTCACGAGTGATTGGCTGAGGGCGAGCGTGTCAGGTTGTGATTGGCTGAAAACAAAAATGAGAAGGCGGGGCTTAGAAAAAGGCGGGAAAACTGTAAATATCTAGAGTCTAGAATATTGTTTGCATTATATAACCCTTAAAATCATGTTTTTATGTGTAAAATATGTAAAATCTACCTAATTCATCACGTCAAATGCTGCTATACATGATAAATAACACGTGTCTGTATGTAAATGACACATTTCTCACATCTTAAATGTGATTTATCAACTTTCACATGTAAAATATCACCTTTTTGACATAATCTAGAGCGCTACAGAGAGCTGCTACAGAGAGAGTAAAAAGACCTTTCCCCAGACTTTTCCAACTCATCTGAGTGGAAACAGAACAGCTCACGGCTTTGACTTTGAAAAAACTTTTTGTGGACGAGCTGTGAGAACAACTGACAAATTGCTCAACTTTTTAAATTTTTTTTATTTTATTTTGTTTCCACGCGGGTTGCCCTGGGAACAAGGCATGCACGCTCGCTTTCCACTCGACACGCATTACACTTCCACTTGACATACGTACTTTACATTACAACAGACATGAGGGGAGGACGGAGGAGGGAAGAGAAGGGGGGAGGATTCGTGTGGGGGCGAGAAATCATGTGTGAGACAGATAAAGCTCTTCCCAGAGAACCTCCAGAGTACACATCACTGTTTTTTTGAGGATGCGGCTTGTCACTGCACATCACCCAGACAGCCGAGCAGCAAGCACAATAGGCAATTAGAAGCTCCCATGGAGGCACAGGAAACACAGTCTATGTAATGGGGAAAGGGGTGAGGTAGGGGGGAGGTTGGAGGGGGTGAAGGAGAGGGGTGGGGTGGGGATGTTGCATCCTTTGAAGAGGGAGAAAAAAAATCACAATCACCTTTATTTACTCGTCGGAAACACTGCAGTGTTGAGGAGTTTGTGCCGTCGCTGCTTATGAACGCAATTACACAACAGTCACACGGCTCTGCTCTGATGCCTCAAACTGTGCAGAAGAGGAAGGAGCACCCTCCCCCACCTCAATTACTATCTATTCAGCCTGAAGTGGTACCAGGTGGTTGATGTTTTGTGATGTAAAAGTCGACAGGACCGGTGCAAATTTCCACAGAAGTGTGCCGACTTTCATCTCCTCCCCTCACGTCCCAGTTGGAGTTTTTTTTTTTTTTTTGCTCCATTCGGCAGCTGACCTAATTTTCCAGGAATGTAAGTGCTCTGTGTATTTTTAAAAAAAACATCAGTCATTCATACCAAGCAGGGCGGGGAGAAAAGGAAAAGAGTCACTTCCCTTAATCCATCAACCAATGAAGTGTCACACGTCTGCCTTTGTCTACAAACAAAGGTGGATGTAACACAAGCTTAAATATTTACACACAATACTCACACTGGCAGGTAGATGCAACCAATGCAACTAAAGGAATATAAAGATATTTTAAGGTGATAAAACAGAAAATAAACAGTGATAATAAACTAAATAAGAAAGATAAGAAAGTAAAAATAAAATGTGAGAACTGTTTTACAAGAATATTGACAGTAACAGAACACCATGTTGAGTATATAAAGAATATTTACTGACTGTTTATTGTAAGATAGGAAGTTGCACAGATTGTACATGTTTACTTTTTTACAGTTTGGTTAATAATTTCCATCTTTACCTTCATTTTCTTGTGTCTGTTGATCAGTCTGACGTCTCAAAAATGAACTTTAGTGAGTACAATGTTATTATAACCAATAAAAATCTAGAAATCCTTCTTTAAATTGTCCTTTTATGGCGTCTTTAGACTAAAAATGTTGAGGTCAGCAGGCTGATCCATTAATTTGAACACCTCTCAGATGCTCAGTCAGATAAATATCAAAACTCTGGACTGACTGTTTATTGGAAGAATAAGAAATTGTACAGAGTGCACCTGTATCACACAGGAAACGTGTGCATGACTACAGGAAGTACGCTAGCTCTAAGCTGTACTCGTAAGTCAATTCATAAACGTGATAAATGTTTACTTTTCCACAGTTTGGGCAGTTATTTCTCTCGCTCACCTTCATTTTCTCATGTTTGTTTTACCAGTCAGACTCATTACAACTAATAAAAATGATGGTTAAACCTGTGAACATCACACCCATCTTCTAATAAAACAGAATCCTCCTTTAAATTGACTTTTTTTAGCAGCTGTAGACTAAGGGAGGCGTTCAAGATCCATGAACTCAGACACTAAAACACTGCACAGAGTTGTATAAAATAGAGCAACTCTGTGTTTTACAACTCTGTAAAGTCATTTCCAGGTTAATATCAATGAAGTATCAAGATATAAACATGTAAATTAACGACATATCCCTGTTACAGTAACAGAAAACATAATGCTTGTGTCCCATCTTGCTGCTCAATGATACTTAAACCACAAAAGGTATTCTGGGGGAAAAGTTAGAGACGTGTTTATGACAAGATTTGTTTTAAAAACAAACACACATGTTGGAAGAAATGTAGGCGATGAAGCAGAACTGATCCCCCTCTTCACTGTCTGCTCTGTCTTTTTCTTCCCCATCAGAGAAACATCAACTTTTCCTTCAGAGGAAGTTTCTAATTGTTCTTGGCAGCCTCCTTGATTTGAATTTGTAATCGCGTGAGTCGATATGCGTGAAAAAAAAACAACAAAAAAGAAACTGCAAGCACAGAGGTTAAAAATGCTCCTGTAGCTGTTAGTGCATGTCAGATGCGGTGCTGCAGGGTTATTGATCAGGAAGAGATGAGGACTGAAGGTTGCATCCTGCCTGCCTGTGTGTTTATTTAGTCTACACTGAGGAGGAAGAGCATGTCCTCCGAATGCCAATTAAGCCGGTGATGGTCAGATCATTGTCACGCCGTGCTGATGACTGG
This sequence comes from Lates japonicus, assembly GCA_033238685.1. Taxonomy (NCBI): domain Eukaryota; kingdom Metazoa; phylum Chordata; class Actinopteri; family Centropomidae; genus Lates; species Lates japonicus. The sequence goes on from BRZM01000020.1 coordinate 952,220, forward strand.
CAGGCCTGACAAGCCGGCTGAGCTGTGCATGTGGTTCCTTTAATTAATTGCCAGCGGCTCGGCTGAATGTGGGCGGACAGAGCGAATATGGGCTGTCGACGGAGAGCAGAACTCATGCTTTGTGTAATTTTTGTGTGAAACAAAGGGTGAGAAATTGGGGCAGAGTAAAGCTTCGCTGCTCTCCGACAGAATGGAGTGAATGTTTTCTCTCTTTCTTTCTTTCTTTGGTTCCGTTCGATTGATCTCAGAAACACAATTTGTTGGTTTCTGCAGAGCAATTTGTCCATGAGTGAGGAACAAAATGTATACAGCATTTATCAGAGGGTAAGCTAAAGGTTAGCTTCACTCTCCCTGGAGAAGTGTGGGTCTCCTCCACACACACACATATCTGAACCAGTATGTCCCGTGGGCTGCAGCCAGATTTGGGCACCAAAAGTCAACATTAGCATTTCAGAGGCCTATCTATTTTCATTAGCTCAATCTTGTATAAGATTCCCCAACTCCCTCCCCTGGAGCCTGGAGCAGTATTAGACATTTACGGGGCTCCTGGGGTGGGTTGCCATTTCAGAGACTTGATGCATCACAAATTTAAATTCATTATCCTCCATAATTTAAGCAAATATATCAAAGGCTTCTTATGCTGCAGCGAACTCCGGAGGGACTCGAGCTGAGGCCTGCAGCCCAGGTGGCTCCTCTCACTCTCGCACACACGTATATATAAATATAGCATCTTGTTAAATGCATCCTCAGGGTTCCCTTTAATAATTTAACCCCAAACTGTGAGCCGTCTCTGCATATATCCAAGTCTTATGAAACGTAATTGCCACTATTTTTAATTATACTCCGGTCACCACATTTAATTATAGTGCAGGGAAATCATTCTTAGAGCAAATCAGAGCTTTTTCACTGACATAAGATCATTATAACACTCCTGTAATGCTCTCAGAGGAACACTCTGAACTGCGTCTGTGGTGCTCAGTGGGAATTTAACACTGATTTTATCATGATTTATCCAGTTTTTCAATCTTCTATAAAGGAATACAGCTGTATTCCACTTAACAGCATCTTTTTATTTCACCACCAGAGTTCTTTATGTTTTAATGATAAGGGTTTATACACCTCGAGAGTGAAATACATGCAGTCCCTGTCTATGGTCGAGTGATAATCAGTCCAAATAAGGTAAATCTGTCCTGGCTTGACTCATCACAGATGAAACACTTGCACATTTCTTTAGAGAGCTAGCTGAGAAACCACACGCTGCAAAAAAAACCCACTCTAAGAGGTCATTAAAGCTAAAATTAGACTTTTAGACTGTGCTTTTTGTTCCTATTTCTGCTACCAAGGTGGTGCTGGGGACATCACTGATTTTCTTTGCTGTCCCTGCTATTATTATATTTAATGTAGATCTGATATTTATTCCTGAATGTATTACTTTGAAAGTCAAAGTAGATGTTCACATAATAAACTTGTTATATTTTTTTGCATCATTAGAAAAGAGTCCCCAAACGTGTTCTTTAATGTTAGCATGCTAAGTTTTACTGAAGTTAGCATGCTAACGAGCTAGCACCATCCCGTCCCATCTCAGTGAGAGGGCGGATCCGCCCGTCCAGGGGAAAGAGAGGCAGAGCCAGTGGAAGGAGTGGGAGGGCTTTACGGTGTTTTTCGCTGGGTTTGAAACACGGGGAAGAAAACAGTGAGCCAGCCACGTCGCCCACCAAACAAGGCGAAGCGCGCATCAACAATTTCGCAACCGCTGCTGCTGCTGCTGCCCCGTTTAAATGCGCGGAGGAGCGGAGGAGGAGAGAGCAGACACCCACAGACAACCAGACAGAGGACTGCTGCTGTGTCCCTTATCACCCGACAGAAACAGGAACTAACAAAAAAAGGTGAGCGCTGTGTTTCTTCCTCGTCTTAAAACGATAATTTATTGCATGGAGTCTGGTTGAAGCGTTGAGGAAAGTTGTTTCCCGAGCGGAGGATTGCTTTGTTGCCGTGAAAAGGTGGGAGCAGCATCCCTCCTCTTTGGCTTTGTCTGCACACTTTTGCATGTGTGTTGTCTTCAGTCATTCGTGCAACACGAAATGCATGATTGTGGCATTAATTCAGGTGCAGATGTTCTCTGTCCTCATGTTTTAATGAACTTAAAACATTTTATTCTTGTTTATTCCCACCTTACACCAACTGTAGCTTAAATCTCTTTACAGTGGCTTCATCTCAACCATTTTACTCCCTTTGTTGTGTCACTATCGCACCTCCTTTGTGTTGTTATCCGGAATTTGTACCCTCAGGCAGCTACAGAGATGATCCACACTAATGTCATTGTCACCCCGTTGTTACAGTGATTGGATTTAGCCAAGAGAAACCCAGTGAAGTTAACTTTTACCTCACTTCTGCATTCTTATAAACATTAATAGTACTTTTATCCTGGTTTGGTGACACTTTTTTGACGAGCTCTCCCTCTATTTACTAAAAAGCTTCCTTGGTTTCGACCACCTCTGGAGTGGAAGTGCATAATGAAATGCAAGTGGCTTGTTTCGCAGACGCAGAATTAGAATTGATAAGCACTCCAGCTGTGCCACAGGCCATCCTTGTTCTGCCTGATGCTGCTGCTGCCTGTTTTGTGTCGGGAAAATGGGTCAGATGAGGAGGATTTTCAGCAAGAAGACAGGAGATTGTTTAATGAAACACTCATTCCCCATTACATTTGCATTTAGGCCGTCTGGCCCTTCTCCTCCTCCTCCTTCTTTTAACTCCGCATAATCCCCCCTTTGCTTTTTCCTAAAAAGATTTGCAGCAGCTGGACTTCCTCCAACATTTAGGATGTGTCAACTGTTACTTAATTCTCCGCTAACTTAATGGCCTGCGGGATTACTGTGTTTCGAACAAGAGTTTATGTCAGGTTGATTTCTTGTTCTGCATGTAGTAAACCTTTTTTACTGCTTTGTGAGCTGTTTCCTCCTTGTCTGTAAAATCATTTCCTGCAGGTTTTACACTGATGGTGACATATAGTAGATGACAGTCTATCAGCTGGGTTATTTCTGGCCATTGTGTGTGTGCTTACAGCTGCACAGATGACAGCTTACTGTCACTGCAGCAGGTCTGAGCATCAAATCTACTGTAAATTTGAATAAATCTCCGCCTAAACACGAGTAATTTACAGCTGCTGCTTGTAAACTATAAGCTTTTGCCAGACGTTTTCCTCGCTCCAGCCTCTGAAATGAAAAGATTTGTTGTTTTTCTCTGTTTCACATTGTCGTCAATTGAATACCTTTGGGGTTTGGTGTGTTGTTTGGATGAAACAAGGAATTTGAAGACGTCACCCTGGGCTTTGGGAGCTTGTGATCACGGCCTGATTAACCGGCTACACACAAAAAACACATATTTGTTCAAATATTTGCAAAGCACAAAACGAAGAATTCAAGCTCTTAAAACTAGATTTTGACACTTTAAGATTGAAGCTCAAGCCTGAGTAATAAAATACAGCCCACTTTAAAGGGGCGGCACACCAAATTTACACATCAAAACCACTGCTCAGCCTGTAAACACAAGTGGTGTAATGTCTCCTGTGGCTTTTGAGGGAGTTTTCCATTGTATGCTAAAATACTGATAAGGTCATTAGGGGTCATTTTGGCTTGGGTTTGGAAACTTTGGGAATTTTTTTTAGTGAGTTTTAGGTCAGCTGAACTGACGAGTTGTTCAACAGAAAAGCTGTTTTGATAACTGATGAATCGCAACGCCAAATATTCTCTGTTTCCAGTCTTTAAAGTGAGAGAATCTCCTGCTTTTCTTTGTTTTAAATCATCAAAAAGTCAATATTTTTGACATTTGAAGACATCATGTCTCTCTCTGAGAAGCTGTGATAGCCAGTTTCTAATTTAAATGGAAAAAATAGCTTGCAAATTAATCAATAATGTAAATAATGATGAGTTGTAGGCCTAGTTGCATGATGGGAAATGTAGGAGCAAGGGTTTTTCTACCTTGACCAATGCTAATGACCAAACAGTCAACATTTAATGGCGTAAACTGGCTTGTTTTTTGCTTTCTTCTTCTTCTTTTTAAGCTTATTTGTTGCTATTTATTTGACTTTCACAGTGTCAGCTAGGAAACACAGGGAAAAAGAGGAGTTTGACATGCAATTAAGGTTGGAATCGAACCATATGGCATCAACTTGAATTATTTTTCTTCAACCTGTGTCTTGCAGGTTCCCCAACTTTATAGAAATGCAATATTAGATCTACAGAGGTTGATGTTGTGCTTTAATGGAGCATATTTCCAAACAAAAATACAGTTAAATTAGCATAACGCAGCTGGTAAACAGAAGAACTGTAGCTTTTGTGGTTGGTATTGTTGTCTAGACTCAGCTGTGATGGTCATTTCCCTCTGGAGGCTCGTCGTATCTATAACAATTGCATCACTAATGTCAGTGTGTGCACGGCTTTTACAGTGTCGGTGACTCACGAGGAGACGATGTAGCAACGAGAACAAACAGCTCTGCATGTTACAGGAACAACAGGATGTCAAACCGAGCACAGGAGGACAAATAGTTCAGTTTTACTCCCGTTACTAAAGAGATAAGTTAAATCTCTTATCCAAAGTACATATCTACAGTTTACATTCTTTGGCTCAAAACTATCAGAGGAAGGATTTTGTTAACACTCTGTGATTGTAAGCCCGTTCCTCCAAACAACAGTCACATGAATTCATAAGTTGCTTGTTTATTGGACGGAGTTGTGGCAACCTGTCAACCTGCCAGGTTAGAGAGTTTTTGGCAGCGAGGGGGCAGGCAGTCAAAACAAATCTGATTGTGCTCTGCTCTTAAACTGGAACGTGATGGATTTGACTGGGCTATTAGTGTGTTTATACCGATTTTAAACAGAAAACCTTGTCTGTTATTGCTTCTAATTCTTGGACCACGACCGACCTGCGAGTCCAGATGGGGCTCATTCTTACCTGGACAAATAAACCAAACCAAAAAAAAAAAAAAACCTGTAAGTGTTCTGCTAAGCCTCTCACAGATTGTGATTTTAAAGCTGCTGTGGCATTTCTCTAAAACATTACAGTCTTTGTTTTAAGTGTGAGAGGGAGCAAAGGTCCTGCGCTGCAGAGAAATCCATTATCACGGCCATCCAAATGCAGCCGTAAGTTTCATTTGCTCAAGTTGTTGGAACAAGATAACAGACTGGACTTATATAAAGAGCCAGGTACTTTCATTTGTAGGTGGGGTGGACAGAAATAATCAGGAGGAGCTGTACAGCAGCAGCAGATCGAACCTCGTACAACTGTTACAGACGATTGGATTATTAGCTTGGGTTGCTGTGAACTTCAGCAGGAATGAGATTATTAATTAAGTTTGTGGTTAAGGTTGTGCATCTGGTCTGGGGCTGGGGCTAGCCTCCGTGCTAGCAGAGCCACCGTCAGCAAAAAAAGCTGTAATTTGGTCAGACGTTTGGGGTTCACGTCTGTCCATCTATGATTTACAACGCTTGTAGGAGCTTTTCTTTCACTTAACGAGCTTCTTTCACTTAATTTCTCGACCCTGTTCCCTGGAGATCTGTGAGGAGATCACAATTTTCTTGTTTAGAATTGAGGATTGTCATTGGCTGAGGGAGAAGATGGGAAAGTTTGTTTTGATGCAGCAGAATTGTTGTCATTTAGAAATGAGATTGCAGTGAAAGACAAAAAGTCAGGTAGTCTGATCCCGACTGGCTTCAACCCCATTTCCAGCACCTCCGGGACGAACCGGAAATCCAGAATCTCAGCAGCGTTGGACCTCATTAATGCAAATCCCTGCAGCCAGGTTCCAAAACCTTTCAGAGAGACAAAGTGGAGATGATGTCCACATACTTTTGGCCACATATTGCAAGCTAGTAATGGATAGAGAATGGGTGGATGGTTAGAAACTGCACAATAAATATCTAACAATACCAAATTTGTTGTTCCAGGTGGTGTCAAAATGTCTTAAATTGCGTTATATCCTCTGCTGTTTGTTTCTTGTAGGGGAGCAGAAGCAAAATCAACAAGATTTCAAATTAAAAGCGCATAATTTTGAAGGAGCAGCGTTTGAAAATAAAACATCCCCGTCCTTGGAAGAGGTCCAGATTATTCAGACCCGCAGGATTCAGCCGTTGCAGCCAGCGTGACAAGTCAAATCTCCGGGGGGGGGGATATGTCGCCTTATATCACCTACACTTACCAATATTTACTCGGCTTTGTTTAACAGCTGCCTGATGCCTTGTGTGAGCAGTTAGAGGGGATAAAGGTAAACATTGGCTTTGAGTTTGCTGAGGCATGGAGCTTTAGACACTTTCGTACCTTTTGATTTTGTCCTTCAGAGCTTAACTTGTCCTGGCATCTTATTCCAGCCTCCTCTTATTCAGGTGGATGTGAGATATAGTTAGAAAAAGGTTGCACTTTTCCTCTGTGTTAAATTGAAACAGTCAGCTTATTTTGTTTTAGTCCCTTGATCTTATTTGTTTGTCTAGTTTCAAGTCGTGTAGGATCGGGCCGTATGGCTGATTGACGGGGAATCAGGAAGACTTGCTTCTGGAGTGTTGTGATTGAAAGTCGCTACGTCGTGCAGCCTCTTGTCTCGTCAGTACATCAGTTAAATAAATATGACAAGATGTTCATTAACTAGATCAATGAGTCCATGTTAGCCTCAAATTAAATACGTCGGTTGATGGAGGATTCACCGCCTGCAGGATTAAGACGACGTCCTCCATCAGCAGATATTTTTTTAGCCCTCCGCTCGTTGTTTCCGTAACCTCCTTGGACATTTCCGGCCCAGCTCCATACATCATTTCCCACTTTATTCTCTTCCCATTTCCCCGCCCCTCCTAAAAAAAACTGCACACTTGCCCCGTCTCCTTCATTAATTTCCCTCTCCTCTCTCCCAAAGACGTTGGCAGGTCCGCTTCCACCTTTCCCTCTGGTTCATTTGCATCTTGGCTCCACACGGCTGCCCAAGTGTTTTCCAGGAGTCAGGTGGCTAATTGGTTCCCATCTGTTGGGAGAAAGTGGCCTTTACGGGATCCTGGGTAATTTGTGTCACATTGATTTAGTTTTTTTCCCACTCTTCCCAGAGTTCAGACTGTTATCTTTTTTATTTTTGTCTGCTCTAGCACCTCAGAATTTTCCTTAAAATGTTTTAATGGCTTTAAATTGATAATAAAAAGCTTCATTAGTGGTTAATAAATCAGTCAGTTATGCTTCATAGATGAGTTTTAATCCAGAAGAAGATAGATTGTGGCACGTTCTAGAAAAGAGCTGCAAACAGAACAAAAGTCGCTCTTATTAATAGCTTCTAATGGATCCATAAAACATTACAAAATTATGTATTAATCACTAATTAATCTATTAATTACAGCTCATAACCCCTCTGTAAATGGTGCATCATCAGGAAGTGGACTGTCTTCTTGTCTTCTGTACTTTTTTGGTCGTTTTTCTACTGTTCTCCTGATGTGACGGTGCATTATTTAGCAACCGTCCTCATCTTTGTTTTTGATCGCTGTTCTTTTCTTTTGATTTCACAATCACCATCCGCTCAGTGTGAGTTTCTTTCTGATAAAAGTTCAGAGGAGGAAGTGGGCCAGGTCTAGAAAAAAACCCCAAAACAGGAAGTGACAGGAAACACTGAACAAACTTGTTTCAGACACGACACGACAGCCGTGAAAAGGACTGTTTGTTTACTTCTGCGCTACCTGTGCAGACATTAAGAAAACAAATAATTCCACTCAGCGCAGCGGAGAGTGTTGGCTCTCGTCCACACAGCACTTTTACTTAGTATCAACAGACGATCCTGTGTTTGGTTTCTCAGGGAAGTCTAGACCGGTTCACTTTCTAGCAAAATGAACAAATCCAGGTTTCATCTACAAATATCACTATGTTTTTTTTGGTCCAAATACTTACAGATATGATATTTCAGAAAAGAGGCTCACCCCCTCCTTTTCACCCATAAATATGTTGATTTTTATCATCCATAAGAAACATTTAAAGGATGATATTTATGGATTTTGGATCCCTCCAGTAGTATTTCATCTGTACTCAAGCATTTCTGACATGCAAAGATGTTTTGTCTTTATTTCTGTCAATAATGAAATATACAAGAAAAAAAACATTAAATAACTAAATTTTGACTCTTTAAAAAATGGCTAAGTTGTGTAGGACTTAAGTCTGTCTCATCTACATTAGTCTCCTGTTAAGATTAGTGTTGCAAAGGGGCAGAAAATTTGTGGCAAATTTATGGAAACTTTCCAGAAACTTTTCCCTGGAAGTTAAGCTGGGTAATTTCAGAATGTGACTTTACAGGAATTATTGGGAATTAACACAAATTTTACAGGAGTTAACAGGAATTTACAGTAATTAATGCAAATTTACAGGAATTCATGCAAATTTTACAGGAATTTACAGGAAATTTGGGGTAATTTTTACAAACTATCACATATAAATATAAACATTTTGTATTGTCATAAGCAGACATTCATGTAAACTATTGCAAATTTACAATTTTTTAAACTTTGATTTGTTTCAAAATTTCCAGAAACTCTAGAAACGTTAAGATGGGGAATTTTGGAAGTATTCCAAAGTTGCATTCCATGGGAATTAACAGGACTTTACAGGAATTAACTGGAATTTACAGGAATTAATGGGAATTTGGGGAAATATTCACAAACTGTATCACATACAAACATAAATATAAACATTTGTGCAAAATAATAAAATGTTTTACATTTTTAAACTTTGATTTGTTTCAAAATTTCCAGCAACTTTCCATGGGAAATTAAAATGGGGAGTTTTGGAAGTATTCCAAGTTGCAAACATTCAATGGGAATTAACAGAAATTAACTGGAATTTGCAGGAATTAATGGGAATTTGCAGTAATTTATGCAAACTGTATCACATACAAACATAAATATAAATATCTTGTCATAAGCAGATATTTGTGCGAACTAATACGAATTTAAAAAACTTTTTTTTAATTGTCAATGAAATGGTGTTAGCTAGCTTACAATTAGCATATCTGATTCACAGGCCAGCTAGCTTTTTGTTCGTTAAACTTCAATACCCTATATCAAATATATTTACCCCAGTAATATCATCAGAACTGACTTGACTGCAGGCCTTGTTACGATACAGTATGATATCAGTGGATATTTCCGCTCTTGCCGCTGATAAACACCTGTGCTCTCAGCTCTCATGATGAGCTCTTCACTTCGGCCTTCGCCTCCCCTTATTGCTCTGCATCTGTGCATTTTTATTCAGAATATTTGTCACATGATCCCCTCTGTGAGAGAGTGAGAGAGAGCTGTTGGGTGATGAATCAATTTCAAGCTCTTTTTTGAGAGCTTCCTGACAATCGTTGGGAGGGGTGCCAGGGTTGACCGTCTGCCGGTTGGTGTAGAAGAGAGACTGGAATACACAGCTGCATTGCTTGGGTAAATTTAATTTGCCGTGAAATAAAAAAATAAAAAAAAAGGAAACAGGAGAGAAGAGGAAAGAGATGAGAAGCGGATGAGGTTTAAAGTGTCAATTGAGAGAAGATGACAGAAGTAACTCGCGGGAGTTGGACCTCCAAGGTTATCCCACAAATTGAGACGCTTCCGAATTGGAATTGCACACATCAGTAGACGTCTTATTTAATGCAGTTATCGTTTGTGTTTTTAGCTCCCTGATATCAAGGGTTTGATTGTGTGCAGCAGGCTTGTGAGCTGATACTGCTGTGTTTCCCTCTCCTGCTGCCTGACACTCGATTTGTTTAGCCACTCTATCTATATAATGACTCGCGTGCATGCATACAGGCGTACTGATACACCCGCTGACTCGTCTGTCTATTTTTGGGGGGATTTTGGGAGGGTGGAAAGCTGCGAACCTGTGGCATCTGGCTTCTTCTCCTGCCCCGGGATTCCTGAAAAGGATCCAATTTGAATCAATCATCGTCTTGCCCGGCGTTCCTGTTGTTGTTTTGCGGAGGGAGGGTGGGTGGAGGTGTCTCCTCCGATGATAGATGCTGTTGTTTCCGTTCGTGCAGGATGGATTGTAAATGGTGACGAATGGTGACGGCTAATATATCCTCTGTTGTCAGAGGAAAATCATTTACCTTGCTCTCACAATCCATTAAGTCCACGAAGAGAAGAAGAAGAAAAGTTGGATCTGCAGAGGGAGATTTCACTCGGACAGAGTGCAGGCTAGGTGATATCTGTGGATGCTGCAGTTTAGATATAAAACAAGCCTCTTTTTGTACATTCTTTTTGTTTGACAGCCTCCAAAGATGTTATATTTACTCCTTTATGTGACAAAAAAGCAGCAAATCCTCACATTTAAGACGCAGGAACCAGAGAATATTTCACATTTTTTCTTGAAAACAGTTGATAGTTGATGGATTTCTTAGGGCCACCTGTGGTTTTCCTGTTCTGACATGACAAACCGTCTATATAAAGAGCCCCTTTCAGTTCCTGTTGCATCCTCTCTAATCAGGAAAAGACACTGAGTAAAAGGGATTTAGTATTGTTGCGTGAGTGAGAGCGCAATTACGTAAAAAGACCTTGCTGCAGGCCCTTTTGAAATCAGTATGGTCCGTGGACATGCCAGCTGCGTGTTGCACATTATTGGTGATTGCATCATTGTGTGCTGTGCAAAAAAAACCCAAAACACAGCTGCAAGAGGAAACAACACCACAGACAAGCATGTAAGGAAATAAATACCTGAGTGGGGTGTGGATGTTATCCAGCCTTCAGGACGAAGGTCTGCACTTCTCTGAGTCACCTGCAGCCTCGTGTCAGACATGCGTCATTGGGTGATTCGTCCACCTCCCCCCCTCGAGGACGGACCGCAAGGTGCCATCACACCTCAGCACACCTGAAAATCCATCCGCCTCAGTGACGTGTGCAGCGTATACTCCCGCTCTGACCTTCTTTTTAAATACTTTTAGATGCTTGAAATGAATCTTTTGGAGGTAAAATCAGAGTGAGACTTTTTGAAAGTGCGTCAGGTCGTGACTTGTCCATCTGACCCCGTGCCTGAGCAGCTGTTGTTCTGTTTACATGAGGGAAAACTTGCACATTGTTTCAATTTGTTTAAACTTTATTTCTTGTGACATTTACTGACAGTGCAGTGTATTCCAGGTAGGATATTTTGAACGGTGTAGCACAGTGTAAAGTCTGCTGTTGCAGACAGAAGCATTAAAAATGAATCTGTTTAGTCCATGTGATTTCGTCTTAATTTAGCTCAAGATGGTCTGTTTTTGTGCTTATTAGTTGTAGTTAGTTGTATTATTTAAACTGGACTTTTAAGGTTTTTTTTTTTTGTCAGAACACACAGGCTGATTATGAAGCCACAGGTCCGTAGCATGAGTCGGTAATAGATGTTGTTTTTTTGTCCATAAACCTCACATGTAATTGCGTTACGAGCGAGCGAAGGCCCCCTTTTAACTTTGCCATAATAATTGCTCACCATTTCATAATTTGACAAGGGTGCGTGGCTCCGTGATTCCTCAAATGATCCGGATGCGATGATTGACGAGGACTGGGGGGGGGGGTCGTTTACGACGAGACGCACGTCGGGGATTAACACGAGCGTTGAATAGAGGAGTGTATACGTGTCAGGTTTGATCAGACGCTGGACTCGGGTTGTGTGCAGAGGAGGGCTACGCATCAGAGGCAGATATGGAGGGTGATGGATGTGTTGTAGTTTAGATGGATGAGCCCGTGTAACACCATTGAGCTGTGAAGGTCCACAGTACATAACCCAGAGTGAATGATGTATTGGCAGAGCTACACAAGACCCCTGGGAGTCATTTACAACGCAACACAGGAGACACAACTCTGCACTCGACCCCCTGACCTTTTAATAAAACAGACGATGAACTGCCGCCTCTGGATTTACACCCTCAGCTCGCCTCAGGTGGAACCGATGCTCGTCACGTGACTTTTTGCACATACACGGAAGCACAAACATCCATTCTCTGATTCAGGCCGGCGCCGTCTGCTCGCTCGTCCGAGCATCAGCAAGACACCTGACCCACTTTTGCTTTTATTCCAACATCTGGAGCTGTCTGCCTCGACTCGCCTCGGCTCGCCTTGCTTGCACGTTCTCCCTTCATTATTTATTTCAGGAGAACGCCACACTTATCTCTGACAAACACTCTTCACGAGAGCATCACAAGAGAAGGAATACCGACGCAGGCAGCATATGGTGCCTTAATGATTTTACAGCAGCTGTGAAACATGAATTTATTTATCTTTATTTTCTCTGTCCTGTTTTTGCCAGCCAGGTGAGCAGATATCTCCCTGCCTCTGTCCTCATGTACTAGCCACAGGCATCAAATTTTACTTTCAGATTTGATTGAATTTGAAAGCTATTTCGCCTCATAAAAATTGGCGTGCAGTGGTGGCTTGGTTGAGCTAGGTGTACTGGGTATATTTTATTTTTTCTGTCTGAAGCTCTGGCAGGCAGGGGCCCAGGAGGAGAGTTGTTAATATGGTTGTTGCCCCCAGGAGGGGTAGGTCTTTGTTAAAATATTTTTTTTTTTCAGGGTGACCTCCCCTTTTGAACCCGGTGGAGCTTGTTTTGGGGGACGTTCTGGTGGAAAAGGCCGCACGCTGTGTTGTGTCTGCAGGGTAGAAGAGTCACAACACACGCCTGCCGTGATTGAGATTGTGTTTTAGTTTTTTCGGGTACACAAGGACACAACCCCTGAAGGGACGTGGCGCGATAGAAACCTTGGCAATGGGCCTCAATGAGGAGGGAAAGATAAAGGGAGAGGAGAAAGATTGAGCGATCAAGGGGGAGTTGAGAAAGGGGGAGGATAAAAAAGCTTGAGGCTCAAAGGCAGATGAGCAGCAGGGGAGTTTATCTGATATTTTTTAACCTACACTAGAGGCAGAACGCTAAATCTGTCAGTCCAACGCTTTGATCCTGTGTTAAATATCCCAAACAAATATGAATGAATCAGTGATTTGTGTAGCGCTACAGGTAAAAAGAGAGTTCATGACAGGATTAATTGAATTTGGTTGATCTTTTAGACCAGCGGGAATTGTTCATCTTGCTTTTCCACTTCCTAATTTCCATTTCTATCGCATATCTGCCCACACCTGATCATGCTACATTTAACATGCTAACGTTAGCTGTCCACATGTACACGGTAAATGTTACTACATTTTAGGTCAGAGCAGTAGTACCAGAAATCGTAGGGTTAGCGAAACCCAACCACAGGACACGACAGGGAAATTTAAAAAATGGCGGTTAACATTTGCGAAAAAATTCTTCATCCACAGACCAGCACTGTTCCGCTCTTGCCTCTTCCTAACAGCTACAAGATTACGACCTCCTCCACCATCGCCATGTCTGTAATTGTCAGGAACTCGTGAACCCGTGCTGCCCTCTAGTGGACGTACTGCTTAATATTAATGCTAACGTAAATGGATCATAAGTTAAAGTTTTTTTGGTCACATTAGCTTTTATATGCTTATAAAAATCAGTTTTATAAATTACCATTTTTAGATTAAGTCAAATAAACTAAATTTAGCTAATTATTAAAACATTTTTTAAAAAAAACACAAAAATGACAAGACATTTCAGTGGAAGCCATAAAAACTATGTTAATCTGCATAGAAAATAAAATATAGAAGCTTTACTGCCACTTCTAGGTGTTAAATTTCAATTATACGAGCATCTATTTTCTTACATTAAGGAAGCATAAGAGCCTTTAGACTGATAAAAGTACCTAAAAGATAAAGAATAAATTATTTATTAATTCAGATAAGTGTTTTTGTCAGCTAGAGTTAAGATCTACGTGATTTTACATGTCTTGCCTCCTCTTTGTGACCTGTACGACAGGTGATTGTTTCCACCAGATGGAAAACTCAACACATTTCCTCTCCCATCTTTTATCCTTTTGTGCACCTCTTCACATTTCGAATCAGATCCTTCTCTTTCTCTCTGTCGCTGCATCCATTCACGCTGATAATAAAGATGTACTGTCTTTTTAGATTTACCGCCGGCTCTCGCTCTGTTCAGCGCTGCCAGCGAGCCTGTGCTCGTCGCCAAATTTACACGCTTGGCAGCCATTCCACAGATCATTGTTGGACATAAAACAAGTCATGGGTGGCTGGGAGATGGAGGTGGAGGTGTGGAGGAGGGCTGAATATTTTTCATTTCTTTCATTTCCATCCAGAAAGGACACAGTTCTGAGACAGGTAGTTGGAATTAGATGTCACATGTGTGATTTCCTTTGATACTGATAGACTAGTCTGTCACATATGTCACAGGGGAGAGCTGTTTTTTAAATGCATTCTGAAAATGGTTTTTATTATAATATACAGAAAGAGGGGATATCTGAGAATTTCACACATGCGCCTCAGAAGATAACTTAGCAAAGCAAAGTTGAAAAAAAGGTCCTCATATCATATCGTCCTGGCCACCAGGGAGTCTGCAGCAGCATCCCATTTACTTCATCCAGCACAAATCCTCCACTGGGCCTCTAATGTGTCTTTACTGCCACGGGGGGAAGCGCTTCACTGCCTTTTTCTTTTATTTTTTTCTTGGCTTTACCTGTTTTTAAGTCTGAATCAGTAGCACACAAACACAATGACGAACCGGCGTCTCGGCGTGGATCTGCGAATCAGCCAGCTTCGCCCCTGCAGCTTGCCGTCGGGGAGGTCGACGGGCGCCACGGCGAGAGCTGACCCTTTTTGACACGTGCACGCACACTTTATACACATGCACACAAAGACACACAATCAGATGGAGCTTAGCTAAAGGTTGCAGTGTTAGTAGAAAGAGTTTTATGTTGTTTAATTACTTTTATATTTGTCTTCATCTGAAATAGTCAGTTGAATATGTTCAATTTTTTTGTATGTGCATTATTAGATTTTTTCACAAATATGCAGATAAACATAGTTTCAGTGGCTTTATGGAAGTATCTTTCAGTCTTTTGTTGTCTTTTTCCATCTTTTTTTAGTCTAAATTTAAAGAAAAAAGTAGTTAATCTTAGTTTATTCACTTGTGCTGCAATGGCCAGTTACAAAATGTAGATTTTTTGTAAGAGTATAAACTTTAATTTTATTCAAAAAGGAAAAAAACCCACTCAACCTTACCATATGATCCTCTTTCAGTCACTTATAAGTGCTTATATGGTATATTGTATGCTGATGAAGACCTTTAGGTACAGTTGAAAGCTTGTAAGTCGACCTTGAGTTAAGATATTTGTCTATTTTTTTTAACTACTTCCAAAAATAAACTTTTTCTCTCATTGTCAACTTAAATTTCACACTTAAAGTTAAAATTCTTGCTAAATATGCTGATAATTATGACATTTATTTGACTTGATATGAATTATCTTGTTAAAATGATAGATTTTTGTAAATCACTCGAGATTGCTGTTAAGGTTTCATATATTTCATCGTTTTTATTTTTAGAGAGGCATTAAGCTCGACTTAATATGAATTAGCATGTTAAAAATGATGTATTTCTGTAAATATAAGCATTAAGTGATGCATCCATATCCTGCCTTTGCTGCAGCTGCGATAAATCCACAAGCAAAGCACACACGTCAAATCCTAAATCGAACCCAGTAGCATCTCCTCAGTGGCTTTTAAGCACAACAAACAACCACAGCAAAGCCTTTAACTAGAGGAGGATTTTAATTCCTGTAACAGGCCCCTTTATTGCTGCTTTGCTGGTGTGCTGAATCATCAGAGGAGGCGTCAAACACATCAGGTGTAAATCCTCTTTCCGCTCCAGACCCACATTTGTCTTTCGCCTGAACGGGACGGCCGATTGTTTTCCTCCTTGTGGCGCATGTTTTCCACACAATTTGAATTAATTGGATTGTAAATTGATCCTACTTTGAAGCCGAAACCCTGGAAGCCCGGAGTTTTTGGCTGCATACAACAGTTTAATCTGAATACTAAGTGTTATTAAAAGCCTCCCCTGCTTCGCCCGTGTAGGACAGTGTGTACCTGGTAATGAGAAAAAAGCCCCCAGGGCCTATTGCATTCATTGTGCACCAGCATGGTATAATTCAGTAATTAATTGCCTTAGTGCCTGGATGGCGCTGTAATGGTTGGAAGATAAACAATATGACTTGCCTTGTCACTGCTGCTGTACTTGTCTTTCTATCCAGAAAGGTAAGCAGGAGGATGTGGAGTCAGAGTGTAATGTTTTTATAATGAATCGATAAGAGCTTCGGGGTTATGCAGTGGCACATGTTCAGGAAAACACTTTCATATATTCATTTTTGGACTAAATCGTTGCCTGAATGTAACTTATAGCAATATTTGGAGTAATTGATCAGTCATTTAGTCCATAAAATGTCAGAAAATTGAGTCAAATGCTTCCTAAAGTCCTGCAGACAGTCCAAAATGGAAAGAAGCTGTAACCTGCAAATATTTGCCCTTTTTTGCTGATAGATTCAATCTTTTTTATCTAAATTGGCACTTAAAATGGTTTCCAACCCTTTAAATTGACATAATATCCATGCACCTTTTGGATCAGATGGTTCCAGGAAAGTTTTGTCCTCTCAAAACAATTTCTGACCCTAGTTCTTATATTAAGACTAGTGACTCACCATCCAACCAACCCACCCAAACTCTGCCCCTGTATTTCCTGAACCGTGAGAAAGTCCTGCACCCGAAGCAGGCCCCATTGTGGGACCAAGACCTGCGGTTGAGGACCTAAATTTGGACTGTGGTTCTTCTGGTCAAAACAAAATACTTTCTGGGCCTCTGGAAAAGTTCCTGTGGTGGAAACTGGTCATAAAAGATGTAAACAAGTCTCTTTACATTGTTTATATTGAGCAGTTTTGGAGGTAAAACTGATATTTCATGGTAAAACGCTGAGGATTAGATAACTACTGACTGTTTAGAGGCCAAAGATTCTCATTTTTTAGTGTCACATAAGATAAAATTCTCACATTTAAGGAGGTGGAACTGGAGAAGTTTTGGTGTTGCTTGACTAATCGTATAAAACGTCTTGTTTTGACTGTCTAAAAGCCAAAGATAGTCATTTTTTAAGTGTCATATAAGATAAAAAGCAGCAATTCTCACATTTAAGGAGCTGCAACTGGAGAATTTTTGGCATTTTTGCTTAAAACATGACTTAAAATGATTCATTGTCTATCAATTGTGAGGATTTGAGAAAAGCCTGCTGATCAATTTTAAGAATGATCGTATAAAATGTCTTGTTTTGACTGTCCAGAAGCCAAAGATAGTCATTTTTAGTGTCATATAAGTTAAAAAAGCAGCAAATTCTCACATTTAAGAGGCTGAAACTGGAAAATTGGCTTCAAATATGACTTAAAACAATTCACTTATTGTCAAAATAGTTGCAGACGAACTTTCTCGACTCATCGGCTAATTGTTTCAGCCTTAGTAGATGTATATTCCTTCATTATTTCCTGAATTGTTTCAGCACAAAATTCTTCTTTAAGCGAGATAACTTTTAATTGAAACCTCTTTTTTTTTTCTTTTTACTTTTGCTCCACCGGTGGCAGAATTTTAAATCACATCCGGCTGAAAACCTCCTCCTCGTCTATTGTGCTTCACTATTCTGAGTACAGCACCTCTGCTTCTCATCTCGCCTGCTCTGCTTACACAGCTGAGGCTCCGAGGAACCGGCAAGACGCTCCTCACAATGTAGATGACAGGATAAAAAGAGAAAGCGACAGAGTGGCGGAGAATGAATGAGGCAAGGTGGGGAAAGAATGGAGGGGAGCGATAGAACGAGAAGGGGAAAAGGCTAGGAGGGAGGATAAGCCATGTCTCCCTTGTCTTGACATTTCTCTCAGTCTCTCCTGGGAATGAATACCCCGATATAAATGTTCCAAACTGATGATGGAGTGGGACAGGAGGAGGAGGAGGAGGCTTGTTTGATGTGCATTAGTTATTACACGCAGCAGAGTCGGCCCATAATTTGGTTTCAGGTTGATGTGATTAAAGGGTTCGGGGCCTCAGCAGTTTTCTCCGGGGCTCATTTGTTTAGGAAGCGTTGATTTTCCTCCTCCCATCACCAGCAGCCCCGTGACGCATGGCTCCCCACAGTGACTCCAAGGTTGCTGCTGATGCTGGTGGTCATGGCAACAGGAGGCGCATGGGGGCACAGGTGGGTGTCCATATTGATATCTTTGTCGAGCTAGCTTGGCTCCTCTCTCTCAGTGGGCTGGATTTCATATTCAGCACTTTGCACCAGGTGCTGTTTAGAGTTCACCTGGATTTCCTGGGTTGAATTCCTCCAAGAGTTTTCCTCCCACTCAGACTCCATTATACCTCTGTTTACACCTGCTATATAACATCCTTGTATCCAGATAAGGAAAAAACTCCATGTTAAGGTAGTAGTTTGGGCAGCTATGAATACATTTATTAGCTTTTGTGCAGGAACGATGACCACTCTCCAGTATGGATACTGCCGATCAGCCGAGGGGAAAAAAAAACTGAGATATTAGGGTTTTGACACAGATCATATCATATTTTAGAAATAAAACTCAGATGTGTCAACAAACTGTAGGTTGGAATAATGGCTGCAAATTCACCACAGCTGGTCGACACATCATGTTGATCATTTCTACTAATCAATCAGCTGTTAATCAGAAAATGTCAATTAAAGCTCTCCCAGAATGCACGCTTACTCTTAGACGCCTTATTTTGTCCGGCCCAAAACCCAAAGATGCTCGCTTGACAGTTTCTTCATCAGCTTGATTTCCTAAGACAAGGTTATCCCCCATCTCTTTGTCTTGACCTACGATGCACTACATTTGTTGACAAGTTCAGTAGCTCTGTTTTTTGCTTATTTTGCATATTGAATCCAGATAACCAACAATAAAGACCCACCGCCTCAGATGTATTAGTTGTAAATAAAGGTCTGTAATCATGTCTTAACTAGATGCAGGTTGTATGTCAATACCAGATGTAAACGGCCAGAAAATATCACATTGAAAGCTTTTAGTAGAGTTTTCTGTAAGTACAGCCAGTTTATCAGCCTAATCACAAAATGAGGTGCTCCAGAGCATCAACGATTCCCGCTAACTGAGACAACATGGATTCTCCAGATGAAACCCTGGCATGTGATACTTGAACACATCCTCTGTTCACGAATTGAATCAGAGACAGGAGTGCCCTGTCCAGGTTTCTCCCTGGATCCAAGGTTCTGTTGCCGTGAGCCGCCAGTGTATGAGTCAGTTTCAGCGGAAAAGGAAAGATGATAACACCTTTCAACGTCTGCATTCTGTCAATTTTACTCATTCCTCTTAAAGTGTGAAATACAGCACGGAATTTCTCAGTTCTTACCAGACAATTACCTCTTTTTTGTGAGGAAAGCATCAGATCTCTTGAGCTGAAATTGCTGCCATTACATCTCTTATAATTTCACCACTTTGCAGCTGCTAAGTCGGTGTTCTGTGGCGCCCACACAGGCAGCATTTGTGATTGATTTTTCATGAGAAAAGTCGACAGGGAAAAGGTTTATCTGCATCCCAGAGGCCTAACCTCTCTGGTGGGCCAATTCCCCGCAGCTTGCTTCCTCCCAGACACATCCGATGATAATCTGTCCACCGTGGCCGGAGAGAAAGCACGAGTTGGCTGCCAGATCAAAACACCCGGCCTCTCTTTGTTTTCTTGGAAAATAAATAATATTTCAGCTTTGTTGCTCCCCCAAGAAAATAAAAAAGGAGAGCAGGATAACCGAGGCTGTGGAGTTCTCATTTTGCAAGCCGAGGGTTTGTAACTCCACAGAATTTAAGTGGTATTGACGCTTTTCTTGAGCTCTACAAGGATTTGGCACGCCTTTTCTCTGTGTCTGCTATTTTGAAACTCTAAATGCCAGATTTTATGAGATTGCATCTACGTAATGTCCACACTTGCCTCCAAATGAGTCTTTGCATCTCCTGTGGCTGTGTTTACGCACGCCCACCAGGCAGGATTTTCATGTATAATTATACCCATTAGATCCAAATCCAATCTGCCAAACTAGACCGTGGAGAGGGGATGGTTCCAGCCTACTGATTGAGATTTGTAGATGTTGTTGAATTAAACCCGGTGTCTGTTCCTGGACAGTTGCCCACAGAGAAAGCTCGAATACTGAGTTGGACCTATTTTTTGGTGTTTTTGGTTTAATGAGACCCCAGCTTATTGTGACTCTGGGATGTTTGAGCTTCACTGTGCAGAGTGAGTTTGATGCCAAAAGGTTGTTTTCACATTTATTTGAAGGGCGAGATGCAACTTACACAGGTGTGTAATGTTGAAATTTGAGACTTTTAGGACACACTCTGGAAGTTTTGACTTGTCTTAAAGTGGGAGATGACTTTTTTTACAATTTTAAAAAGATAATTGTCCTTTTAGCGTGTTAACCTATTCACAGCTGAGATTAAGACAAAGCAGAAAAGAACAAACCTGATCAAAGTTTATGGTTGTTGTCATTATGGCAAGAAAAGATGACAACAGGATAATACTATCATATTGATTTTTAATCTTCTGGATGTTAGTATGCTGCTTAAGTTGTACTTTTCTTCAGAAACACCTTCCTGTTCAAATATCGGTTCAGTTTTTATACTAATCAGGTTCCTACCAATCCCAAAAGCTAGGAAAATTAAAATGCACACAAAAACCAAGGTTAATACATATCTGGAGAGGATCCTTATCAGAAAAGTTACCTTCAACTCACAAAATGTCCGCAATTTTCATCACTTTTCTTTTATTATTTTTTAGAGTTTAAAAGCAATTTTGTGTTACTTATCTTCTTATAAAACTAAGATACAGATACATCTCAACATAAACTTCATGTTTCGTCTATTTTCAGATAATCCCAGGTTATTAACATCAACTTTTCCCCACTATGACTGGGGTTCAGTCGGAGGAGGTTCGCCTGAGAGGAGACCCATGAGTCGTCCATACAAGCCCATACTTTACTGTATACGGTAGACAGCAGTCTCATGATTACTGGGGCTCTCTCTGCCTGTTTGAAGAGCTGATTTGCATGTTGTTTCGCTTCTCCCTTTTTAAAAGCTTGATATACGTCTGTCTCGTAGTGTCTCATATCTCAGCCGAGCTGGTCAGGTCCTCGGGGCGCCCGTTTTTTTTTCCCCTTGCATCCGTGTTGTCAACTCTGTCTGTTGGCCCGTTGATTGAAAACATGCCCGGAGTCTGACCTTCGCTGCCTGGCTGACGAGACACTCGATGCCAAACGGCTGATTTTATGACCTCTAGCAACACTACTGACGCCCTACAGTAACTCAATTCCCATCTGCTTCACTTGAGGATTACCACTGCATCTCATTCAACATTGACCCTGTAAACATGGGATTTTGCAGCTCTCTCGCTTGCTGAGTTTGCATTGCCTTTCATTGACTGCCTGGGTCCTCAAGCGCCCTTTTTTCATTGACCGTGCCTGTATGCTTTATTCACCTTTTTTTTTTTTTACCACCATCTCATCGGATGTCACTGGCATTGATTAACTCCACTTGGTGTCTCATCAGAGCTTGTTATCCCGTCAATCTTCTCACCAACCGCTCGCCGGCTACTGATTTAGCCACAGTGAAAAATGCCTGCACAGGTGTTGCTGCACACCTGTGCTGCTGTCAGAGAACAGAGGTGATGTGGAAGTGTGATGGAAGATGAAGGGGAAACCAAAACACAGCCGAGTCTGCGTTGTTTCCTGGACAGCAAAATTATGGTACCTCTAAATGTTTATAAGCTGAAATGAATTTTATTAATGATTATTCATATTATTAATGAGAGCAGCAGTTGCTGATATTCCTCCAAAAGGTGAATGTTGATGCTAAAAAGCTGTTTAAAGGTGTTATGCAAGTTTTGTTATCACATAGCTAACGCTAGCATTAGCAGCTGTTTATTTTCTCTTACCAAGAGCTTCAGCCATCGCTTGTGTTAACAAGACAAAGGCGGAATACGTCCTGACAATGCTACTTTTGTCCTCTCATGTTGGACTGACTTGGTTGTAGCTAGCTGGTTAGCATGCTAATCAAGTAGAAGAAAGAAAGTGGTAGAAATAGAAGCAAAAGAGTTAATTATGTCGCTTTCACCGCTGGAGACAGCCTATGCAGTAAAGGAAATGAAGTTTGTGAAAGTGTCATGAAGTGGTCAAACAGTCCATTAAAAGGGTCTAACTAATGAATTAAAGAGCTAAAAGTAAAAAATAATATTGTAAATAGTGCATCAACAGTTAAAAAATGCATCAAATACAACTCATAAAGTTGTTTTTAAATGGTGCCTTTATCAGAAAGTGGAAATAGAAATGGTTTATTTAAACCCAAAAGGTACAATCTCAACTGTCTCTTTAAATAATAATATACCTTACTAGTCTCTATTACAACTGTAACCATCAGTGTCTTCTGGAGGCATCAGCTCCAGACCAAGATCGACGGTGTCTGCACCGCCCCGACACTCCACACCGCTTTGTCAGCCGCCTGGGCACAAAACTCGAAAATTTCTGGCCCCAGTGCTGGAGCCAAACCAGGGACGAGTAAATGGCAACCGCTGTAGCTGAGGGTGATGGACTGAGACAGCTGTCAGTCAAGTCATTGCCACCAAACACAGCCCTCTTTAAGGCTTAAATCAAAGAGGAGGCTGTGTTTTTTCATCATCTGAACCAGTTTTTCCATGTTCTTCGTGGTGAAATTTGTCGATTGCTTGTTCTTGAGTGCATGATTGTATGTGTTATACAGATTTTTTGTCATTTGTTGTGTGATATTTTGCAAACAAAGTTCAAAAATATCATTAATTAGCTTGTTTTGTCCAATTGAAGGTACAGAACTGAAGGAGATTCAGTTTTCTGCCACACAAAAATGTAGAAAACAGATTTTCTTGAAAATTATGTAAATGGACTGTTATTGTCTGTTTATTATCTGTGAATGTGCTGTTTGATAAGTTTACAACTGATTTTCAGCTGTAATTTCAACAGTTCTTGACTTTTTATGTAGGTAAAGCTCTTGGTCAGCTAGAAAACCTCATCCTCAACTTCTCTGTATCATAAAACATATCGTTTGCATCAGTTTGGAAACTACAGCAAGAGTACAACTATTAACACCAGCCTTAATTAATGTTAATATACATATGTTTTACAAGTTTTACCACTCTGCAGTGACAACGAATAATTCAACTTCGTGATCCTCCACGCTACCAAACGCTCAGTCGTGATGATCTCTGTTGCTCAGGATCGCCGGATACTACTGTAATGAATTTTATCTGACACAATGGCTTTGTGTCATCGTGAGTAGAGGAGGGAAGCTTAATGCATTTGCATATCAACGTGTCTCCCTAACTCTGCGGGCGGAAGGGATTTGTGCGTGGTTTTGTCTGCACTCGGATTGTAAAGGCTGTAGTTGACTACTTATAACAGCTCTCACTGTCAGGCTGCAGGGCGAGGGCTTTGGTTTTTCCATCACCAAACAGAACTAATTTACCGCAGTTTTGAAAGTATGTGCAGAGAAGGGGTCAGATCTCTGCTCGAACACAGGTAGCTCTTCATACGTTTACCTCAGGAGACGCTTGTTAGCCAGTCAGGCGGTCCGCTGTGTATGTACAGTGTGCGCCGCCTGTGTGTTTTTATGTTTGACATTTGTCTGTTTTTCTAGCTCTCCTTCTCTCTGTGTTGCAGGGCCTCTTGCATTGCAACAAGAGAAAGAAGAGAGAGTAGTAGTAGAGAGATGGAGGTAATCACGGGTTCGGCCAGCCGATGGCGCATGCGTGTTTGATGTCAGCGCCAGTCAAAGGGTGGCGTTTCCAGCTCATGTGGATGCCTCTCCCTCTAAGAGTCAAACTGCAAAATATCTATTAACATGTAAAAATCTTCTTTATTTAGAAACCACTCAGAAAAAGTGTAGTGCATTTAATTGAATTGTTTATAAATGGAAATGCTGGGTCCAAACCGCGAGACAACAGAAAAAGCTGCAACTTCATGTTTGCGTTGTTGGAACCAGCCGCTGTTTGCTATTTGTGCTTGATAAATAATGATTAATTGATTGTCAAAATAGTTGGGGATTGGAATCTGCAAACAAAGGTAGAAGGACAATTTTGTTATCAGTTGTAGCGCCATAGTCTGGGCTGGAATTGTTGTTTTATTGTCCTTCATTACTCAGTCTGACAACATACACAGCCTTTTCGTTTGGGAGGAGGTTTACCGGATCATCTCACTTGTTCGCATTTATTGAGCTGTGGAACTGGTTTTAGAAGCAGTTAGCTGAAAGTTTTTCA
The DNA here is from genome assembly GCA_033238685.1 of Lates japonicus. Taxonomy (NCBI): domain Eukaryota; kingdom Metazoa; phylum Chordata; class Actinopteri; family Centropomidae; genus Lates; species Lates japonicus. The sequence goes on from BRZM01000020.1 coordinate 976,414, forward strand.
TGCAGAGAAGAAATATACAGATTTAAGAGGTGCGATTTTGTAGTCTTAGTTTCTGTTGTTGAAGCTTTCTTGCTCGCCAGTTAAAGTGTCAATATTTGTTGTTAGTTAAACACAAATAATTAGACCTGTTTGACTCTTTAAAACAAGGTGATACTGATGTGTGAGAGATGTGTTTGGTGTTTCAGAGGAATTTACCTAAACTCACTTCATTTGTTGTCTGTTTTCAGGTACTTTCACCGATGTGGTGAAAAAGTCCAAATGAAAAAGTATGTTGTTTAATTTGGTGTAAAAAGGAGGTAAATACGGGGCCAAATATGCATCCCAGAGTCTTCAGAGTTGCTCGCCCAGCTAACAGTACAAAATTCAAAGATATTCAGTTTACAAGGAAATAGAATAGAAAGAAGCTCAAACCAGCTACTGTGTGACAGCTTTGCCTTGTTAAAACTGTAGTTTACTGATTAACCAAGTAGTTTCACCACTAAACCTCTGAAAATTGATGGTTTATTATGCAAATACGTCTAAATTACAGCTTCCAGCTTCTCAAATGTGAGGATCACCTTTTTAGCACTGCAAGTTGAATATCTTTTGAATTTTTCACCATATTCTGTCCTTTGTAGACTGAATAATTAGCCAGTGAACTGAAAATATAAACAACTCGAGTTGAATCTGCCCACAAGGTTGCAGGGGCGCGATAAAAGCCCAGCTTCAGATGACCGGCGTGTTCAAGAGATCATCGCCACAATTCTTTAGACAACCTCGGGCACGAACAACACCTGACGCCATGGTCAACCATTATTGCGCCGACAGACATCATCCAGCTCTAATCCTGACAATTGCCACTGTGATACCGAGAATCCTTCTTTTCAGGCAAGCTGCTGCATCTGCCTTTTAGATGCAGAGATTCATTTTCCAATCTATAACCCCCCAACAGGCCCCATTATCTTAAGTGAGTGTCGATAGGATGCTGAGAGGCGCCTTTTTTCTTCTTCATGTACAAATGAGCCGTGGGAGTCGCTTTCAGAGCTGTACTTTGTGTGTACGCCCTCTGACTTGTGTAAGCACCGATGAATAACTGGCCTCTGTAATCTGCTGCAGGGCTTTGATGTAGGAGTTTGCTGTCATCCCTCACCTCGCTACCGCATCGGGCAGCCATCGCCTGACGCACCCAGTACTTGCCAGCCAAAGGACAACATGGGAATATCAAAGCCGCATTTATTTGGCAACATCTGGGACGCCGGGAGGAGAAACTATTGAAAGCTGTCTCAAAGTGGGGAAATTAGCAAGCTGGAGAACAGAGGCTGATTTACAGTCCCCGTACATCACTGAGGACTGGGTTCTTATTTCAAAACCCACCCCAGTGTTTTCACTCTCAGTTTGCTCTGGAGAAAGAGAAAGAGAGAGGAGGCTTTGAGGCTGTGCTGGTGTGTTTGTTGATATGTGAGAGCATATGGTGAGAATTATCATGTGTATACACCTTCAGCTCCTTGTCTTTTACCCCGACCACTGCGGAAAAAATTTCTATTTTTGGATTTGGTTAGCTTAGACTGGTGATGGGATGGGATGTTTTTGTTATTATAAATGTCTGACAACGTTAGGGATAGGATTCCAACAGATATAGACCTTTTAATAAAGAGTAAGGTCCTTTTTGTTCAACCAGAAATGTCGCTATAAATCTCTACCAAACTCCATTCACAAAAACACTAATTTTACTAAGCACAACACAGGAGCTGCTGGAATACCACTGCCTTGATCTGTTAGTTTGTTTGTGTTATTGTGTGACTTTCAGTGGTTAGAAGAAGTATTCAGATCCTTTACATGAGTAAAAAATGCCACACAACAACACAAACAAACTAACAGATCAAGGCAGGAGTAGATTAGAAACTCATGTGTTCAGCTCGGTTAAATTACTGTTTTTGTCAATGGAGTCTGGTTGAAGAAAAAAGGATCTTCCTCTTTAATCGATTTTGTGAATAGGTTTCTTACAGAGATAAACCTTTTTATTTAAGAGTAAGATCCTTTTTGTTTAGCCAGAAACATCACTATAAATCACTACCAGACTCCATTGACAAAAACAGGAATTTTATCAAGCAGAACACAGGAGCTGCTGCCTCCATTTGGTAGATTGTTTGTGTTATTGTGTGACTTTCAGTGGCTGGAAGAAGCATTCAGATCCTTTACATAAGTAAAATTATCACAAAACAACACAAAGAAACTAACAGATGGATGCAGTGGTATTCCAGAAGCTCCTGTGTTCTGCTTGGTAAAATTCCTGTTTTTGTCAATGGAGTCTGGTACTTAGGGTCAAGAGTTATCCTTGACTTCTGGGGCCTGTTTTACCAGTCCTAACAGCTTTGTATTCATTTTGTATGACAGGAGTTTCTCTAGAAAAAGAAATCCATGTTTAAGATTCACATTAACCAGGCAGGTGGCAGGTCACCGCTGCAGAAATGTAAATTAACACGAGGCCTGACGAGCCAGCGCCTACAGTAACAGTGTGTGGTCCGTCCTGATGGATTTGTCAGAGGAAGACCTGACCCGTGACTCGGGGAGCGATGTGCCAATCAGCCAGACGACCGGCCAGGGCCCGCCAGTCGAGGTGTCCGTGGCTGACATCAGTCTGGGTGAAATATTCCTCCTTGGCTGGCCAATGTGTCCTCAGCACTCGGATGCTGTCGATCTCACTAAGAGATGAGCGAGAAGTAGAGGCAGAGTTAGGGGAGGAGGTGAGGGAGGGTGAAAATAGCCATGGAAGACATCACGGCCATTTCTCAAACTCAGAAGTAGTAGCAGGGTCTGCAGCCGGCAACCTCACTTCTTGGCCCTGCAGTTTACAGCACTACAGAAATACTGCTTTACAGTTTTTATCACACACTCACCAGAAAAATAACCCCTAATTTTGCTCTGTATAATGCATTTTACAACAGAACCTCCTTCTCTTTTCTCCTTACAGCTGTTACTTAATGAGTTCTGCTATCTGTCAGCTGTTTGCTCAGTTTTCCTTGTTTTTAAGAAGTTTAAACAGAGAGGGATTAAACGTCCCTAATTTGGTTTATACTCAAAGGATTTAGGATTATATTTCAACTGCCTGAAAGTTGGAATTATTAGAAAGGACAGGGACTTTGTTGTAATTATATAACCTCACAGGGACGAGCGAGAGCGCCATCTTGAAATATCTGCTGCTAAAAAAAGCACCATTGATTGATAATTATGGCAGTCTATGGAGCTGCTGTCATTGATTACCCATTGATAAGTAAGGATAATGGTTACCAGATGGATTGTGACCAGCAGATGTCCTTCCTCTGTTAGTACCTTTATAAATACTGTTTCACTTTCTTTTGTCGCCTGGCTTCCCATAGCTATAGTAGTTGTAGTTGGTGAGTGAGGTCTTTTGCGTTTATTTATTATTCGTTTGAGCTTTTCCACATTATTACACACAGATATGGTCAATAATAACTGTCCACAATGATGTGAAATTGTGTATTTTAATTGGAAACTGTAAAACAAATGAATTAATGAATGAATGTCTTCTCTCTTTAGGCACACAGGAGCAAGCTAACACTTCCGACCAGTCTAACCACTGAGAAAACCTCCATCAGACTCTTCTGGTAAGACCACAAACAAACCTGCACCTGGAGCATTATCAGATCAGTAACTGTACGATTTAAATTGTAATCCCTCCTGTTCTAGTTTTAATGAGCTGAGAGGTCTGAGTTATTTTTCTTCTCTAACTGAGACTGAACCAATATTTCTGATTTTTTTCCATCTGTCCCAAATTGACACACATTTTGATTTAGGAGGAAAGTAGCAGAGCTGGAAATCACATTACATGTTTTCATGAGATTGAAGAAACAACTCTGTTGTTTGTTGAGAGAAAGCCCCAGCAAGTGTCAAAGCAGCACAACCTCGCTCTCGCTGCAACCTCAACCCTACCAGCTATGATAACTCTTATAGTTTAGATCAAATTACAGGATTTCTAACTTATTATGAGTCATCAGATTGATCTTCTGTCGCATTACACTGCTCGTGACACCATCTGTTGTGCTAAACAAAGACTGCTTACATCCCTTTATGCAGCTGATCCTCTGATCAAAACTGCTGCAATTGTTTACCTCTGTGCTGATTCCGCGCCTCTTTAATGACTGCAGGCAGTCTGTTTACACAGTATGATTACTGAACACACAGCCAGTCAGTGATAGAAGAAGGATGCTGCTAGATCTTGGTTTAAATGTGACTATTGTTTGGTAGTTTTCAGCTCATTGCTCCACCAAGTCTTTGACTGTGTTGGATTTTGATTCTCAAAAATAATCTGCCATTTAAATACGACCAGGAGAGGAAATTAATGCATGAAGGTTAAACGCTGTTGTTGTCTTTTAATGCTGTTTTCCCATGAAACTGATCCTTTGAAATTGATATATCAAGCAGAGCCGAATCTCGATTTTAATATTAGCTAACAAGCAAACTACTACAATGTTGGCTACGCTAATATATAAAATATCATTTATCGCCTAGCATTAAGATTTCCTTTCGCTTGAGCTAAACCAGACCATGAAACAAACTCCTAAACTTTGTAGGATAAGGGCTGCAGCTATGGCTGCTCTTTCCAATTAGTTTTAATTATAGATTAATTGATTGATCCTTAAAATATAAGAAAACGGTCTCTAAATGTCTTTTTTGTTTGGCCAACACTTAAAAAGCCCCAAAAAATTCATTTACTAAGGATGTAAGACTAAGAAAAGCAGCAGATTATCATAATTGAGGTAGAACCATTAAATGGTTTTTTGTTTGAAAAATGATCAAATAATTAATTTTCTTAAATATTATTTGACAGAAGTGTCTTAATTTTTTATTAAAACAGCTTAAATGTACTAAATGCAGGTACAAACAAAGTACGTTTTATTCAGTGATTCAGTAATTATTGAAGGTGTGTCTGACCCTGAGATTCTTCAGTAAAAACACAGCTGAGAGGTTCCTGAATTGCCCAGAAAAACAGGTTTTAAGACTTGTTTCTGCCTCAGGCCTCAACATAGAGAGAGGAGGCTGATTGTTGCGGTGGACTTAACGTGTTGTCTCTTTGGAGGTGTTAGGCTTATGTTTGTTGTCTAAGGTGTTGCTGGGTTGATTATATTCAGGATTTGGACATTTCATCTGGGGTGAGTTGGTGCTGAAGGATTTTAATCATATGTCCTCTTTGTTGTGTTCTGTTGTTCTGAATAAGATCATTTTGCACATGCTTTTTTGTGTTTTCTGGCTCTAACTGCAGCATAAGTTAGCAGGAAACTGGGATGGATGATGATGGATGGAGTTTGACACAAAAACACATTAGATTTTGTGGCTGCTGAATTTGTAGCTTTTCTAAGACCTTACTTCCAATTTTTGTCCTCAGTCGCTCATTATTATGCTCCTTTCTGACTGTTAGGATTAAATAATAATATTTCACAGATGTTTGGTTTGTCTAGTTTCTCTTCTTCCGTTATCTGGGATTGTTTTGAGTATGTGACAAATGATGTTACACATTTTCCAAATTGGCCACGTAGGACAGATTTTTTTTAAAGATTTCTGTCTAGTCAGGAACTATACTGTCTTAAAAACTTCATGACCAGAATCTGACTTTTCACTTAATCTTACTGGCTAAAAATGACAATACCATCAAATGTGTAACTGGGGTAAACCTACTCCTGCTAATCTAGCCTAGCTTAGCAGGTAGCAGTAACTGCTAACCTCTTCAGCCTCTAACAACTGGGATTAATATGATTTGATGTGGTTAAGCTGCCTTTAAATCATATATATTGATTTTTTTTGTGGGAGTAAACAGCATGATAAAGTCATAAGAGCCAGAAAACAGTGGTAAAACTCTGGCACGTTAGCTTTAGTTGAAGCTTAATTTACTTTATTTTCCTGTTTCAGTTTTGAAGAATCGTTTTGATGCCACAACATTTGGACATGATTGACCCATAAATAAGCTGTAGATAAAAAAAACTAAATCATTATCATTATCATTATTTAGAAAGCAACAATAACATTGGAACAACTAGTCCCAAGTAAATGCTAACTAGCCTAGCTTAACGGAGTAGCAGTAACTGATGACAACTGGGAGTAATGTGATTTGAAGTAGTTAAACTGCCTTTAACCACAGATTTAAATATTTAATTGGGTTTCTAGTTCAAATGGACAAAAAGCTGAAAAAGGAAGATCGCATAGATTTTGATTTTCCAAGTGAGTGCAGTGTCTAAATGATATGTGAAAATGCTAAATAATCAGAATAATGATAATAAACATCAACCTTTCTTCACACACGGATGGCAAACCTCACATTTCTGGAGTAAAACATGCTCATGTAAATAGATGCTGACTGTGAGTAAATTAAGTTGTCAGAAAGCGCTATAAGACACCAGTAGGCAGTTCATCACAAAATATTCCTCAGGGAGGCTTATCCATGGTTTCCTCAGGGCCTGCTGCAGCTGATGCTGATTCGCCTGACAACTTAGTTATTCTGCTGAAAACACAGATCTGTGTGTGTGTGTGTGTGTGAGGAGAGAGATTTTGATTTGTGGCCTCATTTTGTTTTTTGTTCGCTTGTAATTAGCACGCCAAAGCTACCGCTGATGATGATATTGAGTTAACGTGACAAGGTGACACTTAAACTGTTCGAGGGCAACCTAAAATCATATGCTGCCCGTATTTTCCCAAGAGTTGTTTTGATAAAATGGGCGTATTTATATGACAACTTATGTCTCCTAAAGCAACGTACAGCATCTTCCTCTGTCTGGCGGTTCAAACTGGACTGATGGACTTGAAAGCTGCAGAAGCTCAAGAGCGCTGGCCGTGAGAGCTTACTTGATGCAGGTTGAGCAGTTGTGAATTTCTAATCGGCAGTGATTTTATTTCTTTTCCCCTGCCACCTTCTGAGCTTTAAAAAAAACTCCAGCTGTGTTTTTTTTTTTTTAAATGCTACAAATCCTGTTGTGCTGTTGCTGATAAAAGCACGATTCTACCCTTGGTAGGAGGAACAGGAGGTTGTTGGTGGTCAGCTTGCCTGGCATAAGGCGTGACTCTGTCTCCTCGGGTACACCGCCAGGAATACCTTATTTACTATATTAAAAAGGCACTAACCCCCAACTTAACAGGTGGAACCGGGCATCAGATGAACTGCAATGCCTTCTTCCGGTATAAAACTCTTGATTTTAAACGCCTTTGAGAGCTGCTTCCACCCCGAGGCCCACCAGTCTTAGCACAAATTTTATCACCTCTCTCTCTCTCTGTGGGGAACTCCGTTATTTAATAAGTGAATCGAAAGTGTTTCATTCCATCAAGTAGAGATATACTCCCATTTGAAGAAATGAGACCTCACTTCACAAATGATTTCGCGGCATGAGAGGAAAAGCACACACGGCCCCGCACAGTTAAAGTTATGAGTCATCTAAAGACCCACTTTCGCTTTTTATGAAATGCTACCAAGAGAGTCATCTTTTGTTTTTGAAATATTAGTTGAACTTTCAGGGTAATTTATATGTTGACAGCGCTTATTGTCCCCTCTCATTAGCGTTAATAGTTTTAAACAATCCTCATTACATAGTTGCCTAGTCGCGATTAGCTTAATTAAAAGTGTCAGTGCCTGCTTAAAGTTTCCGTCCGTCGGTCTCTTTATCTCAGACCCCTGGATCTTTTATTCAATCTGTGATGGGGATCGGAGCCCGGGATGCTGGAAATCAGAAGCCACCTCTTTCATCTGCTCCAAAAATTGTGAATGTGTTTGTCGGCGGTAGAGACGCTTTCACTGCAAAGAGCGAGAGAGGGCTGCTGATTGTTTTGTTGATGAGAGTTTTTTTATTTTTTTTTACCTTGCGACTCGCCAAGGTTTCCAAGTAGAGTCAACCATACGCAAGATAAAATAATCTAACTTAAAGGAAGGAGAGCAACCTGAAACTCATATTTACTGTTTCCCAGTTACCACATTTAATGAATAAATCAGAATTGGCTTAAACGCCTGGATTTTGTAATTCATCGCTTGCCTTCTCCATTTTTCATGATTTGAGCATCACAAACAAATCACAGCTGACATTATTGTGATTTGAAATCTCACTGGTTTGGCTTTAATAATAGATGTGACGCATAATCAGAGATCTAACTCTAAGGAGACCTCAGAGCCCTCTGTATGTTTATTATTGGTTTTAGTCGTTTTTGTGATAGTTTGTTGCTTATTTACAAGCTTCCAGTCGCATATTTAAAGGACAAATCCAATTCCAAATTATGGAACAAAACAAAGAAACTTATCACCTAGTTTTTTAGATTTAGTCATTTTCCTAAAGAAATTAAATTCACAAAGAAGAATAAATGTAAATCTCAATTGCTTGGAGCAATGCCTCTGCAGGCTTGTTTTGAACAGGATATTACCCATAGATCCTTTGTTTCTGGAGAGGAAGTGTTGTCTTAATGTAACACCTAAACTCCATTTTAGAGATCTTATTTTAAACCACTGATATCCGAATAGATTAACGTTGGTTTTAATACAGTGGCTAACACACCCCTGCTCTGGAGCAAGAAGAGCAAACACACCAAACTCATGTAGAAAGCTATTGACATTTTAAGTTTCCTGGCTGGATACGGGGAGATAAACACGAACGACTTAAGTCTTTTAACCATCTACAGTTCAGCATTACCTTTTGAACTCACTGCCTGATTCCAGCAGTTTAAGCCGCCTGGACTCATCACTGTTAGATGAGATTGTAACGCGTTCTCTGTGCTGTAAAATAGCTGTGCCAAGAGAGAGGGAAGCTGGATCACATGAGTGTCAGTCGCTTGTCTTACTCGAAACCCTTTTCATTCTAGCCTCTGATGGATTTCTTGTTTTATGACGGTTGAATGTTGGCACTCTTTCAAGACTTCCCTGCTGTTTGAGGGACTGACTGGTGATTTTTTTAGATCGATGGAACATTTTCTGCTGTGAGACTCCCATTATAGCTGCAAAGGAAATATTTCAACATGATACTGTTGATATAATTAGTTATACCTTAAACCAGCTTGAAGCCTATTGTAATATAACGGTATTTTCGCGCAATCCAGCTGTTACCTCAATATCTAGCTCACTTTAAATAAGCAGTAGTTGTAATAAAATGGTGACAGTCTGACTAGAGAGGTAATTCAATCAGCACCGCCTCTCTCTGTTTTCCTGGTGCATTTGCGCGGTTGTTCAATATTAGTTTGAATGAAACCACCTGGGGACAGCCGATGAACACTGCTGTCCTCTCTACTGCCCGTACCCTTCTGTAAATGGGCGGCGCCTCCCAGCGGTGCAGGAGTTAGTGGCGGTCTGTCACGCTGGCAGACATCTGTGGGGCCAGGTCCCGTGATCCATGGGCCTGCTAGCTCTGACGCTACTTGGCCTCAAGCTGGAAATTGCCATAATGTGTCCCAGTGCTCAGTCATGCAGGCCTCGCATTTAGGGGTCTAAAAGAGCCCACACTTGCACACCAGACACAATGTGCGCTCTATCACACTTGGTGGTGGTGCATAAGAAGACTCAAACATCACGCTTATAACAGAAAGCATCATACATGTAATCGAAGCTAAAACACACTGAATCAAAGCAATAGCAAAAGATGCTACTGCAAATCATAGCAGACAGCCTCTCAGTTAGGATACCAGGAGCCAATTATCCGCAGAGGTCTCCTCTCTAAAACACAATAAAAACAGGCACTAAAACAGGTAAAAATAGTGAATAAAACAGTTTGTTAAAACAAAGTTTTCAATGGTCTTTGGCGGATACAGGCTGCAGCTAACGTTGTCTCAGCTTGTTTCTCAGATAACTTGAACCAGATGTCTGATGACAAGAATTAGTTAAAATTACCAGTATGTCAGCAAATGGGCTTAACACTGAATAAAAGTTAATTTGACTCCTGACGCGCACGCAAAACACCAAATAAAACATAACTTGATTAAACTATGGCTGTTTTGAAAATTTGGGAAACGCAAGCACGCAACTCAACAAAAATATATAACAGGCCCTGTCTTTTGACACTTCAATGCAGAAAAAGCTATCTCTAAGAATCGATTTTAACTGAGCTAAGGATGAAAAGACATCTATGCTATATCCATACTGTGGCTGTGACCTTTTTCTCCCAAGGACAGCCTGTTCTTTGTCCTTCATCAGCAGTTAACATGAAACCCATATATTTGAAAAAATGATTGCAGTTTAAGTTTACATGATGAGTTCTGATTAACACACTCCACAGTGTGACTATGGAGCATGAAGAGCACTGATTGAGCTGCTGTTGCCCTTAGCCTCAGCAGTTCCTGCATGACTACTTTATTTACAATTTGGAGGAGATATGACTCCCATCCAGTGTTTTGATTCGTGTGGGCCAGGAAATTTATACCAGCTATATGCAACGACGCTCGCACAGTCATTTGGCATGTTTGTTTGTTTATTTATTTGTTTATGCTACATGTATCCCATGTTTGAGAGATTAATCGTTAGCTTATTCACCAAGGAAATGGTTTCATGACAGAGGAAAACTGGAGGTTAAGATTCATTTCTTGTATTTTATGCACAAGTGATAAGCAATTACATAAAACTAACACACATGCAACACCTGGGCGCTACAGCAGTTGTGCATCACCACATTGAGTCGAGTAATGGCCAATGACATTATGGAATATATTAGAAATATGGCTACCGGAGCATCTCATTTAGCTCTGAGCTCTTTCTACAAAAGCCTTTCTTCTCAGAAAGTTAGTGATAGTTTGAAAGAGCGTGAGTAGGTTCACAACAAGGCTGTAAAGGTGGAATTGTGAGTAGATGGGTTTTCAGCAACGCCCCCGACAACCTCTGTAGTCTCATTTAGACACTCGTTAGCAACCTCTTTTTAAGACACGAAAAGCTTCAACATCAGAGTGGGGATTTACTGACCCATTTTATGTCGGAGAATAAACCTGAAAATGTCTTGAGCTAGCAAAACCACAGACCTTATTTCAGACATTTAACCAAAACACACTGACTTTGGGACTCCAGGGAGAAAATAACATGCTAACACATTTAGTGTTGGGACTTAGTGTTCCCTATTGCGGGAACTGGCACTGCTAAGGCGGAAACTACCAGTGCTATGGCGAGTTAACACCAGCTGATAACACTGTCAGCAGCCCGGCAGGAGGGATACTGCCTGGTGCTATAGGATTTCATAACAGAGCTGTGACCATGACTATAACGAATCATCAAATCTTCTGTTGAACAGCTAAACAGAATCAGTTATAGCTATTGTTTAAGTATAAAACTCTGATATCCACCCACCAATAAAGCCTTAAAAGTCTAGTATCAGTCGGGCACTAATGGACCAAGATACATATTACATCACCCTGTACATCATCATCATCTTGCTGACATTTCACCGGCTCAGAGCACTTCAGGGTTCGTAGATTAACTAGCTTCTCTTCTGCACAACCTCCCCCTTCACCCCTACCTTACCCTCAACCCCCCTGCTCTGCTGCTGCTGCTTCTCCAGGTAGTTTATTACACCGTGCTTGGGTGGAGCTGTGTTTGTGTATATACAGTGTGTGTCTCTGTGGCGGTTATTTTTAACTTCTGTCTGCTAGGGACGGGTGCACTTTCTCCTCGGCTGATTGTGTGTGGAGGCCCTAAGGGAGTGTGTGTGTGTGTGTGTGTGTGTGTGTGTGTGTGTGTGTGTGTTTCTATTATTTGTGTTTCTGTTGGTTACTCCCAGTGGACCACAGGCATGTCGGGGGGTGGTGGAGGCCGCCGCTCGGTCACTCTGCATCATCACTAAATCATACGTCCTTCCCTGCTCCCCTGATGACGCCACAGAAACACTGGTAGAGTCACGCTTTTGCAAAATTTACTTAATCAAATCATACACTTTAACACAACTGTGTACAAATCTGGTTGTGTGCCTCAGCTCCTGCGTCCTCTCGGTGATATTTTGTCATGTCTCTATGTAGGTAGGTGTGATGGAAAATGGGTCACAAACTGAGCTTTCGCCACTAAGCCAGGTTGCCCTGGTTACAGCTCGGTTGAACCGATAAATCATATTGTTAAGTCGCAGCCGTAGTTGCTTCCTGGCTTCGCTCGTTGTTGCATGACCTCAGAGCGCTCCTTGAGAGTAGAAGTGTTATTTTCCTGAGCGGATTCGGAGAAAAGTGACACTGGAAGTCGGTGTGTTTTCAGTGTCACTCAGATGTCTGAGCGACGACTGTGTCATCAAGGCTGCAGAGAAAAAGCAGCAGCAAAACAAAATCTGGAAATAAAATACCCAGAAATCAGAGTTTTTGATACATACCCTGTTGAATAGAGATATTTTCAAGGGAACATAAACATTTCCTGCTTCTCAAAACTTAATGTTTGATGGCTTTCTTAGTGTTAGACTAAAAGAATCTGGTAAAAAATGTGGTTTCATTGACTCTTGGTTATTTGAATATGTCAGTTTAGGCTTAGGCAAATAGTCATGTGCATTCTTTTAGTATTTTCCTGACTCTTTTTAGCAACTTTTTAATTTTATTTTTACTTATTCTTGACATACTTGTTATTTCCTGACATTTCTAAAAGCAAATTCCTGACATTGTTTTACATTTCCTGATATGTTTTGCCTTTTGCTATTCCCTAGTTTTTTTAAAAACCTTTTTCTGGCATGTTTTGGACCAAATAACCAATTAATTAATCAATCAAGAATGAAAAAAAATGTCAGTCGGAGCCCTGCTGCTGAACATCACCGTAGTTATATAAATTAACAAACGTGGACACCACTTGTTCTGCAAAATATCCTTTCCTCTTAAAAACACAATTGCTTTTGAGTAAAATCAATAGTTTTCTCAAACATGTAACTAAATTCTGAGCTGCACAGCCACAACTCACTCACTATGTACAGGGATATGCTGCCTCTTCTGATTTGATAATTGCTGCAGGTAATATTGCAGCTTTGTCCTCGACGGGTATAAAAAGAGAGGAGAAGTTAGCTGAGGAGAGGAAAAGACTGAAGGGCAAAAAGGAAAAGAAGTTACCTGGAGAAAAGTATGAAAGTTGAGAAGGAAAGGCTTTTCAGTAAGAAGGGAAGAAGGAGGGCAAGAGAGAGCGACTGGGTGTATGGGAATATTGAGCCACAAAGCATTTATGTCAGATCAAAGCTAATCCTTATCTTTGGGAAAAGGATTCAGTAATACCCTGGGCTGTCTCGACCCCTCAAGGGCAGGTCTCTTCCTCTGCCTCCCTCTACTCGTCTTCCTCTCTCCTCACTTCTTCGTCAAATCACCAAGGTTTTTTCTGGTCTTTTCCCCTCGACTTTGACTCGGTAACGGTGTGGAGAAAGTAGGTCAGCAAGGATCGAGGCAGAGCAGAGGGGTCTGGCCTCTGGACCCGGCTGGGGAGGGAGTGTTTTGCCCCTGGGGAGGGGGTTGGACTGAGATATACATGAGGCTGAGCGGTGAAGTGGATGATGCTGACAAACACTGATACTTTGACTTGACTAACGAGGATTGCTGGAGCTGATTTTTTTTACTGTTGATGCGAAGTAGAGCTACAATGACTAACCGATCAACAGAAAATTAATTAGCATCTATGTTTTTGTGTAAAATTATCCAAAATTTGCTCGTTCGACCTTCTCAAATGTCATGGTTTCATGCTTTTCGTCATCATTTGTGACAGTAAACTTAAAAATCTCTGGGTTTTGGATTTGACATTTGAAGGTGAAACCTTAAGTTTTCACTTAGTATTTACATTCTAGTTCTTCAAGGCTACTCCACAAAGCCAAATGTCTTCAAATGCCCATCCCTTGTTCCAATACTGATTATGATACCTGACCCGATTCACCTGTTAGGGTCAGTAACCAGAGGATTGTATTGGTTCATCCCTAAAACCCAAACATAACTAGATTTGGATGGTTCTGAAAGTATTCTGATGATTTCAGACATTTGGAAAGAGTTTGGAGAGGTTCTCAGTCATGCAGATCATGGTACTCTCAAGTGCTAGAGTTGAAGGCAACTGGACTTCTTTAAGATTTCTTGAAGACATTTCACCTCTCATCCGAAAGGGTTCTTCAGTTCTAGAGTCCCAGGTGCTTTCAACTCTAGCACTTAAGAACTAAGAGGTCAAATGAGGTGGCTCGGACATCTGATTCGGGATTCCTCCTGGGTGCCACCCTGAGGAGGTGTTCTTGTTAGGGCAACTTGGAAGAAACACCCATGGGCTGACCTTGAAAGAATTGGAGGGATAGTGCATCACATATTGCTGGGAATGCCTCAGGATCCCCCCCAGTAATGTTCTGAAGGACATGGGGAGTCTAGACTACGTATATCTAGATATTGACGGATCAATCAATGAGATGTTTTTGGCAAGGATTCAGATTTGATAAGCAGGTTTCCTGCGTGGGATTTCAGCTCGATAAAATGCTGTTATTACCACCTGCTCCAAGGTCGAATGTGATCATCCTCCCTTGTCCAAATGAACCAAACTAAAGGCCTCCAGACTGAATTAACCGCTCCGAGCATGTTTGGTGTGATCTAATCTGTCATCGCCACGTCGCCGCATCGTCCCCACAGGGCGCCGCAGAGGAGTTTAATTGCCTGAGATCTTGTTTCTGATAAAGGACTGAGATGTACGGTGTCGCAGGGGCAGTCAGTGGTCACCTTTTTCCATTTCTATCACCACTTTCCTCCCTCCCTCCCATCTGTCTCACCCTTCACTCTAGCTGTCTACCCACAGTCGTGCCCTGGAGGGAAAGGGGAAAGAAAAATCTCAAGTCGTCCTCCCTCCTCAGCAGTTTTCACACTTGACAATTTGGGGCGAAAAAATAAAATATAACGTCGGCAGGGCCCCCTGTTTGGTATTCATTGTTTCCTTGGTGCTATTTTGACAGGGTTTAATCATCTGTAAAAGCAAACTATCACATCTTCCGCATGGATTAACGCAGTAGACGTGATTATGCAAGAAGAGTAGGAGTAGGAGGAGGAGGAGGAGGAGGAGGAAGAAAGTGTTTATGGAGTCTGTGGCCTGAAGGAGACAGTTAAAAGAATTAGCCATACTTAACACAGATACCGAGGCGAACGGGTCTGGTGAACTCGCCCCCGTGTCGTACATGATAATGACTCCCCGTCGTTCCTGATGCATTGTGGGAGTTTGACCTCTCCCGCGGTCATCTCTGAAGTACCATTTGTTCCTCTTCATGACAGTTTGCTAGTTTCTTCATTTGCAAGTGTTAAAAAGACCATTACAACATGTTTTTCAGGTTTTATCTCTTTGAATACAAACAGTAGTGGAAAGTAACTGAGTACATTTACTCAACTGCTATGCTTAAGTACAATTTTACTTATTTTCTGACACATTTCAAAGGCAGATATTGTACCTTTTACCCCACTACGTGATAAAAAATGAAAGAAATCTGACAGTGGAGTAAGAATATTACAGTTTTATATACATTATTTTCTAAAAAAGTTTCATTTTGTCTTGTTTCAAGCTACAATTTCAGATTTTCACAGCATTTTTTTCACTTTTTAGAATGTAATTGCATTCAGAAATCTTCATGAAAATTGAGGTTTTTGCAAATTAAACAACTTGTTTCCAGCTACCAAGCATCAGAGGTCTGAGTTTGACACCTTCAGAGTGACAAGTTTCTGCAAAATGTGATGATTTTATCCTCCTGAGTGTTGATTTTGTCTGCATTTTTAATTTCTCCTAGCTTTTTGGGATTAGTAGGAACTTTCCTAACAGGCTACAAACAAAACCTAAAAAAAATGTTTGTTCCTCTTGTACTTTTATCTGTAGAATGTGACTGCTGCCATCTCGTTTTTACACTGTTTGTTGACACTAGATTACACAAAAAAGTGTCAGCTAAGGGAAGGGAAACCCAAAATATAATGTCCTCATATGAGGATGCAAGAGGTTAAGATGGGTAAAAACGTCAGTTGCCTTTTTAAAATGACTTAAAAAGACACTCACAGCCATCTCCTACTGTGTGGAAATCTCTACCCTCAGCATACGTGTCCTAAAAGTCTCATATTTAAACATTACGTCTGTCTACGTTGCAAGTGCGAGTGGTTTTAACCGCCTCTGAGAATCTCCTCTTTTTTGATCTGCAGGATGAGTCTAAAAGTCTTTCCTATCCATTAATGATTTCTGTTTTCCTCTGTTGCAGATGGATGACCATGCTGCCACCAAAGGGCTGTGAAGTCGTGGACGGCGGTGAACCGTCAAGCGTCGGAGCTAGCCACACTTCCCTAGAATCACTTGGAGCTGTGCGACCTTTCTACTAGCTTGTTTTTGACTTGCACTCTCTAAAAATATCTGACCGTAAACATAACAAGGGACCGTCGACCCACCTTTACAAAATGGAGACTCTTTCCCAGGATTCGATTCTGGAGTGCCAGATCTGCTTTAACTACTACAGCCCCCGCCGGCGGCCCAAACTCCTGGACTGCCGGCACACGTGCTGCTCGGTGTGTTTGACCCAGATGCGCAGCAGCCAGAAGGAGATCCGCTGCCCCTGGTGCCGCGGCGTCACCAAACTCCCGCCGGGCCTGTCCGTCTCCCAGCTCCCGGACGACCCGGACATCATCACTGTCATCGCCATCCCCCACGCCTCGGAGCACACGCCAGTCTTCATCCGCCTCCCCAGCAACGGTTGCTACATGCTGCCCTTGCCTGTCGCCAAGGAGCGGGCGCTCGGGCTGCCAGGGGAGCTGGGGTGTCGCTTCCTGCCCGGCGGCCAGCAGAAAGGCGTCACCGTGGTCACTGTGCCCGAGCAGCAACCGTTGGGCCTGGCTATGGGTTTGGAAGGCGTGGGGGTGGGGCTGGAGGGAGGCGAGAGCGAGAGGAGGGTTACGGGCCCCGTTGGAGGAGGAGCGGGGAAGGGGTCCACGTGGTCCGGGGTGTGCACGGTGATCCTGGTGGCCTGCGTGCTGCTCTTCCTCCTGGGCATCGTGCTGCACAACATGTCCTGCATCTCCAAACGCTTCACTGTCATCTCCTGCGGCTGAGGGCGAGGGGGAGGGTGGGGGAGGCTGCTCGGACTGCTGCAGACCCCCCTCTCAGCGCCCCCCTCCTGGATTCACCCCACTCGCCCTGCCTCTCCTCGGGGCAGGACTCTGCTCAGGAGGGGACGCGGGGACTAAACTCACATCATGGGCATCCAAGGAAACTACAGAGCAACGTAGAGACACACATGAAGAAGACGATGACGGGGACAAGAAGGAGAATCTGCCGTTATATTCCATTTTATTTTATTTTGGGAGACTGAAATTAAAACGGAAAAACCTTCACCTGCCGGCCCTGACACTCCCACCCTTTTCCTGCCCCGTTTCCTCTGAACGAACACTTTGGGAATTACTCCAGATATGGGTTTTTTTGGTCCGTCACTCTCTTGCTCACAGTGGTTGGATTGCCTGTTTAGTCTGTGGTTCGTAGAAGTACATCAGTTATCATAGTGTTGTTTAGATGAGTGTAGGGTTTCTGAATGTGGTGTCTCCAGCTGGTGCCGCGGTACACAGAGAGTCCGGACTTGGCCGCCCTCCATCCTCTGATGCTGCAGGAATTAACTGTGTAAGGATCCACGTCTGGCCCCATCTGAGTCGTCTGGGAAACTCAAAAATCAACACAGCTTTCTCTCATTTTTTTTGTTGATTCTTCAACACAACCTGTTCCTGTTCAGAACAAACTGTTGCTATGGTATTTTTCAGCTGAAGTAAAAAACATGGGGGTAGTACAAATTAGCAAATTAGTGCTAAAATGATCATTTATCAAGCAAAGTTGCCAAACATTTGATGACTCCAGCCTCTTAAATGTGGGGATTTGTTGTTTTGTTGTGTTTTATATGATTGTTTAATGAATATCTTTGGATTTTGGCACAAAACGGGCAACTTTATGACGTTACTTGGGCTCCCAGAAGTAGCCAAACCGCCAAAAATATACAGGCTATCTGATAAAGATAGGTGAACTGGATAAAAATTTTAAAGGAAATGTTTGACATAAAAAAAATTAAAAAATTTCCCTCTTTCAGACTTGGATGAGAGGATCAATACCACCTTTCTGTGTTCATTTGCTATTGAAAATGGCAATTAGCTTAGACTTGTATCAACTGGAAGCAGGGGGAAACAGCTAGCCTCACTTAGCCACCAGTTAGCATGTTGTATCTTGTTTGTTTAGTCTGTGTACAAACAGAAATACAACCTTGCAATAAAGGTGCCAAACAAAGAATTTTCTAAGTAAACAAAGACAATAATACCACCTTTCTGTGTTCGTTAGCTATGGAAAAAGGCGATTAGCTTAGCCGAGTATCAACTGGAAGCAGGGGAAAACAGCTAGCCTCGCCTAGCTACCAATTAGCATGTTTTATCTTGTTTGTTTACTCTGTGCACAAGCAGAAATACAACCTTGCAGTATAGGTGCTGCAAATGCTACTTTAATCCAAACAATAACTTTTGAAATAAACAAACAAGATAAAACAGAGCTTTAGTGTTTTTTTTTAAACGCTGACAAGAGGCTAACTTTCAAGGGGGTTTTACAGGAAGTTAGATGCTATGTGCTACATGTGTTACAGTGCCTGTGAAACACCAAATTGACATTTTAAATCATTGTAAGGATTAAGAAAACATGTTACAGTACGTTGAGTGCTTTAGATGTGTTGATTATGGTATATTTGAACTTTGTAGGAGCCAGACTTGCTAGGTTTTACATGCTACATGAGCATTAGCATGTATAACTCTCTTAAACTACAACTTGACATTTTAACAATTCTAATTTTTTAAGGATTAAACTGTGAGATAAAGCATGTCACTCTAATTTTAACACTTTAGATGTGTTATTAGGCATGTTTTTTATCTTTAAGGAAAGCTAGGCTAGCTGTTTCCCCTTAGCGCAGCTAGCTGCTAAGCCAAGCTAATGCCCTCCTTGCTCCAGCTCTATACTGAATGCACATATGAAAGTGGGATTGATTTTCTCGTCTGACTCTCTGCAAGAAAGCCAACAAGGAAAAATATTCTTTTAAATAAAAAGAAAAGTGTTTTTCTTCAGTGCATCCATTTTTCTGTTTTTCCCACGGATGCTTTTCAGCCATCGCGTCTCCGCCGTCTGTTTTTCAGCCTGACCTCCTTGAGACCACAGTCGTCCTCTAAAGATGGACTCTGAGGCTTTAGACCGGGCCCTTCGCCGGCAGCCCACACACTTATCGACTTCTCATCTTAATACCTCCCTTAATTTAGAAACCGGGGGGCTCAACAGTGCGATGGTGTGTGTTAATGTGTGTGTGATTGGCGGGTCAGTAACGGGTCAGAAGTGGGCGTGGGCGCTGCAAGGGTTCCCGTTAATGACGTCTGTATCGATTTATCTGCTTTTGAATATCTTAATCTGCAGAGATGGATGTTTCTCTCTTTCTTTTATTATTTGTTTTCACTTTTATATGTTGAGGCAGTTTTTGTCTGTTTACTGTATCGTTAACACAGAAAAACAGGGTGAACTCTTTTTTTGTACAGCAGCCTTGTCATGTACAGAACGATTGTAATTTTTTTCTTTTCCTGATAATTTTCTTTTGTTTACATGTTTTACTCACAGATCTGAGATTAGGGAGCGCTCTCTGTTTAAAGAAACAAGCGTGGTGAATCATGCAAGTTCACTTCAGGGCACTCAGAGTTAGCATGACACAACATGAGGAGAGAAAAGTTTGATATTTAGCATATAAAGAACTATAAACAGCACCAAAATCTTATATATAAATACATATATTCACTTGTTCACTTAATTTAATAGCTACATTATAGAGGTTTCAGTCACTCACGGTTGATAAAAGTGACCTTTTCCCTTAAAAATTACAACTTTCTGGAGCTTTTAGCATGATTTTACCACCTTAAACCAAAGCAAACCCTCAGATTTCCTCCCTCTGTACCAGAAAAGAGAGTCTGCACGCTTAAATCAGACTTAAACTGATTAAATCAAAAACATACTTCAGCCATTTTGCAGCTCAAAGCTTCCTGCACATGAATATTCCTTTGAAAAAAAAAAGGGCCACAACAGGGCAACTATTTACTTATGCAGCGAGAGGCTGAGTTAAGTTCAGCTGAACTGGTTCATGTGGGACATGTTGGCTGCTGTTGCTATGAGACTACAGTTTGCTGAGAGCGTTTTTGAAGTTGCTGAAAGTTGAAATATTTTTAGCTCCTGGCACTTGGAGCCCTTACCAAAAAACAAAAAACAAAAAACACAGCTTCACCCCGAGATGCAGGAAATCCCGTCAAAATAAAAGGGATTCATGAATAATTTTGTGTTGTGACGTGTCTGGTAAGGAGTTTAAGTTGCATTTAAAAATAGTAATAATACTTTAAATCATCAGGAAAACCCTACAAGGGACATTTGCACCATTTACCTAACCAAAATTCATCAATAATGTGTTATTTTGATTTATAATATATTACGTTTTAGTTACAACAAACCACTTGAAAGCCAAATATAAACCTTTAATAGATCGTTTAAAGCACTTTAATGTAGTTGTAAGCAGATATATGGACATAAAGTGTGTATTAATGCACAATATTTGTCAACAATTACTTCATTTTCTATTATAAAACTGTATTTTACTGTATTATATGTTCATTATACACCAGCCTCCACTTTTAGGTTCAATATTAATCACTAATCTGCTTACAATTGCATTATATTGTGTTTGAAACCATTTACTTACGTGTGATCTTTGATCTTAAAAGTTCCTGTTGCAGCTTGACAGTATTTCCACTGGGAAAGTGAATAAAAAAATGAAAGTTGTAACTGTTCATCGTGGGGTTTTACACTCACAAGTACAGTACATCACACACACACGACGCGAGACGTGGCATCTTCTGGGGCTTCGTGGCAAACTGTGACTCTGAGGGGGCGAGCAGAGAGTAAATATTTCGCTGTAAAACTTCTGACAGACTTCACTGGAACTACTTTCGACCAAAAAAAAAGTCTATTTGGAAATTCTTCACTGTGTTTCCTCTGCTTTATAACCGGAGTAATGGGGTCAGAAACCAGGACAAACAAAACCACAGACGATGTGCAAGAAGCTGAAGTGCAGAAAGGCTGAAGATATGTTTATTTTTCAACTGTAAAATGACATTCCCAGTACATTTCTGGGTTGTAATTGTTAAAAAATATAACACATCCTTTATTGGTTAGGCTGTAATAGCTACATACCACTAAATGCTTGAATAAATAGGAAAATATTCCCTTTACTACAACATCAGGCAGCCATTTTGAGCGTCCTCAGCTCTTGGGCATCAACTTCGGCACAGAATCTGATCAGTTCTGCTAAAAATCATCAGATTGTTTGATGTATTTTTTGCAAAACTAGAACAAAAGTATTCTAAATAAATTCAAGAAATCAAGGGAGAATTGGAATTACCATCTCTGGGGATGTTTTGTCCTCTGTAACGGCCCCAGATTTCTGACACAAAGCCTCCAAATGCTGCAAAAACCATCTGTCGTAACCCTTATTTAACTTAAAACAAGAAAGGTTAAATGCAGTTCCTTTGTTTCAGGAGTTTACATAGAGAAGTAACTGGTTAAATTGGAATATTATTGCTGGACATATGAGCTGAAAACAGTATAAACAGCTGTAACATCCATGATAAATGAGCCTCTCAAGTCTTTTCCCATCTTGAATGAGGCGTTTCACATGATGCAACGCAGGGATGGAGAAACAAATGAGCCTTCTTTCTTCTTTTTTTCACCCTTACACTGTTTGTACAGGAGCTGATGTGTGATAATTGGTTTAAAAAATCCCACTGTAACATGCTGCCATGCACAAAAGTAAGGTTGGATTTCCACGTTTGGTTGCACCTGTTCGTGTTTTTCCATGTGAAATTAAACACCCCTTCACCGAACGAGCAGCAAAGATGAGACAGAATATTCTGTTCCTGCCATAATTCAACATTTTCATGGAAGAATAAGCCTCTGAATCTCCTTCCTGTCCTCTGCAATAGTTGTTTTTTTCAAATTGAGAAACTGCCCTGAACATTTTTACACAAACTTTAAAAAATTTAAGATAAAGAGTGACGAGTAGAGACAGCGTAGGAGAGAGGAGGAGGCTTGTCGTTTCTGTGCCTGTGTGTTTGTAAAATGCTGTGAAGTTCCTGTCGTAGTTTCCTGCTTCGCGTCGGGTCACGACGATGCAAGCAGCAGCTGTTTTTGGTGAACTATTAAAGCAAAAAAAAAAACAAAACAACAACGCTCTGACGACGACTCCAGCGGTCTTTATTTTAATTTACTTTTTTGTGTTTTTATTGATCCTTCTCAGCTGTAACACAAATGTCGACTTTTACTGCCTGAAAACACAGATAACCTCCTCTTAAATGATTCTGTTTTTAAAGAAATAAGATTTAAAAAAAGCTTATTCCCTGCAGCTTCATTTATCCAAGTCCTGTATTTCACAGCTGAGTGAACTCGGTGGAGAAGCAGGCTCTCTTTGTTTACCCCCAGGAACCTCTTTTCCCCCACTCAAATATTTATCGATACAGTGTCAGGGAAGGTAATTAACGCTCTCCGGGGACCAATTGCAGCTGACTTTGCTGTAGAAAAACACCTCCATTCCTCACAGGCGACGGTGGCTGCTAATGATGACCACACTCATCATGGACCGCACAGTCTCTATTCACTCTTAATGATCAGTTCTTTACTGTAATGAAAACAGAATGTGGGTTTTTCAAGGGAATCAATCTAGAGTTTTCTCAGTTTTCACCTTATTTTATAAGAATGTCATTGTCTCATGTTTAGCATCTTATTTCTGTGTATTGATCGTGGGTTTATTACAACTTTTAGGGCTCAGACTTGTTGTCTTTTGTCTTTTTTAGTGGCAGCTAAAAAGATGCAAAACCAGGAAGTAAGTTAGCATTTTAGCACTTCCTGTTCCCTTGCCCCAAAGTCTGCAGGTTTTTGGACATAAAATCTGTCAAAAAATCCTTTTCGACAGCACATGAAGATGTAAAAAAATCATGTAGTCTGATTCTTAACAAAAAGAAAAGGACTAAACCTCCTTCTCCAGTCATAATTGTCTGTAGAATATGTGGATATTTCTTTAATAAAAACACCCACCATTTTCTTTTGGCTCTCTCAAAATGTTAGTATCCATCCTGTTACTGCTCAGCCCAGAGCTATAAAGTCCTCTCTGGATGGATGGATTACCAGAGGAGATCAATAATGTGATTTCACTCATGCACACGTGCAGAATAATGCACCTGGGTGAGTTAATGCAGCGACACGCTACATAAACTCTTCCCACACAGGAAAAAAACCCTTACAACTGAGTGCAACCTTCTTATTTTGTACATTTTACTTCCTATAATTGAGTTAAGTTCAAAGATTTAAACAGAAAATCAAAATCTGACTCTAAAGTTTCCTGATTCACACCTGGCTGCCTGCTCATCTGCATGCATTTTTCTTCAACACAGCCTGTCGCAGGAGCAATTTCTCTTGTATCACTGTATTATGCGAGCGCTCTCGAGGATGTATCATGGATTCTTGGCATAAGCTTTGGAGACTGTCATCCGTTTAAGCCTGGCAGCAGATGAGACTTCTTTTCCTCATGCTGGAAGAAAAAAAAAGAAGTTATGGTTCCTATTTGTAGGAGGCAGTGTTGGGTGACAGTGTGCAACGGAGTGAATAAAAGCAATATCAATTTTTCAGAGAACACTCCTACAGTATGTCAGGCAACTGAAAACTTAAATATGTGAAGGGATTAGAGGAAGGTCCGTGTTACCTAAAATGCACAGAGAGGTGAGGTGAGGTTCAGAAATACAGTACGTACCCGTTTCTGACCCAGAACCTTATTAGACCGAGGGTGAAATTGTCGTTTCAGCTCTTTGGGAAACAGATTCAGGAACTACTCAAGCAACTACAACGAGTCTAACACCAGTCGGAGATGTGCACTCTTAATGGAACACTATTCGAGTGTGAAATACAGTACTACTGTATATATAGCGTAGTGTGTTTTCTAGATTTTTGGTTGGACTTTATGAATTTATATTTCAAAAACTGATTAATTATATATTTTAAAAACGGCAGGATTAAACCCACAACCTCTTTTCCCTCTTAAAAAAGAGGAAGTTAAGTCAGTTTGCTGTTCATGTGGAGAACTGCTCAGCCTGTGAAAGCTTCAAAAAGCTGAAAAAGCAGACAAATATGGTCGCCACATTGCAAAAAAACATTTTTACGCTCATCTGGGGTGGGAAAATTGGTGTAGCATTAAAAGCAACATGCAATAAAGTGCAATGGAAACAGACTTAAGGACTTAAACATGCTCTGAAGAGATGAAAAAGGCAGAAAATTAACATATCAGATGTGTGTGGAAAGTGTCAGGTTGTATTAATAAAGAGTAGTGGATAGAAATGTGCATAAATTCTCATTTTCTTGCAGATTTTCTTGACATTTTGGGTTATATTTGTCCTACACTTGGATTGAGACCCATTTAAGTACAGGTAAAATTATAATAAAAAGGAAGAAAAGGAAGCAAAACACCAAAACAAAAACAAAAACAAGTTTCCGCATTGTCAAAGAGGTCGGTACCACTTGGACTGTCCTGCCCCATCCCTGTCAGAATGGTACATTCCAACTCGTCCGTTTAGTGCGTAGAAACCGAGAAACCGAAACCTGTTAAGGAAAAGTGTGTTGTTTGTTTGTTTGTTTTTTTTGTTCCGGTAATTCGTTGTGTTCCCATACGTCTGCTCCGCCTTCGTTTCCAGTGTTGTGTGCGTCCGCTAACCTGTAAGTACTTTAAATATTAATGTACTCTCAGGTACACTCCTGTTTTTATGCAAATTCGTACCGCTACCGGTCCGCACCGTTAATGCTAATTATGCTAATTATGCTAATTCAGGTCAACTACGAGCAAGCTGTCTTATTTAACTGAATGCAGTATATTATTCCTAGGTTGTTTATTTCTCTTGCTTTCACAACCCACCCACATTACTGTATCATTCCTGAGTTGAAAGCTTTTAAACTAAAGAAATCAGTCGGTGTTTAATAATGCGCATGCGCCAAAACAAACATGGCGCCCATTTGTTTACAAATAAGGCTACTGTACCAGCAGCACCACACAACAGTTAATACAGGCTACATAACGCAAATATGCTAACACAACAGTAATGTTTAAGTATGTTAGATGCAAAATGTGAACAGAAATAAACGGAAAAAAGAAATAATGCTGAAAATCAAAAGTCTAATAACCTGGTTGCAGTTTTTTTTTGTTTTTTTTACAGCAGAGTCATGACTAATAATCCAATTTCATCTCCTCAACTGAAACAATACCAGTGCAAATCTCCCCTATTTATATCAGACGCTGATTCAGCAACTTAAACAACTTACCTTAACCTATAATTTAGATGTGTACATTGCAGAGAGGGAGACACATTCCTCAACGGTACATATATTTCTGCATTATGGGGAGGGAAAGTAAAACAGTTTCCAACCACTTTGACAAACAAATACAACACAAAGTTTGCATAAATGTGTATTTTTGACAGATAAATTAAATTGACCTAGTGTTTGTGGCCTTGCATGTAGTGGCATGTTTTGTTTCATTTCTTCAGTGTCAGATTTTGTCCCTATGTATTGAGAGTGAGAAAATGATCCCTAATAATTTGCAACGCTCACGTTTGAGCTGCTGTAGGTTGGTTTGACCCCGGGATGATCAGACAAATTGAAATATGACAGCCTCAGTAAATGACTCTCACTTAACAGGCAAAATCAGCATACAGATGAGTGGGGGAAAATCAATTCTGTTACTCGTGTGATCGTTCCTCTGGAGTGCAGGTGTATTGTGGGTAATGGCAGGTTAATTAGCGTGTGTGTCTGTAAGTGTGTGAGGGGGTCTGCTGCACTTGTGGTGGGTTTTTCAGAATACACAGGCTCTTCATTTGCATGTTAACAGCGCCCAGCGTGCAGGAGAACATTACCAATCAATCCACACTCTTGAAATTCAAAGGCTAATCTTTTTTTTTTCTGGAGGCCAGTGCCTATTCAGGGGCTTGATTGAAGGCTTTTTACCTGTACCTTGTACCTGGGAAAAACAAGAAAACCCACCATTTACTTCTGAGAGTCTTTGAATGCGATGTTTTTAAAGCAGACACCAAGGTCATTGTTGATTTTTAACTCCTGCCAACAGGGCAGAGTTTAGTAATATAGCCGTTTAGATAGTGAGAGAAAAAATAATGAATGGGTTTCCTTCCAAATTAAATTAAAAATAACACCCACTCTCAGGGAAATGATTGCTGGCATGAGAGTAAAAACATTTTGGGTTGGTATTTAAAGTTATGAGTCACTTAAGACCTTTGCTTGCATAAATTTATTAATGTGTTTTAATTCATACTGACCCATGACACTCAGACTCTTTTACATTTTGAAATGAATCACTTGAAGTAGTTGATTATTCAGTGTGAGTTTCTTGACGTGAGTTTCTCACGCTGATCCTTAAAACTAAAAGAAGCTCTCAGGAGTTCTGTATTCAAGGATTCAAAGTTTACTCCAGATGGCCAAAAGTATATGGACACTGGGTAGAATTGCAAAGGGGTAGAAACTTTCCATGGGAAGTTAAGCTGTAGTAGTAGCAGTAAAATTCCCTGCATTTTGCGACTCCATCAGTAAGTTAACTGTGTTTACATCCAGAGAGAGAACCCAGCTAAAGGCCAAACCCCAGGGAAACATGAGTGATAACTTATAGTAAGTTTATTTTTACACTAAAAGTCAGGATAAAGCCAAACCAAACTGATCAAAAGGAGTGAAAGCCACTCAGGGAACCCTAACTCTTAAAAAAATGAAGGTGATGCATTTTCATTGACTGTCATTGATGGAAATGGCACTTCACTTTTTTTGGTATGGTGCAAACCAGGGTGAAAGGATGAGGATAATTTTTTCCTGACCTTATCCGGATTATTATTAAGTATTCATGATGTTTGTGTGTGCTGAAGTAAAACTGGGTTACTTGGTAATGGGGTCAAAACTAATTCTCTGTGCACTTAATTTGTGTTTGCATGATTTGCTAAAAGTGTTGTCGTGCATATGAGATACTCCACGTTCACTGGAGTCAAAAAGAAACAACACGCTGATACCTATCTGGGTTCATTTGGCTTCCAGCTCAGGAAATGACGATCATCGCCTTCCCCTCCACCCCCCACCAGCCAGCACGTCCACCATGGCAAACACGTGGCTTTTTTCATACTCTCGCCGTGACCTTTGCCCACGCAGCCAAATACAGATCCTGAGCCGAGTCCAAACTGTTTACTCCCTCGACAGGCGCACCTGGTGTTGAAAAACAAGCCTGAGACGGTGCCGTTGTGTTCCCAAACGAGCCAGAGAGTTCGAGAGGTAACCAAGAGCTCACCGAGGGACGGTAAAAGAAGAAATATAGGGGGCTCGTAATGTGAATGGATGCACTGGGCTCCCATGTGTTTGTCTCATTTTCTTCACAGAGGATGCCCACGAGGTAACGATGGGGGTGTAAACAACAGATGGTACGGTTTATCAACGGCAAGCACTCAGCTCCTCCGCTCCTGCTATTCTTTGAACTTGAGTATTGTTGGCTTTGAATGTAGCCCAGACTGGCTTCCTTCCTCCCTCCCCGAGCTCCAGGACCTTAAGTGTGTACAGGCAGTCATTTCCCATCCCTTCCCCTCTGCTTCACTCCTGGAAATCCCTCTCTGACGCCGACAACACCCCCCGTTTCCCCCGTGCAATTACACTTCAAGGACTTAATCACGCCGGTTGCCCTGGGTTTCCCCTTGATTTTTACCTCTCCGATTGACTCCCTAGCTCTGACTTAATTACTGATCTAATGCTCATCCATCTCTGCGTGCCCATCAGCGTCTTCTTATCTTCAAGGAGGGGTGTCAAGGATCGCAGGGATGTCCGTTAAGAGAAGGCTTAATTAGGAGGCGAGAGTGTTGCCTCAGTCAGAGAGTTTTCTGTCAATCTTCTCTGGGGTTGTTAGTGTGATGGAGGTGAAGATGAGGAGGCAAAAGAACAAGATGGCTACTGTTTTTTATTTGTTTCTGTTGCGCTGCTCAGCTTCCTTGCAAGTTTTGCTTTTACTTCATAGCCAACCTTAGTATAGAGTGGTGCGGGGATGACATATTTTTGTAGGCCAACCTGGAAGTTAGCATCACCCTGGTTCCCTCGACAAAAAGCCAATGAGATTTTTGCGTTTGGGTTTTGGATTATTGCAGAAAATAAGCTCTGTGATCGAGAAAAGCAAGATAATCTAAATTTTCGCCATGTTTTTAGGAATAAAATGTTCTATGAATCAGGCTATGAATGATATTTGAACAAACTCCTCTGTAAAAACGTTCATAATATCATAAAATTCCATGTATTTCTATTGGAAACCACCATTTACAGACATAATAATTTACAAACAACAGTTTTAATAATCAGTTAATCCTTTTAAAGTACTTTATCAATTAAAAATGCAAAATATGTGTAGGTTCCAGCCCCTTAAGTGTCAGGATTTACAGCTTTTCTTTATGACCTTTTAATGTGGTGGACAAAACACCCATAAGAAAGACGACACCTGGATTTAATTTGATGGAAATTCATCCAATAGTTGTTGAGATTTTTTACTCAAAACCACAAATGTGAATCTGGGAACGATGCTCGTCTGTAGAATAATTCCAGTAGTTTGTCTGGAACAAAGTGGTCGATAAAAGCGAATAAAAGACATGTTAACAAACCACACACACACAGCTTGGATCTGTCCACAAGAGTGTTTTGATCTGCAAATGCAAACCACAGAGGAGCTGAGTGGCTTGTTTCAGCCTGACCTCTGTGGTCTGGAGAGTAAACCATCAATCGGCGTCATCCTTCATTGCTTCAGTGCCGTGTCTCTGCAGATGACAGCAAGGGTGGTAAACAAACAGTGAGCAGTTTGGAGAGAGCAGACACTTTTCTTCATGTAGCACTCTGGTAGATAGACGTTTGTTTATTGATTGTGTTTAAAAGAAACACAAAATAGACCAAAAAAACATGTAATTGTTGTGACAAGGTCTTGCAACCACCAGCAAGGGACCATTTTAAAAAACCTTGTTGCCATAATTGAGCTTTTGTATTTCACTCGCTTTGTTGTCATTAATGAACCCCAGTAGACAAACAAATACATAATCAGGGACCTTGATTCTTTTATTATACTTTAAAAAAGGTTGAATTGTCAGATGTCAGAGCATCCTTGAACACACCGTTAATTACATTCCCACAGGATGTTGATGTATGTTTGACCAAAACAAATAAACAGAGCAAGATTTTCACAACTGATCTACTGAAAAGACTAAACCTGTGGCTCTTAAAAGGTAGAAAATCAGTCTAAAAACTTCATATACTGTGGATGTTTTCAAGCTCGACATCTCAGAATAGAATTTGGATAATCTTGCTGACAGTCGTCTCGTAGCCAGTACCAAGTGTTTGGAAAGTGGTCGGCAGGAATGCGAAATACCTGCTTTGTCGGTAACATCATTGTTTTATAAATAACAGGTGCCTAACTGACCATTTTCACTCTTGTTTTCTCGTTTTCCTGCAGTGGCTGAATCGTCCAAACCAGAGCGCTTTCTTCCGGCCTCCTCAGCTTCTAAAATGCCAGGTAACCTCCCCTGACACCTGACGTCCCCCTGCCTGCTCTCCCTTTAATTCCTCCTTCCTGGGAGTCTACCCAGATTGGCGAACTTTTCTCCCCACTGTGCCTGTAATCACTCAAATCAATGCTCCTCCACTCTGACCTGAACGCCCCTCAGACGAGTCCATTTGTCCTCCTCGGTCGCCACATCTCAGCCGTCTTTTCTCTTCGTTTTTGAGCCTGTATTGATAGAAAATCCAGCTATTATCTTCCCTGATATCAAATTTCCTCCTCTTCTCTCCTGAATTCATCAAAATCCTGCAACCCCGGTGAAAATATTGATCCTCACCGGTCCCCATGAGGGTCTTTAAATGAATTTTTCTACCGACAAAACACTTTCATCCTCAATTAGATTGTTCTTTAATTAGATTTGTGGCACAGATTATTTGCCGTCAGTGGTGACAGGGGGCTGTAAAATGAGCCGACAGTGCGTGGCAGGATCGATGCCACTGGTAGTCGACCTTTGCTGCAGGTGGTAGCATATTTTTACATCAGGAGTGTGGTTTCCCACCCACCCACACACACACACACACTCGCTCTTAACTTCCTCTTGTATTTTTTGGTTGTTCAAAGAGACATAAACTGAAATTAATTCTGTCTGCGCCCGGCGTAGGAGCTCTCTCCGTTTCACTTTTTACCGTTTGGCGATGTATTTCTGGTTCTGTCCCATCGCCGGTTTAATTTATTTACCCACTTATTGATTCAGATAGTTCCCAGCGATGCATGGCCCTGTGCAAATTATTGGACTATACTGGAGTATTGACTGTAGAAAACCTTTATTGTGCCATCATCACACAGGCCTGCGAGCCAATTTCTGCAAGCGGTGCATTTTTTATGCTCACAATCATAAAGGCAGACAAGCAAAATTATGCGCGCACACACACATATATAAGCAAACACCTGCATCCTTCTACCGTTACGCACACACACCACACTTGTTTCTTTCATTCCCAGTTGAAATGAACCATGCAGTGAGGCTTGCTCAGTGTGAGACGGTGGGGAGGGAGGGCCGGCTTTCTTCGCAGCCCCTGCTCCAGCTTGTCTAATCCATCAGTTGTGGAGAAAGCGCTAGGCCAGCCATTTTCGCTAAATCCCCCCGCCGTCAAAGTCATCAGCCCGCCCGCCCCCCCCTGGAAAGATTTTACCGCTGTGCACACGTTTTTGTCACAACCTTCAAGTGTCAGTTCACCCCTCCAAAAACAAACCAAAAAAAAAGTACATTTTGATATTATCTGCTGAGTTTTTAGGTATGTGTCTGCTGCCATCCATCATGTGCCTGGGCTGTAAAGGGGCTGGAGCCTCTCCCAGCACAGGTACATCTTGTCTATCACAGGGCTGCACCATCCAAACTCACATTCCCATCTATGTGCAACTTTTACAGTCACAAAGTCAGCTCATCTGCACGTCTTTGGAAGGTGTAGCATCATGAAAAGAGTAGTAGATTAACAGGTGATTGGAACCTAAAGTTTGTAGTGTCTGAAGCATTTAAATAAATGGAATGTTTTAATTATAATCTTTAACCAGATGAAGGATTTTTGTCACTGCACATTTGGATCTTAAGTATTCGGAGAAACAAACTGAGCAAACAGCCGTCTTGACGCCCAAAAGTGTCACAGAAAAAGATTTTTAACGCGAAACTGTTTTATTTAGTTGTTTTACTTATGTTTGTCATAAGAAATCCTAACCTAAAACACAAGCTAAGCATCTAGAGACAAGCTACGTTAATGTTAGCGGCCGAAAAGTGCTGGAGAAACACAGATTTTTAACGAGAAAGACGTCACTATTCCAACTTATTCTGGAGCTTTGCACAGACTCTGAGTGTAACTTAATATTTAAAACCAAGAATAAACTCAAAAAGCAAGAGTTTAGCTGAATGTGGACTAGCGAATATGCACACATGCAGCCAGATATTCATGCTACACACAGCACAGAGGCATATCTACTTATATATGTCCTTAAACACACCTGCACACAGTCAGTATGGCTCTGTCAGCTCTGATCTAATCAGACCCGACGGACTGAAAACAGCCTGCTCTGACATTTACACCTCACCTGAGCACATGGGTACCAACTGTCAGTGTGTGTAAGAGTTAAATACAGGCAGGAGTTAGCCTTAAAATATACAGTATCGTTCGGGAGTAGCTTTTCTCAATGAGACCCCCTGTCGTTTTAAATTTTTATGAGGGGCTCAGCTCAACTCTGTCACTTTCAAATCATGGTCTGAAAATAACTGTGGCTCATTTAAGTCCTGTTTTAAATATATGAACATTTGTAATCAGCAGCAGCACAAGGGCTATGACATCCAGGATAAAATGTGATGTGGTACCTGAAAAATACGCATGTCATTAATCAAAATGTAGAATATATTGCAGCAAGAATCTAATTAAAATAATGAAAACAACATGTCACAGGGTGAGGAGTCTCTGCTTTGGTTTCTCTCAAAGTATGAGCAGTTCTCTCCACTGGAATGCAGGAAATGTGCATTTTACGAGTTTCCTCCTTTAAAAGACACATCAGAACAGGAGCACTATTTCAAGACCGCCAGCCAGACAAAGTCGGTAATTATCCTTTGATCTGATGGCGCAACAGGAGAGAACACAGATACGGCTAATAGCCTGCACGCATGCCTTTTTAGAGATAAGAGAAGCAGAGAATCACCTAAAAGAAACGGGTACGAGCTTTTCTAGTCCCCAAATACAAAATAAAAGAAATTAAACTGTGAAAAAATGTTGCTGTACCAAGCTTTTGGTCATGAGAGAGCTTCAAAAGAGGCAATTTAACTCAGAAAAGACTGGGTAATTTACTGTACTGTGGACAAACTGTATTAAAATAATAGCTGGAAGAGTTCAGATATTTTAAACCTTCTAAAAATTACTGATCTCGGTCTGCCTCCATCCAAACTCTTCTGCAATGTATTTGTGGGTTGAAAGCAGACGGATCAACCACAGGATTTCGTAATGTGGTTTTAGCATTAATTTAAAACCTAAACTACTAATAAAGTCATCTGTTGTTTGTAAACGGTGTTTATATAGCTATATTTAGATACTGTGTTTGTAAAACTATAGGTAGCTGCGGCGCCAGTGTAAAAAAGCCAAAGTCGTTCGGTTTGACCATTCTGGGCTACTGTAGAAACATGGCGGCCTCTGTGAAAGTGGACCTGCTCCTTATGTAGATATCAATGGCTCATTCTAAGTTAAAAAAAACCTAACAATTATTATTTTTAGGTGATTACACTCTATTTCATATAAAACTCATTTAAAATGCAGATAAACAAGACTCTAGCTTTATATACTCAAAAATAGATAACAGATGAATAGATTGTTATTCTACTTAATATAAATGTCATGACATTTCATTTTTAACCACATCAGACTCATATTTGTGAGTATTTCCACTGTTTTCTTCTATAAACAGTGGCTGTATTTGACCCTGTTTCTGAGCCTCGGTTTCTACCTGTTCCTGGAGTCCATCGATCTGTTTACGCCTCTCGGCCTTAATAAATGCACCGGGGAAAGGCTGGCGAGGCGGCATGACGGATTAAAGGAGGTCATACTCGAACTCAAAACAAATGTGTCTAATCCCTGAGAATATGCATCACGCCCCAAATCCACTGTCAGTTTGACACAAACCAGATAGAGACATGCTTCAGATCGGGCTATCAAGGTTATTAAAAATCTGCGGTGCCCTTGAGCGAGATCCTCGACGGCAGAGGTTTATTTCAAGGCAAGAAATAAAGCTCAGTGCTCCTTTTAAAATGGAAATACCACCACTAAACTACAACTTGTACTCCTCTGTCCTCTCCATTTGTCACTGGAGTTCAGTCAGAGAGGCCACGGCGCAACAGGGCTGCTCTCTCCGCCGCCTGCGCCGGTCGGAGGGACGCCGAGTCAAGAGGTGAAGCGAGATGCTTCGCTTTGCTTCTCTCACTGGGAGAAAGCAGCCTCAGAAGGTCAATGTGGGGTTGTGAGTCTTTGTGTAGTGACTGTGGTTACAATGTGAGTAGAGAGAGATAGAGGGCACAATCCAGCGTGAGGGCAAACTGCAGCAAAGTCACAAAGAGGAAGCATGCTGGAGATGTAGTGACTTAAAAGGGGATGATTCACTGGCATCTAAAGACCTATATAAAGTCTCAAGGTTGTGCTCGACTACCATTTAGAAATAACCTGTAAATTAGCACCAATCGTGCTTCTTTCCAGGAAACTTTTCAGGAGAATATTTGAAGTTAAACTGGAATTTACAGAGCTGTAAAGTGAAGTGTGTTTACGAAACACTGTCCAGTATTTGTCTGGGGCTTTTCTTAGAGGAGTTTGCATTCTTAATCAATCAGTTATTGATAAATTAAGTCTCCCCTCAAGAAAATTTGTCATTTTTTCAATTAAAAACACACAAATTCACATCGTTTTGGACCGTTATTATCGACCATATCTGTGTGTAAAAATGTGGAAAAGCTACATCAGATACTAAATAAACACTGGTAAAAACTTCAACCAACTACAACTATTTAGTTTGTTTTGATGTTCTTTCATACAGAAAATAGACGACTAAAGAAAGTGTTTTTCTCTTAAACAAAGCCTTTAAAGTTGAACTATCTCAAAGCAAAACAAAAAAGATATGCAGCGCTTAACAAACCATAGCTACGTCAATTAAGGCAATTAAACGCAATTAGTCTTTTAGACACAAGACAGAGTTATAATCATATCAAACATTAAAAAAACTCTCCTTTTTATGCACCTTGACTATTTTAAACGCTAGAACAAACCTTTATGCTCAAGAAATGCAGTATTCACCACATTAAGTCTGCATATTTTCTTTCTCAAACCTCCTGATCATGTGTGATTTACACATTATCAGACAGTAGATGAAGTAGCCGGCAGGTGGGACCAGACGGAGGCAGCTGCTCCTCGCTCACATGGCAGGATCTGCCACGAAGTGTGCTGGTCCGATGAGTGATGCGCTCTGGCAGCTCCTCCTGTGATGTATCGAGCACGGGCCTGAGCTCTCTCAAGAAGTAATCCTGGACTGAGTATGACAGCCCTTCCCTCTCCATCCCTGTCTCTTTCAGATGATGTAGCCCGAGGCGTGCCCTTCGCCGCCTGCCCTTCCTCTCCCTCACCTGAGGACGTGGATGTCGGCGCTCGTCACGACTGACCTCTGAAGCTCTGTGAAACCGCCTCTTGACTGCCCTCCAAGGCCTCTTGGAAATCTCCTCTGGTAGGTTGTGAAATCATCTTGATCTTTTAATTGAACTTTTGAAATTCTTTCAGTGCTCACACTTATTTTAAGTAATAATCAGAAATGAGTTGATTAGATTGTAGGTGTTCCTCTGTATTTATGAGTTAAACAGGTGGCCTCCCATCCAAATGTAACCATTTTTTTGAAAAGGTGAATAAACGCACTGCTATTCTGAGAACACTAGGAGTGGGTTTGTTCAGATAAGCAGCTGGAGGTGCTAATTTTCCAGCCGGGTGCCGTTAAACCACTGCAGAAGAAGAGGGTGCAACAAGACGGAGCTCAAATCACAGCTCTTTAAAGAAAGTGTGTTTTCTGCAGTTTATTGTTGTATATATATTCCTGAAATGATGAAAGTGATTCTCACGCCCTTCTCTAAAGGCACACGATGTGCTTTTACCCCTGCACAGCTGGGTTACATGTGTGCGTGATGGAAAGCACACGCGAGTCGCACTCCCCCTCTGACCCGTCATGTGCTCGCTCGGTTGTCGGTGATTTTTTTCCCCCGTGGGGACAGGCAGTCACGACGGCTGAGAGAGAGAGAGAGACCTGTGTAGCTGGATTTAATCTAAACCTCTAGTCTAAGACTCCACCTGCTGATTTCACTGATTAAGACTTCCTCAAGTAGAAATCACCTTCGGTAGAATCACCTGCAGAGGTGACCGGTTGAAATGGAAACCTGCAGACCATCTGCACGTGGCAGATTCGAATCAACCAGCGCAGCACAACCTCACTCTGAGCAACCCATTCCCTCCTTTAAAACTTAATTAACTGATATATATTTATATATATATTTAGATTTTATTATTTAAAGCAACATTATGGAACTATTTAACCTTGAAATATCAGCTTAAGATGGTTCAGTGACAGGTTGTAATAGGGAGAATGGAGCCTCTGTCATTTGAACACCTGTTGTTGCTCTGTGTAACTTTGGTTTTTCAGGTACGAGCTCCCTCTAACTGAGTCATAGTCAGCAGCTTAAACTGCTGGAATCAGGCCCAGTGAGTTCAATATTAATGCTGAACTGACTTAGAAGTCGTTAAAAACTAGCGTTCATCTCTGATATCCAGCCAGGAAACTTTGAAAATATCGAGATTTTTAAATGGAGTTTGTTATGGTTGTTAAAGCGACAGCACTTCCTGCTCCAGAAACCGGGGATCATGGGTAATATATACACCATTCGGCTTCGTTTTCTGTACATAAATCACCGCTCGTGGCTGCAGAGGGCGCTGTTGCTCGGCAAAAGTCACATTTTGTTGCTTTAATCCTGCAGGAGAAAGATTTCTCTGAGAAGCCAGAAGTCAAAACAAGACTAGATGGGTTTATTTCACCCACACAGACACATCCACATTTGTTCTCAATCTCTAGGGTCTCAGGAAATAAAGAAAGCTGGTAAACACACAGTCCTACAGGGATTGGCAGTGCAATAAGAACTCTATCACAGCCAGAGCGATATGTGACCGTACCCTGAGTCCAGCTCTGATTTGACAAACACTTCATATTTACCTGCTCTCGACACTCAAAGCCATCGCTTTCCTTCCTGTCCTCTCGCAGTTTTTCTATTTCTAGAAAGTGGCATTCATTGTAATACACTGTGTTGTCGAGTCCAATTTGTCAGCTTCACTCTTCTCAGAAAGACTTGGGGTTCTTTTCCCCCAGCGAAAGAAATTGGTCATCGGCGGAGAGTATGAGAGAGGGTGGATTAAGAGCAGTAAGGTGTGGATATTTTTCATTTCTCTCTCTCCTTCTTAATCCACTGCCTTCCACGGCTGTAGTTAACACCTCCTGTGTCGTGTCCCACCTCGGTCCGCCCCGCTGCTTCGTTTCAATTCGCAGATGCAGGCTCTAAGACGAGGGCACAAGACAGAAAAGCATGTGTTTCTGCCACAAGAGGATGCTTCAGTGTTAGTGTCTTTACTCTTGAAGTAGCAGGGATGAGCAATGCTTTGATGCTGCATTTGATTTTTTGGCTCCAGGGGAAGAGCTGTTATCAAAAAGGTGCCAGTTGACAGGGATCCATGAAATGACAGATGTTTCAAGTAATAATCTCCAGTGTTTTAATCTGAATAAATGTCAGGTTTTTATGATACCTGATGCACAGTTTTCAAAGAGAAAGATGTCTGTTTTGTACTTGATATCTTGATTTTTCTTTAAAAAATGCATTTAATGTGACAAACATTCAACCTTTCTGCTTTTAATGTTTGTAATTAATTAAAACATATACTTCCTGATAAAAATAAGGCAAACAGGGGACGTCAGTGTGACCTGAGGCAGCTAAAAGCCCACATAGATGTTTTTATTTTGTGAAACTGTTTTCTATCTGGTCTAAAATATCTTTCGAATTAAAAAATGTGTGCAAATTTTGACTCAATTTCCAGAAATTTTGCAAAAGAAAATGGGAATAAATCCAGGTTTCCATCCCCTACTGTTACAAGATTAGTTGGTTTATCAAGAAAACGTGATGGAAATGTGACATTTATTTCATGTTTTAATTTGAAGAACTTTACAATCTTGTTGCTCCACACAAATCTGATGTCAGATATCATCTCTCCAGTGGACTTTCAAGTCACATGCTTCACATACGTCATTCTTTATTCATTTCCGTGGGAGTTTTCTGTATCTTTTTGTTGATAAACTAACTTTTTTACCTCAATCAAACATTAAATCTTGAGCAAGCAGATTTGTTTTAAAGTTGACTATACTATAAAGGCTCTGAGTGTCCATGTTTTTCTGACTTCTCCCCTTTGATGTAAATGGAACGCAGCAGTAGAAATAACCATGACCGAACATAAGAACAACTCAAGCCACAACTGACTTGATTTTGAGTGAAATAGCATCCAAAAACGCAGCCTGGACAAATGATTTTTAATCCGTCTGAATGTCTGGAAAGGAACCCAGAAGATTTCGGCTTGAATCTAACCCTAACTCTGCAGAAACAGCCACTTATCACTCATGATTTAATTAGGAAACAAAGCAAACGTCTTGCAGCTGCAGTGTGGAGTTACTGTAAACCTCTGAGACCTCCCGATAATGCCAGCCCGCTCAGGAGACCGCTCTGTTCTCACAGCAAAAAGGAGCCTGACGGCAATCAAAAAAAAAAAAAAAAGTTTAAGGAGATAAAGTGGGAATAACCCATAGCTGCACTCATGAGCCGAGGCTGAGGAGACTGAGGAAAGACAGAGATGGAGGAGAGGAGGAAAGAAACGAGTGCAAAAACAGAATAAGAGTGAAATTGGAAGAGGTGGAGAGATAAGAAGAGGATCAGAGAGAGAAAACCCTGCAGCGATTTGGGGTCTGTGTTATGTGTTTCGCTCTCTAACTCCACATGTCAAATGAGTTGGACCTGCTCGTCTCTCCCAGGGCCCAGAGTTTGCCTTTTCTTTTTTCCGCCCCTCAATTTCCAGCAGAGCAAGAGTGTGTTTTTCCACTTCGCATTAGGAGGGTTGGGCGGGAATGATTCACTGGGTTTTGCTGTGGTTTTACCCTCAGCAGGATTAGAGCTGGAAGAGGGCTCCTTATTATCTTCCACCGTTCGAGCTCCGTCATCTGTTAGAAGAAGCAGCGGAGCTTAAGACAAATTACCCCCTCGGTGACTTTTTCCCGGATTGGCACCGGAGAGGCTGGCAAAGGGGGCAAAACGGGAGGGAGGAGGGGGGCATTTGAACATGAGGGGGTTGTTAGGATTTAATTTATGCCAAGGGAAGGGCACTGAGGAGGAAAGAGGCTGCAGGACACGAGCTCCACGCTCTTGACAAAGAGATTTACGGCGAGGAAGTGATAGGAATAAGGTCACAGCGAGCGCAGATCCTCCTCGTCTTTGACTCGAAGGAGCGCTTGAAGAGTTTGAGAATAACATTCACAGAATAATAAAACCCTAACAGTCTCCTCCAGAAAACTACAAGTTTCTTTCACGCACACAAAAACTCCAACTGAAACGATTAGTCCATTAATCTTTTAGTGGATCAAGAAAGTAAACAATTTTAATAAGCAATTAATCCTTTTAGTTCAAATAAACGGCAGAATTTTTGTAAAGTTTGCACTTCCATTGTGAGGATTTTTTCCAGCTCATTATCATGAACTGAAACCATTTTTGAGTTTTTAAGTTTTCAAACAAAATAACAAAAGAAAATCCAGTGGTTGCTGGGAAACTGTGACGGACTTTTCTGCGATTTATCTGTGCTCGTCTGACTTTTTTGAAATGAGTGAATCTCATTTTTGGAAAATACATACGTTAGGTGATAGCTTGTTTTATGTAGCAGTGCATGTGTGTCTGTTGGTTTAAAGTGGAGCTTTTGTTAACGTTGGCGTGTCCAGAAAATTGACTTGTTTGCTTCTAGTGATATTTGACATTAATGGAAGGGTGGTGGTTTATTCCTGGAATGACTGGAATCGTCACTAGGTTTGAAAGTGCACTTTGCAAGGACGTCTCACTCCCACTTTCTTCTTTGGTCCAAGAAATCGTATCTATCTTCCCAGGGATCCCAGGAATTAATCAACATACAAAAATCCTTCACGTGGCTTAAGATCATAGTTAAAACATTAGAAAAACTGACTGAAACAGTAACAAAAGTAGTTGGGTGTAAATGTTTTAATGTTCGGCCATCCAGCCGACAGCCGGCTCTAATGGAAAACCCTGAGTTTTGGTTTGGTGATTGTCATGATGTTTTTTTGTCTGCTTGTCTTACTGGCTTGAAGTGGGTGGGTTTTATTTTGGAAAACATACTACAACTTTAACCTGGTAGGCAGATAAACTACCATTTCCTGTTGCCAGTAGGTGGCGCTGTTACAATGATTGAATACTGGCATGCAGTTGTGTTCAGGTCTTATCAAAATATGCAAAGTTTGGGGCAGATTGGACAGTGTATGTTTGAGTTGCAACAACTTCCTGTTTCCTGGTGAAACACTGAAATTCGCCATGGAACGATTTTGCAATTTAGCTTCGTGAGTGTCTTAAAATTGACAAGTGATGATGCTAATCTGATTAGGGAAAATGAGTGACACGAACATTTTAAAAGCCCTTGCTGACTGTAAAGACAAATTAGAGAAAAATCCCCGGTGTGTAATTGCAAGACGTTCGGCTCAGCGTGCAGAAGATTGCGAAGCCATTTAAGTGAAAAATTTTAAATCTGGGGGAATATTACAGGCTCGTCTTCTGTGCAATTTCACCGATGAATGCCACCCAGCAGGTGAGCCAGAGCCACTGGTTTCAGAGTTATTTCTCTGCTATTTGTTTTTGATAATGGAAATGGGAAATCCAAAGCAGTGGAAAATATGATCTGGGCGCAGATCATCGCTTGTTTCTCGCCTTTCTCCTTTTTTTCTTTCGCCTCTCCCGTCCTTCATTGGCATCGCTTTTGATTGACACAAGCAATTAAGCCGAGCCTCTTGTTTATAATTGATTCCCATTGGCAAATATTCCACTCGTTCGTCTGAATGTTACAGTGAATGCAATCAGATGGAACGATTTTTTTGTTTTGTGAGAAGGCTCGAGGCTCAGGTACAGAAGGTGGGAGAGGAGGGGTGAGCTTTTAATCAACGCTAAGCATTATCACTGCAAAACAAAATAAGTCACGCAAATTAAGTACTTTGAGAAGGAGGAGGGGGGACTGTAATGAAAACTGAATCATCTGCAATAACACTTTGGAGGACAATTTAGCATATGATTGCGAATTTAAATAGCTACTTTATCTTTTGCAGGACTTACATTTCTGTCATGCTTCAGGGGATTGCATAATGCTCTTTACTGCCAAAAGAAGCAGTTTTATTATTCCAAACTACTCTGAAATGTTCAGAGAGGATCCTTTTTCTATGAGGACAGAGAGGCAGGTGTCATTTTTTAGCTTTTTTATTACCAAGAATACAAAAAATATCTACATTCACATACCACTTAACTGTAGCATGACTGACCACATAGATTTCAAGTAAACTCCACCCGGTCGAATTATCAAAATGTACCTTCCCAGTTTGTAAAATCCTTTTTTTGTCTTTTGGTGTTTGTGTTTAGCATGTTTTTTTTCCCCAACTTTTTCTTTGTTGTTGTTGTTGTTGCTGTCCTTTTTACATTTGGCACTTAATGCAGATTATCAACGTCTCTGTAAGTCCACAGGATTGGAGGATTTAAGCCACATTTTGTGTGGTGGCAGGAAAAACAACACTTTAACGGGACAGATCAAGCCTCGCTGCCGTCGGACTCTTGTTGGCACGGTGGTGGATCCGAAATGAAAGGCGACTCGGTCGTGTGCTCATCCACGTACGGGTGGGGTGGTTGGTGGATGGGGATGGCTTCCCTCGTCTCCTCATGAACTGCTTCGTGTTTTTTGGGAGTTACAATACAAAGAGCTTTAAAAAAACATACAAAATGATAATACAATAAACCTGGAAAACCCCACATGGGATTACAGCATCGCTATCTCCTTGGAGATTTTTTTTTTTTTTTTGCACATAGACTGAAAACAAGGGCAGTTTACATCATGTATGTTACAACAAATATGTGTGCGGCAGTTTAAGTACAGTGTCGGTTTTTTAAAGTACCCAAATAAGTTAGCAAAAAATATAAATTACAGCACGTGGAACGAAGAAATAAATTAAGACCTGCACACAGATGAAAGGAAAAACAAGGAACACGCCTGCGATTTTCGCCGATGACTCTTCGATTTCTTTCCTCTGGAGTCATCGTGTAAAAAAGCACAAACTCAGAGCAGTGGATTAGCATTTCAGAGTTTGTCTCCCCGTGCTGCTGTGAGTTAAATAGTCCAGGCCCCCTCTTTGTTTTTCATCTCTGGCAAAAAAACACTTTGAACCAAAGGGGGCTCTGTCTGTGGCTGGGTCAGGCAGGAGTTAACATGTGCTTTGAAGCTGTTCCTTTTTTGCGGTAGCCCCCCACGAGGCTGCCAATCCAAGCCCCATCTCTGGGGGGAGATTTAAAAACCAGCTCACACTGCTGCTGCTGCTGCTGCTGGAGGCATCTCAGGCCTCCAAGGCTGTGGAGAATCGAGGCTTCGGCAGGAATTCAAGTGCTAACGGTCACAGATGTGGACGCAAGCACAACCTGGCTTTATCGTGTCTTCCTCGCACACGTTTTTGTCCATTCATGTCACTTCTCAGATGTGTTTTTGTGTCAATTTTTTGTGTCAGCGTAGCTCAAGATTAAAAAGGCAAAGGTTTCAGGAGTTCTACCACATCGGAGGACTGTTTGTCTCCAGCACGCCGTACATCTCGGCGAGTTTTTTGAACCGAGGCCCCCAGTCGTTGAGATAGTCGTACTCGTGGTCGGTGTTCGAGGTCCCCGACTGGAGCGAGCTGAGCGACTCGGCGACCGAGCCCTCGCCCTCGTAGGCGTAGGTCTGCAGAGAGTCGTACGGCGGGGCGCACGGGTCCATGTCGGCCTCCAGGAGCTTCGCCAGCACGTACCCGTGGACGTTGCTGTCCCCGCCGCCGCCGCCCATCACGCAGGCTTGGGGGACGTAGCGCGACAAGCTCTCGATTTCCGGCAGCATGTC
Source organism: Lates japonicus (assembly GCA_033238685.1). NCBI lineage: Eukaryota > Metazoa > Chordata > Actinopteri > Centropomidae > Lates > Lates japonicus. The sequence continues at coordinate 1,018,751 of BRZM01000020.1, forward strand.
CTGTCTCATCTTGCCCAGGTGGTGGTGCGCCTCCCGCGGGTTCCACATGGCGGCAATGTCAAAGGCCTCGGTGTCCTCCTCGCCGCCGCCCTCGTCGTCGTAGCGCACAATGTTCTCGTGGACGTTCTCCTCCTCGTCGCACAGATAGGGCTTCTTACGATGAGTCCGCAGGGAGAGCATGAGCAGAATCATCACTGTTGTAAAGAAAAAATAAAAACTGTTAGGATACTGTAGAGAAAAGCAGGAAGTTTTATGTATGTCAAGCTAAAAAAAAAAGTCTTAAAATTTTTTTATTTATTTAATATTTTATTTATTACTTCATGTTTTAAGTCATTTATCTGGTACATTTTTCACTTTTCTCATTTTTTTGATTGATTACTCCAAGAAAAAACAGTAAACATCGACTGTAGCCTTTTTGATTTTAAGTTTTGAGTGAAATAGCATCTCCAAAAATGGCACAAACACCGAATTTCAATGGCTAAAGTTGTTTTTTTCCCCCTACACAGACAAAAGCCCCACTATCAGACCAAAAATGAAGGTTTTACAAATGCATAAAACCATCATATTTCATCATCATACTTTTTCAAAACATGAAAACGGATGTGAAACACTTAGCATCAGCAGCAGCCGGCTAAAGCATCTCCCAGTGTGGCACAGGATTAAAATATGGCTTTATTTCTTTCTTTTCCTTTTTTTTTTTTTTTTTTTTTTTGCATTCTGGCAAAAGTCTAGCCTTCATTAGCACCAGCTGCCCCTGTAGCATCACACTCTCTTTTCCCCCCTGGATGCTGATATGGACCCACTTTATCTCTCCCTGCAGACCGGTGACTGTGAGCAGGACGGCTCAGCAGGTTGACTCACTCTGCTCCACGGGGGAGGGAGAAATAAATTTAGCTAAAACATCTTTGCCTGGCTCGGAGTCTGAGCCCACTGTTTTTGAATAGACATGATAATTCTGATTTCAAAGGAGGAGTTTATCCATTTTTTTGGGTTATAGTAAGCCCACTGTTTTTGTGCTGCTGCTCTGGAATGAGCCAACGTGCTTCATGCCTTCAAAATCCTAATAAATTGCATTTTTGAAAATGCTTTTCTGAAGAAATAAATCCTAAATCTTGAATGCAGTCTTCTTTTCACATAACCAAGGTTATTCTGACAAACAAAAATAAATAATATATACATATTTGAAGCTGTAGGGCAAAAGACTTTGAGAGGCAAAAACCCCCACTTAAATATGAAATTTGAGTCTTTTATTAACTGATAACGTCACTTAAACCTTCTACTATCTTAAATGTGCACAAATACTTAACATACGTTAACTGGAGTATTGTTTTTTTTATACTTATCCAGCTGTATTTTTGTATATTTTTAAAAAATATTTCAGCTTTAGCTGAGGGACAAAAAGATGAAAGACAATCTAGAGCTCTTAATCTTTTAGAAACACAACAAACAAATCAAATAAAAATGTCATAAAACCAAAACGAAATGATTAAAATTAGGTGTTTGTTTGCTAATAAAAGAGCCTATGTTAGCTTAATTAGCTAGCTAGCTCAAGCAGGTAAAATCTTGTGTGCTTTTTGTGAGCTTTTATCGGTATTTATGTGAATTTAAGGATCCATTGTTTCAGGAAAAAGAAAAACGTGAGAGATGGGAGGTTTTCTGTGTGTGAAGCCACAAAAACCAGATTTTAAACAGTATTTTCATAGTTAAAATTCCAGCTCTTTGCTAGTTTCAGGTACTTTTTTACATTTTCTGCGCCGACGGGTGTCACAACTGAAGCCACGTGTTTTATATAAGGTCAGAGGTCAGGCAGGTATCCTGGAGGCTGTGTGAAGCTTTACCTGACATTATCTCAGATTAAATATCATTATATGATAAAAGGCCGCTGGCTCTTTTCTGCACACCGTCGCAGCAGCAGATCATAACTCACCCAGCAGGACGAAGATACAGGCCAGGATGGCGATGAGGGCCCCTCTGCTGAGGCTGGCGGGCAGGCTGTAGGCCTCGGCGTTGCACGACATGACGTTACCCTCGTGGTCGCAGCTGCACACCCGGATGGTCAGTGTGCTGGTGCTGGTCTGGACCGGCTGCTCGCCGTCGGAGATGAAGATGGGCAAGTAGAAGACAGTCTGGTCCTGCTGCGACCAGCCTCCGCGGCGAGTCAGGATCCACGCTGTGTTGTCTGGGAAGAGACCGAATAGGTCAGGGGGGAAGGCTCGGATCGCTTGTTCTGCGGCAGCTGACTTGTGCAGATAACAAAGGTCAGGGCATGTACAGTATATATTCAAGCTCACAGAACGGTAACGGTGGATGAGCACAGGATCATGGGAGTTGGGGAGGGTGACATTGTGAAGAAGTAGTGACGACTGAGGATGTAATATGCACAAATACTGAGATCAGAGGTCCAAATCCCCAAGTGCAACATTTCTGACTAAAACCCTGTGAAATTTTCTCATTATTTTAACATTTTCTTTAAATTTTATCTTCCTACTATGGTCGAAAAGCAGCTTTAAAACCTCTCTCACGCTCCCAGGATACATTTCTGGTGGAGAAACACTGAATCCCTCTAAATATTTTAACTGAATTTATTCTTTTCCAACAAAATTTAAACTGTTTAGGCTTAAAAATATCAAAATAGACCTTCAAAACCCAAAACCTTATTAAGTACAGAACAGAAACTTCTCTTTTATGTTGGTAAAATATCAGAGTTTCTTCAATAACAGTTCCAGCCTGGACTAGTCAGTCTCTCCTGGTTCTGCAAAGGTGAAAATACAGTTCCCATACCGGGAGTTGAACCCGGGCCACCTGGGTGAAAACCAGGAATCCTAACCGCTAGACCATATGGGAATACTTACTGGCTTTCTTGATTCGCTAGCAAAGATGCTAATCCAGCCCTACAGTTAATACCTGGTAGCAGGGTTAATGTGTGAATGTTTTATATGATGTTAACAGAACAGGAAATGAAATAAGTTCCTCTTTTTTTGTCTTAACACCTGTAGGAGAGTGTAACCCAGTCAGAACTCAGGCATCCTCCTCTACATACAGGAGGAAACTGGTGATATTTTGCGGTGCAGTGCAGTGTCTACCTTGGTTGTCTCTCAGGGTGAAGTTAGGGTTGTTGGCGGCCTCTGGCGCCAGGCTGTAGTAGAAGTGTTGTCCACCCAGAGGCTCGTCTGGATCCACCGCGGTCACTGTCTGGATCAGCTGCATTCACATCAACACACAGTTGTATAAGCAAGCTTTTTCATCAGTTTACAGTCTATTTAAATCCCATAAAATGTTCCTGAAATCAGAGTTTAAGAGCAGTGCAGCCTCTGACAATGAAACTCATAATTCTCATTATTCTCATAATATCAGGATTTTTCTCTTAAATTACAACTTTTCTCATGAAATTATGACATAATCCTCATAATATAAACACCTTTCACATATAAGTGTGGCTTTATTCCCATGATACAGTAATTTATATTGAAAAAATAAAACTTTATTCTCATAATATCATGATGTTTCCCTCTCTCACTCTGGCAGTTTACATTTTATCAACTTATGTTAGCTTAATTATCCAGTTAGCTCGTTGCTGTTGTTGAGTGTGACTGGTCAGAAAGGAGAAACCTGTCTGTATTTAGATGTAGGAAAAAATATGTTTTTTAGTGAAGTCTAAACTTAAGCCACGTAAGGGCAAGACCTGCAGGTACTGTATGAAGCATTACATTAGTTTAAATATGATTACCAAACACTTTTAAGGCAGATTAACGCTGGAAAATTCACTATACACGGACTGGAAAACACTGGCTAGCCTAGCAACATAATAAGGCTACAAACAACCCACTGTAAGAGGAGATTTTATTTAAATAAGAACTTTGTTTTCATTCTTTCCTCATTAAATAAATCCTTAGATGTATCCTGAGTGTATCTTTAACACCCCTACTTGAGTAAATGTACTTTATTTTCCTTTATAAATGAAGTACATGTATATATCTCAGGTGATTTTGTGTCTCCATACCTGTCCAGCTTTGGCGTTTTCACACACATAAGCCTCCAAATAGTGCGTCAGCAGGGGAGGATTATCGTTCACATCCAGGACCTTCACAGCCACCGACACACTCGAGATCTGTGTCGGGTTATCTGCATTAACACACATACACATACAGTAAACACACAAATCAGACGCTGTTAGATGCACTGACTCCTGCTTAGTTCAGTTTGCGCCTCTGTTAATCTTCCCCTTGTTTACAGTCACATTAACGCCCCTCACGCTCAGATTACACTTCTATTATTCTCCATTACCAATCAGCACATTTGCATACCTTAACCAGCTGTGTAATAGGCAATAGAAACCCAATTAGTGGGCAGTAACTACTTTCTCAGGTTTCATCACATGATCGATCAATCAATGGCGTGACTTTAAGCTCCGGAGGTCGATGTGTGTGGGTCGGAAAGAGGTAATTTAATATCCAGCTTTGCTGACGTTTTTATCTGAGTGAAGTGAAACCAGTGGTGTGAGAATCTTATTTGAGTTAAAGTACAGTAGAAAGCAGTTCAATTAAAGTGTGAATATTGATTGAGTTGCTTTAACAAATGGGAGTTTTGTTCCAAAGGTTTGAATAATAAAATTAATGAGGGCTGAATTCCGTTCAGCTGATTAACACCTGCGGTGAAAAGTCTGATTTGAATGCAACACTATGGACAACTTATAAATATCTAATTATACAATTTGTATGTTACGGCAGTTTATGAAATTATTTCTTAGTTTTTGCATAAATATTGCAATATTAAATAATACATTCTGAATTTAACCTCATGATATAATGAGTTTTCACATAAAAAAAATGACTTTATTCTCACGATACAATGATTTATTTGGAAAAATTCTGAATTCATTCTCATAATATCATCATTGTTCTCTCAAGTCACAACTTAGTATTGTAAAATTCTCACTTTTCTCATGAAATTATGACTTAATCCTCATAATATCTTGACTCTTCATGTAAAAGAATGACTTTTCCCATGATACAGTGATTTATACTGAACAATTACAACTTTATTTTCATAATATAGTGATTTATTTTTATAGAATTATTAAACAATTCTCATAATATCATGATTTTTCTCTTAAATCACAACTTTACATTGACTTTTTACATAAAACCACAGCTCTACATGTATTAAAATACAGTTTCTATTAAATTATTTTTACTTTATATAATGAATCTTTCATAACATGATGACCTTTTCTTATAAAATTGACTTTTCCTCATAATACTGACATTTAAAATCCATATTTAATGTTCCAGCTAATTTCAATCTTCCATGCTGTTCCTCCATCATTGTTTTGTTTTCTTTATCCCTCCCTATCTGTGCCCTATCTCGCCCTCTTCATCTCTGTCACATCTTTTAATTAGCCGCCATGCGGGGAAAGTTATTTAATTACTCATTCATTCAATTACCGTCTCCTTTTAGGTGTGTCCACCAAAACAGAGAGAACAAACAGACAAACAAAGCCGAGGGAGGGGAGGATGAAGGTGACTTTCAGTGCCACCAGCTGTGTGCAGATCTGTAGGGCATCTCCTGCTCTACATTACATAACTCTGCAGGAGTTGTTTTCCAAAATCACTGGTTCTACATTTGTGCAATTACATTCACCCATCTGTGTGTAAACCAACAGCACGAATCTCCCAGAGTTAAAGTCCTAAAAGTCATAATAATGTATAATGTAATAACTTTTCACGTAAAACTTTAACTTCAGTCTCATGTTACAGTGATTTATATTGAAAAAATACAACTTTATTCATGATTCTTCTTTTAAATCACGACTTTAAATAGTCAGAAAACGACTTGATAAAGTGTCTGTGTGACGTACTCATCTCCATGGCGAGGACGGTGATGTTGTGCCAGCCGATCTCCTCCCGGTCCAGCGAACGCACCGTCATCAGCGACCCGGAAGTGATCTCGATGTAGAAGTACTTGTTGGGGTCGCTGGACCTCTCGATGGAATACCTGGCGACACAAAATGCCATGTGAAAATCAGCGTCGGAATACAGTGCATCTTTGTAATCCTGTATCTGAGGGCGACGGCACGCACACATACGGCTTTTGTGTGTGTATCTGTGCGATAAGGCGACAGGCTGGCAGCTTCCCAGGGCACAATATAAGAAGAAGAAGAAGAAAGAGAGGAGGAAGAGGCTCCAGATAAGGCTTAATCAGAGTATCTGCCTCCGCTGCCAAACCGACGCCGGGGATACACAGACCTGCAGCGTGCCGCCTTGGCTCATCTCCTGCCACCGCAGGCTGATTTCCAAAAAACGCTCTTCTGAGAGCGACATGCAACAACAGCCAAACACACAGAGAAGAGGAGGAGGAGGAGGAGGAGAATGTAGAGCACATCCAGAAACCTGTTTATGTAACCATGAGGTGTCCTGAGTTCACCTGTCGCTCTGCTCTCACCTGGAAGAGGTCATTTACCAAGCAAAAAACAAAGAAAAACATTTTTCTATCACGATTAAAGAGTTTCCCATCTCAGTCGAAATAAAAAATTACCGTGATAAATGTCAAATCACATTGTATTTCAAGTTTTCAAGGCTGATTTTTGCTCCGGAATAAACATTTTAAACTTTTCTTTAAACTCTCGCAAAAACTGTGAAACATTTCACAAAACTGAGGTAGAAAGACTATTAAAATTCTAAAATATAACACAACTAATTTAAAATGTATCTTGCACAACGCAGATTTAGATTAAAAACACAGTTCACATACAACTCACAATTTTTGCTTTTTAGGACTAGAAGACAACAAAATGCAGCCCAGACATTAATACTCCTGTACTTTACCTAAGTAACATGACTTTTGCTTGTAATGGAGTATTTTTTTAATGAATGTACTAGTACTTTTACTGAAGTAAAGGCTATAAATACTTCTTCCACAACTATAAAACATGCATTGAGGCTCTAAACGCCATTAAATGCATCATGAAACACCCTGTTTTTTAGGGTCATTCTGCCTTTAAATGACTATTATACACAAAAAATCTGCAGATCAGGTGTTTAATAAAAGGCTGGTATTGTCAACCTGATATATTACAGTCAATTTAGCTGTAGTATGTGCGTGTTGTGTGCGTCTGAAGGGTTGTTTGCGGTGTGTGTTTCGGACTGTGCGCCGACAGGGAGCAGTCGTGACTGGCACATCCAAGGCTGGCAAGGATCTCCCTGAAGGATCTCTATTAATATCACTCCTCCACAGTCATGAGGAGGGGGGTTGCTGTTTATGTGTGTTTCAAATAGCAGGTGAAAAAGAGTGTGTGTGTGTATATATGTGTGTGTGTGGGCTTGGATATATCTGCCAGTCATGCTGCAGTTGGTAAAGGACAGAAAGATGTAAAATGGAAATGAGACGGACACGGAGACTGAAGGTCACCTGCTGCTTTTTCGTCGTTATCTGTCATCTGATGTTGCTGCTGCTGCTGCTGATGTATTCGACCTCAACCCCCCTTCACTCTCACCCCCGACTGATTCCTCAAACTATCTCTCTACCTTTGCCTGTAACTCTCCCCACGCTTGCTCCAAACTGGCTTTTTGAAAATCTCTTGACTGATGCAAAGCCAGAACACAACACCACACAAGCTCTGGGGATTTCAGTCAAATGTGATATTGAGGTCTGAGCTGTAGCTGCTGGCTCGCTCTGTCTTTCTGTCCAGGAATGAGAGATTTTAAAACAGTCTTAATGAGAACCACTGGAAGCAAATGGATTGGAGGACGAACAATCCTTTTAACATTAAACATGCAGAGTTTTCCGTAAGTGTAGGCTGTCAGCTGGATGGCTGGACATTGATATATTTTCAGTCTGCTACATTTACATTTAAACTATAATCTCAAACCAGATGAAAAATTATTTTCACTGAACGTCTGGTTCTTAAGTAATCAGAGAAACAAGCTGAACAAAAAGCTGCTCTCAACGTCCTGTCCGCCCAACAGCATCACAGAAAAACGCTGATTTGTAATGTCAAACCTCAAAGGCCTCCACCTCTCTAAAACGAATGCACCTAATGATTAAAACTAAAAAAACACTGAATAGAGTAGTTTCACGTTAAAAATCAAGTGTTTTTCAGACGAAATCCCAACCTAGAAACAAGCTGAGCTGCCGCTAACGTTAGCTCAGCTTGTTTTTAGGTTGGGATTCCTTCAGTTTTCGTCGTTCCTCTCCAAAACAAATGGACAAAGTTGTTAAAATCTGATGAAAAAACTCTGTTTACATCCAAATTAGATTCACAATCAGCTCAAAAATCTTCAATATTGGAATGAGGAGCTTTAGAAAGGAGGTGGTTTGGGGTTTGAGCTTCCTCTTGTTCGTCTCCGAGGTATATATTCCGGGGATGTCCAGCTGGAAGGAGCCTCTTGGGGCAAACCCAGAACAAACTGAAGGGATTAAATATCCCATCTGGCCTGGGAACAAATTAGGATCCCCCCTGGTGAGGAGCTGGAGGACTTGGCTGAGGAGAAGGACCTCTGGGATACCTTTCTTAACCGGTATAAATGGCAGAAAATGAGTGGATGAATGCCCTATATTCAGTTTCCACCATTTTATTTCCCCGAATTGTTGCAGGGATACGGTGAATGAGTGAATGAGGGAGGAAATTCGGATGCAGCACTTAAATCGCTGAGTGTGAATTTAGCAGCAAAGCAGCCGTGGTGTCATCTACATCCATTTCCCCCGTGCGCTACTTTTAGCCCCCCTAATCGAGGTTGTAAAAACGGACAGCTGGGACAGGGTGCAGCTTGAGCGGCACGAAACGCTCATTTATTGCCGCAGTCATTGATTCCTTTACATGATTAATAGCCTAATTAAAGGCTTTATGTCTAATTAGTTTATGAGAGGTGCAGTCTGGACGGTCAACCCACCACGCAACATCTGTTCTGCCAGAGCACAAAACATACTTGCTAATAATTGAGAGAAGTGAAGGTCCTCAGCTTCTGGTCTACCCTGTGTTGACTAATTGTTGGATGTTGAAACTCATCAGGGTTGTTATCAGCGTTATTATCTTCATCCTCAGCTTCATCAGTATCAGTTATCCCACTGTGGAGCACTCAAAACTCAAGTGTAGATAAAAGGGAGCTGCAGTTTGTAGCCTGTTCTGACAAATTATGTTGTGATGCTGCCCCCTGCTGGTGGTTAGGTAGTGTTACACCAGCAGAGCCAGAAAACCCACAATCAATAAGTTGTTCTGCATTAATATTTAAAGCTCTCACAGAGAAATAATGTACTTCACTAAATCATAATCTGATTTTGAGTTCATTTTATATAAAAAGTTAAGTTTTAAAAATATAAAATTCACCTTTTTTAGATAATTCTGGTGCAGAAACCCAAGTTATTTTTTCTTTTGTCAAGATACAGACACTTTTTTCGAGAAATTTTGGGAAAACTTTAAAAAAAAATTAATTTAAATTAAAAAACAGTTCACACACAATTCACAATTTGTAGCTTTTAGGACTCATTTATGGACAGAAATGTAACTCACACATTGATACTACTGTATCTTTACCTAAGTAAGATGTTGAATTCATGACTTTTGCTTGTAATGGAGCATTTTTAATGAATGTACTAATACTTTTACTGAAGTGAAAGCTATAAATACTTGCACGGTAAAGCATTAGTAGATTCCACCTGACTTCTCTGTATGTCCATGTACGAATGATGTTACTCATCATTCTCCTCACCTCACTGTGTTGTTGGCAGCATCTGGATCCCTCGCCGACACCGTCTTCACCAGCGTCCCGATCTCGGCGTCCTCCGGCAGCTCGACGTAGTATGCCAGCAGGTCGAACAGCGGCGGCTCGTCCACGTCCTCCACGCTCACGTGCACGATGGTGACGTCCTTGAAGGGCCCGCGGTGGCGGAAGGCCGGGTCCAGGTGAGTGTTGGCACCCTCCACCTTCAGGGTGTAACTGGGTTTGTTCTCAAAGTTCAGCGGCTGGAGGTTGAACACACATGAAAACATAAATAGGTGACATGGTTACTGACCTTTGGGCACTTCAAAGGTTTTATATTAAAGAGAGAATCTCTGCAGTTCTACGTATACACATTATGTCTTTGGATAAAAATATCCAGTAAACAATCACAAGGGATTGCAAGGGATGCTAAGGAGCAGCTGAAAGGTAAGGAGATCAAATTAGATGTTTCTTCAAAAAAGCAAAATGTAAAGTATTTATTTTATTGCAGAATTCACTAAAAGAAACTTAAAATGAAAAGTAGATTGTAGGCAGCACTGCAAGGTGTTTAATGTTTGCAACACAAATTAAATTGCCAGATTTTCCAATGGAGTTTTGTGACTTTCTCCCTGTGAGATAAAGAAGTGTTTTGGAGGGGGTTGTATCAGAGTTGTAAACAAACAAAATGTCCAAACCCAAGTTGTTTCCCCTTTTATAAATCCTGAGTTAGAATCAGTACAAATAGTACCTTTTTCACCGTGATGATGCCAAAAAGGTTAGTAGGATCGGTGCTTATGTCAAAGGTGTCTCGTCCATCCCCGTCAATGATACTGTACTTCATCTCGGCGTTGACCCCGATGTCCCTGTCCTTTGCCCAGATGCGACCCACCACTGAACCCACTGGCGCCGACTCCGGGACGCTCATTTGGTACAACCCTGAGAAGATAAAATCAACAGAGTGATCATCCTGTCATACCTGCTCCATCTGTTTTAATCTTCTATCCTCTAGAGGGAGCCAAACACCTTCCATCAACCTCCACTTCTTGCTGCTTTTTCCTCACATCATCACATCTGAGGCCAGCCTTAAAATAAATGGCTCCATAAACACCTCACACTTGGGTTATATACAGTCTCGTGGGTCAGCTTGAATTTCATCTACTGTTTAACCTCAAAGACGAGGTGACAGCTGCCCAATTTGCGGTGCTCCCTGCAGTCCAAAGTGAAATGCCTGCACATTGTGCTTGACAGAGGGGAATCCCTGAAGCTCTTCACAACCGATCAAAGTTCCATCGAAGTGATGGCGTTAATTGGTGGGGGACTGTGATGGAAGTGGGAGGAATGGGGCGGCGGCGGCGGTAGGGGTGGATGTTTTCTTTGTCTTGGAGCAAAGCCACCCGTTGGCCAGGCTGAGACGACCATGGACAGCTAGACAAACCCCTGACCCCAGGAGGACGGGTAATGAGAGGAGCAGGAATGGGGATAATCAAAGAGACAGCATGGGGCGACTGGTGGCTGAAGGGAGGAGGGAGGAGGCCAGGGGGTAAATGACTGGGGACTGGTGGCCAGAAGTGGACAGAGGGAGAAGGGCAGAGGGGCTAACGGCAAGAGAAATGAGGTGGATGGATGTGGAGATGTGCGGTTTTGTCCAAGGGGCTGATTCTCATTGGAGACACCCTTAAAAAAAACAATAAATGTTTGTGCTGCAGTCCCATTTTACTCATCTTAAAGCATCAACCATCAACAAATCAGGGTGTTGTTTTTGAAATTAAAGTGAACCTCTGGGTTATTCGTGGGCTTTGAGTTGGTGTTTTTCACCAAAAGCACCAAAAACATTTCAGCTCCACTAATGTGAGGATTTGCTGTTTTTCTTTGTTATATATCATTATAACCTGAATATCTTTGGGTTTTTTGGCTGTTCTGGTAAACTGTGATGGACATTTCAAGCATTTTTGTGACATTTTACAGATAAGAGATTTGAGAGAAACTGTCCAGAAGATTTAAATATTGCTCCTCTTTCAGCTCAAGAGTATCAGAAGGGATTAGAAAAGGTTGAAGTACAGCAGGGGAGTAAAGTGAATTTAAGAAACACATCTAAAAAGGAGAAAAAGTAGAGATGCTTACGCTGGTCAAACATGGGAGGGTTGTCGTTGACGTCGCCAAGCGTAATGTTGACGGTTGTGGTCCCGGCGAGCCCCCCTAGCTGGCCGCCCATGTCCTTAGCCTGAATGACCACAGTGTAATTTTCCCTGGTCTCTCGGTCCATGTCTGCCAGGGACACACGGACCACGCCTGAGGAGGAGGGGGGGAAAAGGAAAGGGAAAGGGCAAACAGAGACACGGGAGGTGAATTAAAGGTCAGGCGATGGAGAACTGGTGACACCGGATTAGGGTCATGTGTCCGAGCGATGTTGTCCTCGAATGTCAGTGCCCTCCGCTAGAGAGGCAGTTCATAACAAAAGCTCTCATCCTTTTCGATTTAAAACAGCATTTTCTGCTTCTGTAAGGCCGTTTTCAATCTTGTACCTTTGATTTTATTTAGTTAAACATCATGTTTTTCATTTTTTTGTCAATTTTTTTCCTCACAAACACAGATATAGGGCAGTTATCTTGCTCAAAGACACTTCTTCAAGTAAAAAAAACCTCAGCTACATATACTTTATAATCAAATTTCTACCATAGTGTGCATGACAAAGACTTAAGATAAAGGAAGGATCACCATGACTGTGACAAGGATCACTCCAACGGCATCGTGGCAGGATAAAAAGGAGCGATCAATACTTGTGGCAGTGCATCCTTGCATCCACAATAAGTCAATTCAAACTCGAGGCTAAAACTGAAACTGACACTTGAGTAAAGAAGACCAAATATGTTGGTTCCCATGGTTGGACGTTTGTAAAATTCAGACATGTTCGGATAGTAGCTTCTATAAGACTACATATGTTGGATACCATGGTTTGATGTTTGTAGACAGAGGAGAAACCGGAGTACTGACCTCCTTCGTGTGCATAAACGCAGGTGAATCGGCTCTTAACCTTCAAGATTGCCTGATTCTAACCATTTACTCTTGCTCTTGTCTAGATCCCTTCTGCACACCATTGTTATTACTCAAGACATCCATTCACAGCCAGCAGAATCCAACCAAGGTCAAGTAGTTTTTTGAGTGAGAAAACAATTGCACGAAACAAGACTTTTGAGCTTTATGTGCTCAAGCTTTACATTGTGTTTCGCACCAATAAAAGCCTGACTGCCGAGCTTATGGCCGAGTCAGGGAGGCTGATGGATAGCCGTAGAGCCGCTAGTGTTTGGCTGATGGATGAACCCTACAGCGGCAGCAGTCTGACTGACTGGCAGCTGATGGGCAGTGCAGCCTGAGAAGTTTGGCAACAGATTTCAGCACTGACAAACAAGGAAATGAGGCAGCTGTGGTAAACAATGGCCAGTGAGTCTCTGCTTTTAGGAAACTAATGGATTTTTGGATGTGGTGGCTTGAGTTGTGAATGAGCTGCAATGTTGAAGTTAGATATCGAAGTTTTAAAGGAGTTTTAGATGTGTGTTTACAAGTTTTGTATACTTTGCTTAACTTTTTGACATGTTACACTCTGCGGACAAAAGTATCTGGAACCTGGCTGCAAGGATTTGTTCCATTTCAGCCACAAAAGCATTAATGAGGTGATGCTGGCCCGAACTCGGTGTTCCAGTTCACCCCAAAGATGCTGAATGGGACTGAGGTCAGGGTTCTTTATAAAGCTGGCTTTGTGCATGGGAACTCTGTTGAATTGCTGCAGGGAAGGGCCAAACACAAAATGCTACCACACAGTTTAAAGCACACTTGTTGAAAATATAGTTAAATGCTGTAACATGAGGATTTGTCCAACTCCAAACTAACAAAAACCGCCTGCAGTTTTGATAAACCCAGCTGTACATGGCTGTTTTTACCTTTTGTCCTATAATTATTTGTTATCTTTCAGCTAGCATCTCTTATTGGATATCTGTTTCCTCTGTATAAATAGAGGTTACAGACACTCAATTACCTCTTTAAGGAACACTTTTGGAAATACACTCAATTGGACTTGTAACTTGTGAAAGTCTCTCAAACCACTAGACGAAGCAGGCTGCCTGTCTTATTCCGTCCTTGTTTTCAGCAGAGAAGTCACACTTTGAGTTTAGCGCTTCTTTTTTGTCGAGTGCCAGGAGTTTGAGAAACTGCATGTTGTAACAAAAGAGCACAGTGTTTTAAGATAAGTGTTTTGGTAGTCTCATAGCAACAACAGGAGGCATGCTGGGCTTCCCATATTCATAGCTGGTTGGCATATACAGGGGCTTAAGGTGTGTAGATGGCTAAAATCAGACTTACAGACAATTATAGTATTAAAAACCAAGGTGGGGGAGTAACGGTAGCTGTCAGGCCTGTGTTAGTAAATCCCATCTGTCAGTGGTAAGTTTGTCGACGTTATCACGTCATCTAACATCATTCGTGCTCATTACAAATTCATGTGGAGCTCATAAAATAGTCAAAGTGTCTGGTGAAGTTTGAAATCCATCAGACTCTACATGTAATGGATGAAAACTCTGTGATTTAGAGAGAGTTTTGCAGCATCTGTGTAGTCGTACCGGTCTTGGCGTCCACGGAGAAGTAAGGCTGGCCCTCCAGGATGCTGTAGACCACACGAGCGCTGTTGCCGTATGTGGGGTCGTCTGCATCCGTGGCGGTCAGCTGGATCACAGATGTTCCTGGGTAAAAGCAGAGGCAAAGGTGAGGAGGAGGGAGGAAGGAAGGAAGGAAGGAAGAAAGGAAGCAATCAGCTATACCAATATTAACATATTAATCAAAGACATCATTTTGACTTGAGTTTTTCCATCTGTGGCTGGAGCAGCTCCAGGAATTAACTACGCCTATTTACTTGAAAGTAACCACAAAAGTAGGTTTATGAATAGTGGATGAAGCAGATGGAGACGAGCCTGTAAGAACAAACGACAGCGATAACTCTGCCGGGCTATAATGTACTGCTATTGTTCACCACGGCTGCAAAGTTGCAGCAGTCGCTCCCTTTTAAAAACAAACACCAGAAACATGCACAAGCAACAGTTGAGTCCATCTGTCTGCCTTCCTCTCGCCGTCTCCCTCTGCTTACCTATTTTGGACATTTCTGGTACAGTCGCCTGGTAGGGTCCGTCGAGGAACCTCGGCTCGTTGTCGTTGATGTCCTGGATCTTGACGATGAACTCGGACTCTGGCTCCAGAGGCCTGTCCGTCAGGCGGTTGCGGGCCTGGGCGCGGAGGACGTACTGGGCCTTGACCTCCCGGTCCAGCCTCTGGATGGCGTGGATGTCCCCCGTACTGTCGTCGATGGTGAAGGTGGTGCCCGCGCCCTCACCTGTCAGGATGTATTTAATGGAGCCGTCGCCTTTATCCATATCTGAGTGAAGCTGTGGAGACGTTTATGAGTCAGTCAGAAAGTTTTATTCCACAGTGCACACACCAAAAGGAAAGATTCAATCTATTTTGAAGACATCTTAGTAACAAGGGACAACTAAAAGCGTTCCCATATGGTCAAATCTGTGCCCAAACTGCTGGAAAATATAACAGGAATCTAATCGACACACAGTATGCTGCAGTCCAAAGTATTAGGACAGTGACATGTTTTTGAGGACGTTTAATTAGGTCACACTCCCCCAGTTTTAGAACAATGCTGCAGCACAGCGAGCCTAAACTTACAGACAAGACAACTAAAGGACTTTTTGGGGCCAAACAGTGGAAACTTCTTGTCGGTCCAAGTCAGCCACATGATCTCAGTCCAACTGAACATGTGTTTAATTTGCTGAAGAGCAGACTGACAGCAAAAAAGCCACCACAGGAACGAGAATAAGCATAAATGGAGCTTCACTACAGGCCTGGTGGAGCATAATATCAAGTTATTTGTCTTTTAAATTTCAGAGCTTCCTCCAGATTCTCCAATAAGAAGCTTTGGAAATCGAATACCTTTGAGTTTTGGACAAAACAAGCAATGTGAAAGAATTTTTTCAACACAAATTGACTGATAAATCAGAAAAATTCTGAATAAATTAACTAAAAATTTGAATTACATGTAGTTGCAGCAATATTTCAGCCTCAAAGATTTGAAACCAAGCATTAAACATATTGTTAAATTACAGTCTGTCTCTTAAAATTGGCTCAAAGTCCTACACTGTTCGTTTGATGTGGATGTAAATATCCTTCAAATTAAAGCCCAGAGTTGGAACTTTAGCTCAAAGGCATTTCTGCTCATTCAGTATGCTACAACTCAGATTTTTCAATTCTTATTTTGCCATTTCAAAGTTAAAATCCCTTCCAATTAAAGTTTACATGCTCGTTTCTATTCAGACCATATGCTACATTGCATTAAAGTACGTATACATGACAATATTGTCAATGTATTCCTTCCTAATTGGCGCAGTGGGCAAATTAACTCTAGACCTCCAGGGGGTGGTGTGTGGTTATAAGCATACCTTAATATTGTAGCCGCAAGTAGGCATCTAATCACAGTTTACAGCCTGTTTGTTGCCATGGGCCCTGCAGTGCAATCAGAAGCCTTTTGTGGCCTTTAAGTGCAAATGCCAGCCTGTTGATGTGCAATCACTCCTTACTTTGTGCTTAGAGGGTCTCTGCGTATGATGAGTACTTACTGCCATCACACTGGCAGAACGGAATTAAATGCCCCCATTGATGTCTGACTCGTATATAATCAACAGGCGAGCACACAACACAGCACTGACAAGCCAACCCCCCCTTTTCCCCCGGAAGAAACACTCCTTTCAAGCACCCGCTTTGGCCTTTTGTTGTCTGGGGTCGCCGAGTGAAATGACCACGGCGAGGTTGTCGAACTGCTAAAAGTTTGCAGCCACTGGCGCTTCGTTGTCATTCCGGTGCTAGTTCGGTGGCAATCTTCACAATACCTATCATTCCTGAGCAGCAGTCAATACAGCTTTTCCTATCTCTTTGGACAACGTGCCCACCTGCACTCTCCTCCTGCAAAGCACCGTGCAGCCCTGGCTCGGCCCAGAATAGATTTTTTAATCAACACCCCATTGTGGGCTTCAGCCCCGAGTCTCCTGGTGATATATCTCAGGCCGGAGCGTTTTCCTTTCGCCTCATCCGCCTTCCTCCTGCACTGATCCCCTCCTTTCCACCCAAGCCCCTGTGAAAGGAGGGAGTTTGACACTCAGGCTATCAATTACCTGCTCCGTCTCAGCCCCGGCCTAAAGCCCAAATACTCAAACGTCCCAACGGCTCTGAATACTAAGTTCCCCAACACTGGAGAGGCGAGGTAGGTTGAGCTGAAACATAAAGGCGGGAGGTTGCATTACATCTTCCTCCTGCTTTGTCATATCCTACAATGGCTTTCTGCCTTGAGTGGCTCTCTAGGTAGTAGTCCAACCTGTCAGAATCACTCATTTCATTCAGCTAAGAAAAAATTAGGGTGGGCAGCTTGAAAAGAATCAGCGAAGAAACGCTAAATGGGAAAGAAGAAGAGGTTAGATGGAAGCGAATAACGCTACAGCGACTGTGAGGAATTTTTCATCCCACATAAGCAGACACAGCACTCTCTTAGGACTTGTTACTCCTCTACCCAGTCCGACCATGTGACTTTTCAGAATCCAGCATTTTCCTGCGGTATTCCCGAGCGGTGAAAGCAGTGAAATTATTCCAGAACACTAATTAAGCAGATTTGCATCATTCCCAAAGGGAAATTTCAGGATGAGGAGGATGAGTGGTTAGTACTGCTGTGTTTTTAAAAAGCTGATGAGGAATGAAGGTATGGAATCAAGAGTTTTCAGATCAGGGCAGTATATATATATATATTTTTTAATTTGGAAAAAGAAAGCCTTGTTCTGACAGCTCTGACAGATCTGCAGAAATCTCACTTTATTAAGTTCAGTGCCATTTCTTATTGTTACCTGCTACAAATTGGTACTTTACTCTCATTTAAGGGGCGAAACGTGCTACAAAATATTATTAAAATGGTGTATTATTTTCCACTTATAGTAAAAATGACAAACTGCTGTTAAGTCACAATTGAGAATTAAAACTGAACATATAATTTAAATTGTTAGTTCCGTTAGCTACTGAGCTAACGTTACGTTAGCTAACATTACAGTTACACAGACTGATGGATCACACTTTACTCAGTCCTGGATGACTAAAGCTCTTGATTAAGCTGACTAAAATATTGATTTGAAAGCACTTGAGAGTGCAACTGTAGATTCTGATGATTGTTCTACAGTCAGTTCTTCATATCTGCTACTGTTAGCAGCTGGTAGCTAACGAAAATGTAGTAAAAATGACTCATGCAGATTGTTTATGTATGATATAGTACTTTGTTTCCTTTACGTTTGTTTGTTTTATTTTCAGGCATCCTCCCTTTAGTTTTAAATGTCATAACAAAACATTCTTTAGCTGTGTGTGCAGACACATTTATCAGGCAGTTTTATTTTGACCCTAAATTAACGCCCATGATTTTATGGGGACATTTTGGTGCAGGCAGGTTAAAGTGACATTGCATTTTATACTTTAAATGGATCATTTTTTCAGTGCCACTCTCTAGACAACTTTGTCATGAAAGACTTCACCAAAAAAAACAACACTTTTTTTGTGAGGTAATGGCACTTTTCATTCCAGTTTGCAAGATTGTTGTGTTTCTCCTCTGATGATGACTGGCCTTACAACTATTGATCAAATGTTCAATTCACTTTAGGAACCAAACGATCAAAGTGCTCCTTTGTGAGCGCTTGTCGTCTGCTCTTTTCAGAGCATGTCAGCTGTGTTGCAGACGTGCCCGTCCACTTCTGTGGAACGAAGCCGACTGAGTGAAGCCTCGGTTCAAGTCAATTAACTCAATCACTGCTGTCTGGCTCTGGTTCAAAGTGGACAGAAGAGAGGGTGCCCTAGTATGGATGCAGTGTATCCAGGGATTCAATTGGGTTTCTTCTTCTTCTTTTTTTTTTTGTGCAGTTGTTGGAGCTTGCCTCTGCCCACCCATGATCTTCTATTTTGCATTCATGCACTCAGCTCTGGCCGAGCAGCAGCAGCTGACCTCCAGGCTGCTGAGCTCCCCTATAGGTCTTTTAGTTTGCACAGTTTGAAAGAGAAGTCTTTGCAACACCTACACTGAGGCAGCTCACACATGAGGTGTAGCAAGTGGAAAGGTCACGCAAAAGAAAAGTTTCTCCCCTCCCTAGGACAGAAAAATACTGTACGCTTTTGCATTTCTTCAGGTTACGCCTCTATGTGTGTGCGCGCGTTGGTACAGTACAGTATGTCGTCAACACTGACCTTTCCGATATAGAGCGGTTCCAGTCCGGTGTACTCCTCCAGGACAAAGAACTGGTTCCACACCCAGCCTCGCTTCACCCTCTGGAGCAGCGCCGAGCTGTCCTCCTCTGCGGGCTTACCCACAAGGCTGTGAGGCAGGAGGGTCAAAATGCAGAGGGCCACAGGGAGCAAGGTGCTGGCAATTGCTGGAAGATGCAATTGGTCTCCCATTGTGAAGCGCAGAGTAGTATTTCAAAAGACTTTCCTCACGAGTGCAGTTGTTTCCTGGCTCCCTCCTTTCTGGCTGCTTTCAGAGTCCTGGAAGAGAAAGAAAGGAAAGGACAGATGAGTCTCAGATTTATGTCCTTTTTGAAAACCGTCATCTTTTTTGTTGCACACCGAGCCCTAGTCTGTGTTGCACTGTTGGAGACACATATTTGCCATCTTTTCTCTCGCCTTAAGATTAGCCCTCCACTACCGAGTCTTTGTTGGGTTGTAATGAGCCGTGCGCCCATGTGAGCGCCTGCTCACAGCTGAATGAGTGGTTCGCTCTTATGCTGTCAAAGAGGTCACAAAGAGGAGGAGGAGGAGGAGGAGGAGAGGACGTAATATGAGTGGAGATGAAGGTGAGGACAGTAGGGTACATTTTCACCTGCTTTCAGTTTCCACATTTAAAAAAAAAATGCAAGTGGAAAGTAGAAAAGTTGTTGAGAAAAAAGACTGGTGGAAACTTACTGTGTCATGTTGGTGCTTTATTGAAATAATCCTTCATGTTGTCAGGAGACACATGCATCTTGTTAGCTCCAGTGTATATATGCATAGCTTATTTCTTACTTAAATTATCCTTTTGATTGCGTTATATGGGCAAAACTGACTTTTCACATAAATCTTGACATTGCAACACCTGCCTCTGCTTTTTCGACTATAGAAAACACATTAACTTCATGCTTAGAGTGTCAAAAATAAAGAACAAAGTCTGGTTGGATGCAACTTTAACATCTCCAGTAAGTTCATTAGCTCAGGTTTGCTTAAAGACAACAACTTGTTGTTACGTGCTGCACAGACATACTAGATGATGCTACTTTCACTACATAACAGTCAGTTTTTCATTTTTGTTTGTGTATATGAGCTTTAGAGGTGTTGGTAGCCATATTTTTTAACTTTGGAGACAGCTTGACAAGCCTTCTGCTTACAGTCTTTATGCTAAGCTACGCTAATCGCCTCTGGCTTTAGCACCTTGCTTATAACACATACAAGAAAGAGAATAAGTTCCTGAAATGTTCATTGTTTCTTGTCAAAATGTATTCACTGCTTAAAACTTTTAATGGAAACATAACTAATGCCACTTTCTTTGGAGCCTGGAGGAGAAAACAGAAATGATACCACCAGCTTTACCTCCTCCTTTTCTCTCCAGCTCCAGACAAAAGTATTTCACATCGGCCGGAAAAAAAAAGTGTGCAACCACACTTTTTCCTTTCCTTCCTCCTCTTCCTGTCATGAGGAGAGGTGAGCTCCTTCACACCTCCTGTAAAAGGCCCGGGGGTGTGATGTTCCGAGATTGTAGTGTTTCTGTTAACACCTCTGCTCAGCTTTACTCACACCATGTTCTACAAGTTCCCGTCAGTGCCGCACACCGCTCATTACAAGTGTACTGTCTTTTTTCCCCCCTTTTCCCCCATATCAGTTTTTTTAAAGGCCCCTGTGGTATTGCCTGGATGTTGGATTTCATGCTTCTAAATGCTATCTCCCTCTGCATTGCTCTTTTTTTGATACATACGTCATAGGAATCTTTAAGATCAGCGAGGTCAATTCCTGCAAATTTCTTTGCAAGAGATGCTTTTTGAGGCCATGCATCGATCTGAGCTAATCAATACCTCTTCGCATGCAGCACATGGCACCTACGCTGCCTCCCCTCCATCTGCATCTTGTTTTTATGTATTAAGAGGATGGCAGCGCTTTGCCCGCTCTTCTTGCATTAACAATCCCCAGGGGGGTAAAATAGGCAGATTTATGGTCAAAAGGCAAGAGAGAAAGGAGAAAGAGAGGGAAAAGAAAAGCAAAGAGGCTGTTAGCAGGGGGAAAGTTTCAGCGGAAGAAAGAGAGACTGTTTGACTCGCGGGGTTGACTCCATTATGTTTTGTAAGAGAGAGTGCATTGTGCTGCTGCAGACTCTCTGAATCACCAAACTCAGTTAATCATTGTTGAAGAGGCACAAAAGGCAGCGAGGGCCAGGGGGCGTGGTGGTATTGTCAGCAGGAGGCTGGGCCCGAGTGTGTTTCAAACCCTGGCGAGGGCCGCTTGGCAGGGGCGGCTGACACTTGACCTCGCTGCTCCCCTCTTTTCAGCCTATTCAAGCCGCCTGGTTGCCATTATGAAGTAAAATTAGCTCCCTGTTCTCCGTCGGCCTCCCCCTCTCTTAGCTCCTTCCTCCATTTCTACCTCCAAAGGTCAAGCAGCTATGTTTTATATTTTGTGGTTCTACTTCGGTCGCAAGTTTAACAAGCACACATGCTGGTAATTGTTCTGCACATTTCACACATCTTCTTCATAATCTTATGGCACCGCTTTGTTTAAAGAGAAAAGTATTGGCGCCATACATAGTACGGATAAGATGCTGGCATGTGTGAAGGATGAGGAGCAACTATATGGAAAAGCTTTACATGAGGGAGGTATTTTCCCACTGTGGCTAAAACATTCCTCCCTGCCTTTTGTATTCAGAGAGAAAACAACACAATTTACAGTTGTTATCTAGAAAAAGAAATGGAGGAAGGAGGTACGGGAACATCTGGTTTTTATGTTATGTTTTGAAAAAGCCCCTGAAAGGAGAGGTGTTTTTGCAGAGAGAGGGGAGGAAAAAATTGAGTGACAGTGAAGAGGCGTTGACTGTCAGGGGTGGTAGCCGGTGACAAAATGATCAGGCCACATTGCTAATTTCCTCACAGTTACCTGTCCACCTGCTGCCCACAACTGCGATCTGACAACATGACTACATCAAACTGCTCCATATGAGAGAGAGGTGGGATGTTTCTCCAATGAGGAAAACAACTGCCATGGTGCACGACTGATTGACCGAAGCACTGAGCCAGAAGCATCACATCAACTCCACCTGTGATTAATGAGCCACCAATGCTAAAGCAACCAAAAACCTCCATTACATTCCTGGATAATAACC